>CAXIVR010000001.1:225617179-226097179 GCA_964035755.1 Teleogryllus oceanicus | reverse complement strand
TCCACGGTTATGTGAAGTATGTGGAGACAACATGGTCCAATATAATTATGATGATCCAGAATTATCCCGAGTCGTACAAGTTGATATTAAGTTTTATATGTCCGAAGTATCAATTCCGTTCCGTCCGTCCGGGCCTAGTGCGCTAAAAAAAAAAAGAAAATACTTGTCTCTTCCCGTCCGACTGGGGCCTACAGACCCAGCTCTATCGACTCGGGGCCTATCGAAATTATGCGTGTTTTAGATTTTTAATTGAACATATCAAGTATATGTTAGTATCCAAATATACTATTCTCAATTTAGTCAAATATTGTTTTGAAAAAGTCAGTAAACTTCGGAAAATTTGTTGACAATGAGCGTATTATAGTGTTTATTGGATAAATTTTAACCGTCGTTCGTATAGCGACATTGAAAGTTGTAAAAACGAACAAACTACACCGCACATAAATTTGTCAGCGGATATTAAAGAAAGACGTAAGTCCAAACGTCATTTCTCGTCGTATTTGTATGATAAATGGAACTGGTTGTATGGTAGTTCCAAATTATCTAATTATTTATAATTTATACTAATTGTAAGTTCAGTGGCAATACAGCTCATCAAACCAGTTTAAATCACTATTCTGTGAAATAGCTAATTTACTATCAAAGAAAAGGAACAGACTGAACGTGGCATCGGTCATGCGAGGTGTCCGAAAACCATCACCTCGGCAGGTCGCGCAAGCGAACATTCTTCTAAAAACCGTCGCAGGGGCAAGTCGATTCATTTCTTCTCAAAATTCGACGTGGAGGCAAGGCGAAAGTATTTGGCTATGAGATTTAAGGGCAAAAACAAACTTTGTATTTCGTGGAATAATTAGTTTTTCTCGAAACAGTTCAGTTAAGTGTCGTGCGCGAGCTACGAAAAGTTAAAAGGTAATTGTCACACAAAGGCCGACCTAACACTGACTAGTAAATTCAGTAGGCTCGAGTTATAGCGGAGTAAAAACTCACAAGCTCGTTTCATCTACAAATACGTAAACGTGAGCTGCACCATCAAGAAAATGTAAAATTGCCCATCCGAGCCGAATGCCACCAGGAAGAGCCGTCTACTAGAACCTGTAGCGAAGAAGAAGTCAATTAAGTTTATAAATTTATCACGGACATTTTGGAACGTGAGTGAAACTCGACGCCGCAGGCATCCGAGAAGTGGGAAGGAGGTTTGGATCATCGCGAGGACAGCTTCGCCGGGACGACGCTGCTAGGCGCCCAAGGTCGCCGCCAGCGACACCTCTTTTTTTTTATTCGTTGCGCCCTTAATTCAACTTATCGACGCAACGCGTCTCTTCGCCTCTGGTCGAGCGTTGAGTGCGGAGTAATCCTCCATTATCTATACCTCTATTCCAGAGGACGCTGTATTTTTTATATGTCTCGTCTAGTCAGTTGTCAAAGAGGACCGCCAGGTAGCATTTCCGCGTACGCGTCTCTTACTTCACGCGCCCCTGCGTCACTACCCAGCGGCCAGAATTGGGAAGGAATAAGGATAGGGGGAGGGTTTAAGATATTTCACAGGGGTTGGACTAGCCCTTGTGAAGCGGCCAAACTCGTTTTGTTGGAAGAAATTTCACATGAGATTCGACGGGAATCGAACTCGGACCTCAGTGGTGAAAGGCTAGCGACTTCGCTATGTGCCACGAGTGAGCCCAGGAGCTATGTGCCACGAGCGGCCCAACCCTCGCATCCGTGCAAACTGCTGCCTTCAGTCCCCGAGCGGACCCGACGAGGACATCCACCCCGATTTCAACCCTGCGGGCACGCCGCCTGCAGCAAAAGCTGAACCCCAAGGTACACGCCGCCGAGAGCTGTGGGACGATAGTGAGTACCCGTAAATTCACAGAATTCTTAGAGAATTTGCTTTTCTGTAAAAGAAATCCGATGCCCTCTTGTAAAATTTGCATTTGAGATTATGTTAAATTTCATTTTGTGGGCGAAGCCATCACTAATCTGCCTTGTTATTTGATAAAAATTCATATAAAGAAAGTGTAAACTAGGTTAAATAATGCAAGGTTGTAGAAAGTGTAAATGTGTGTGAGATTCCTCAGTCATATTCCAAGCAGGGTTTCCTGGAAAAGAAATACTTTCAATTTGAATAAACAACTGATAGTGCCCGGCGACAGAGCGGCGGAGAAGACGCCGCATGTGGCTGGTGACACCCACGCTAGAATAAGAACTCGTGGGGTATAACCGCCCTGACCCTTTATCAGTTGGTGAATGCACGGCGCATCGCCAAATACGACGTGTTCCGTCGCAATATATATGCATTGTCACCGTACAATAAAATATGCATTGGCTTTAAAAAAATAAAACGTGCAAAATGTTCAAAGGTGCCCGAGCCTTCTCGTTTACACAGCATGGTGAGAGCTGTGCTGTGATACGCAAGTAAGCTGGCTCCTCCCCTCTTGGCTACAAACAGTTTCTGGTCACTTGATGTTTCCGGAAAGTTCTAATTCGGTTGAAGTGAATATAAACCTTCATAATATATTAAGTGTTATGTTTGTTCTAGGAATGGGCGGTGCTGTAATTGCTCCGCATTTCATTTAAATTTGGCGCCAAACCTCAAATAACTATAAGCTATCGTTCAAACAAATTCGAGATACAATCGTGCATTTCAAATATCACGCTTTTAACCCTTTAACTGTTACGGACCGGCCAACTGTGAATACCGCGTCTTGCGTCATGCTTCTCGCTGCGGGCCCCGTTATGAGCTGAGCTCTCCGGATGGAACTGCCTGCGCGGTGATAAGCATTTCTCGCTCGCTCTCGAGTAGCGGTCGAACATAATGATAAGTGATAACGATAAATCGAATGCAATGATAACCATATTTACACACAGAAAATACTCCAAACAGTTCAAACACCACTCAAGTAATTCGGCGGAAAATCAAAGCGGGACGCCTAAAGGACCAAGGGCTCCAGTGGGGTTGCAGAGAGAGAGAGAGAGAGAGAGGGGAGAGAGAGGAGAGAGGGGAGAGAGAGAGAGAGGAGGAGAGAGGAGAGAGGGAGAGGAGAGAGAGGAGAGAGAGGAGAGAGAGGAGAGAGAGGAGAGAGAGAGAGAGAGAGAGAGAGAGAGAGAGAGAGAGAGAGAGAGAGAAACAGCGGCCGAAGAATAGACTAAAGAGGCTATGGCCGAAGTGTTAAAGCGGACATAAATTTATTTTCGCGGCGCAGCCCTGGAAGGATACTACAACTCAAACCAACAATTAGTCGCACTCTACGGGTGTTTACAGAAATTGAAACTTCGGTTGTTCTCGCATAGAGGGCTCTCAACCTAACACCACAATCCATCTCGCACGCTTTCTGTAGCAATACCAAACAAATATAAATCGCGGTTTCGCGTACGATCTCGTCCAGAGGCTCCCAGCAACAACCTGATTGGGTGCAAGAACACGTCCAGAAGTTACCACGAACGTAAATATTTTGCGTATCAACTCGTCTTGCGCGGTCAAAGGGTCAAATAGTATTTTCCCCTAAAAAAACACGCGGTCCCCATTGCAGAGAGTGACCCCTTCCCCAGGAATATTTACATGTAAAACAGTTCTTCGCAGTGTTATCAGGGCGCGGCAAGGTCGCGAGTTGAGTCTCACTGTCGCATACAAAGCAGGAAACATTTTCATAGATTGATTTGTTTCCGGGCGTGTCACCTGCTTTGGACATTAGTCCCGTAAGTGAAGTGCATGTTTTTTCTCGGGAGATGACGGTGATCTTTTCCCGTTGGATGGCGAGATCCGGCGCCGACCTACCGTCGGCTAGTGGGGTTTTACCCTAACCAGGACTCTCCCACCAGCGGGGCACCGCCCCAGACGGGACAATCTCTAAGCTCCCGACCGGTCTCCCGGGATGTGGTAGTGTAGTGCATGCTAGTGTAAGTGTGTGTGTGTGTAAGGAGCGAGGATAGAGCAAGGAAGAGGAAGGAAAGATCGCGCGCGGTCCGTGGCCCGTTTCGTAGGGTAGTGCTCCGGCATTCGCCTGGTGTTGATTGGAGAAACCACAGAAAACTACCGATCAGAACAGCCGGCCTCTAGAATTCTCCTCCAGACAGCGACAGAATTCGACCTAGTTGAAAAGCTAGTGTCGAAAATCCTGCCGCCGTCAGGACTCGAATCTAGGACCTCCCGGTCAGAGGCGCTGCAGTGACATCAGTTGATGCACTGAGCTACTGCTTCCGATAAGCATTTTCACATACGAGCTGTTGGTCACCATTTAAAAATCCCTGTCGACTACGTGATTTGTACTCTGTGAACGACGCCATTGCACTTAGCGTGGAACCCAGCCGACAGGAGCCACACGGAAATTTTGTAAAAAATGTGGAAACAATTCAAGTCAGAATCACTGGATGCTCTTCGGAATGTGCCAGCCTACGTCCCTAATTTTCATCTTATTGCTCTCCCAGCAAATGCTAATCTCCAAGACTATTTCGATGTCTTAACGGACGATTCAATCAACTAGTGGGCCTATTTTCCAAATTTAATTTAGCACATTAACACTCCAAATTTATATGACACACAAGCTACCAATATTCTGCCCGTCCTGGGCCGCCTTCCGGAGCTCGCTCGTTACCCATTCCGGCAAGTGCCTGCACTACCAACCATGGCGCGCCCGCGCCTCTCCTACTCCGCTATCCCAACGAGAACCTTGTGATATTGAGGAGTTACCCTAAGGTAGGCCTGCACACTTTGTGCTTTCACTGACCTCAGGACACGCGCGCAAGAAACTCGGGTGTAAATGCGAAAATCGATAAAAGGTGGGGATGAGACTCATTCTAGGAGTGGGTACCACCAATTAGAATGCTCAATTCGAACCATAGTACGTAAATTGAAAGAGCAAGAACATGACAGTCGCATACAATTCAAGTAATATTGTCTTTTGTATTATATTGGAAATCTGTGTCGATATATGACTGTGAAATATGAAGCTACAACGAATCATACATATTTGATTTGGAACTATACATATTTGCTTGTAGATCTAATATTGTAATTCGCTTTGCCACGATATAATCGCAAATTTGGTGTTTTGCTAAACACAAAATTATGGCACTGAATTGTTTTTGTTTGATGATGACAGCAATAAACTATTTTTTAATTAACTATACTTAATTGAAGACTGTTCAATCAACGCTAAAATACATATTTCTTCAAAAATTCATGATTATCTTCGGCTCTTCTGTCATGAGACATTATATATTTGGAATATCAAATCCACGAACATTATTTTTTTCATCTTTTACGACATCGTATAAAATATTAAGCCCTTTGCATTCTATTTAACAAGGTCCGTGATAAATTCATGATATCCCGTTCGGGATATCCCTTGGAGCTTGAAATACGGGACATCACCCATTTAAATAAGTGGGAAAATGATTTCACACCATGGAAGCTGTCAAATGATTTATTACAAATTAATTGCCACATATTTTCGTGGCGGAAACGCGTGTGAACTGGATGGACGCGTCAAGCTAGCAACACACGTTATTTACTACCCGAATTTAACTTGCATGATGGATTGACGTGTCAAGCACCCATTATCGTCACGAAAACAAGTAGCAATTAATTCAAAATTGGGGCAATTAGTTAGCAATAAATCATTTGAGTTTCCGCCCGGCTACGACCCGAATTTAACTTGTGAATGCTGACATCCAGCTCACACGTTTTCACCGCGAAAATACGTGGCAATTAATTACCAATTACATAGCAACAAATCATTTGATGTTTCATTCCGGTATGCTGACATGGCTGTTCCAGCTTGCCGCAACTCGCAAGCACCGCCCATGCTCTCCAACGCTCGTGAGCCACCTGCGCCGCTGTAAAGGGGGTTCGTCCCAATAGTATACACCACCATTATCATTAACGGTGTATGACTCCGTGTTTTACTGAAAACACCTTTTCAGTTTTTTAATTTTCCACTCGTGTGTCAAAGGACGTTAAAAAAATGGTGCTAGTCCCCAATTTCCTGCTAAGACTCATTTTCGGCAAACTGAATTTTCGAAAACTGCCAAAAGTTAACGGTGCAAAAATACAATATTGTTAACATTTTTTCTTGAAGAAAATCAGTTCTAAAAAATCATATCTTTAACAAAGGTCATGTACAATTAAACTACTAGGTTCCATGCAATGAATTTAATGCAAATTGTGGAAAGCTACGGGTTGTGCTCCCAGTTCATAAGAGTTTTTAGATGATGTTAAGGGAAGGGAATAAGAAGGGATAATCTTGGGCTGTACATGGCCCGTTCCGTTAAATATAATAAAATGCAAGACAATAACAATCATATCTCAAATTTTACTTCTTCCAACTGTGTCAGTGTTGAACATAGCAGGAACCACTTCTCACAAAATTCATAAACCGATTAAAATAAACTGATCAATAATTTACAATTCAAAATTAAAGTGTTTTAATATTTCAAATAATAAACAGTAAAACCTAAGTATAATATACCAGTTTGTCAAACCTTATTAGCACACCACAAACATGTCACAATTTCTTCTTGTCGTTTTTTGTTGACAGAAGGCACTGTTAGGTACATGTACACTAAAAATATCTTAAAAATAGTTCATTGCATCATTCATAATTAAAACTTTACGTAACCACTATGACTTCTTTCAATATGCAAGTCATTTATGAAGTTTTGTTTACTTCTCCCATTCTAAACATGATGTAAAAATAAATATACATTTGAACTATAACACTAATTTTAAATTAAAAACAACAAAACTAATTTGTCTTGTACAACATAAACATTGTAGTCTGTAGAAATTAAGATAAAAGTACAAAAAATAGATGTTGGACATACAATAACATGATCAAAAGAAAAGAGAATAGAATGTTTCAAATTTCATGATAGGAAAACACTTAAAAAGGTTGAGCTCCAATTGTGAGAAATAGATTATACCAATTCTTCGTAATAAATATATTTACTCATAAGTCATCTCCAACTTCACTTTTTTCTTCAATGCTTCACATTGTGTTGGCGAGCATACTCCCATATGAATATTGCTCCAGTAACATGGACATTCAATGATCGTATGACTCCTTGTTGGGGTACCTCAACACACATATCCAGCAGTGGCAACAAATTCACTGGTATTCCTTCCTTTTCATTCCTTTTAACAAAACAAACAAAATTTGGATACATAATTTAAAATAAAAAATTGTCATACAATGTCAAATTTAAATTCAATATTTATAATTCAAATTCAAGAAGGTGTGAACACCCAAAATGACATGAATAATAATTCAGTTCATGAAATGGTTTTAAATACGAATTAGTTTTAACTACTAGTCAAATAATTTGAGCGTTGCCAAATCAATGGGCATACAGTTTTTATTAACTTGACAACCTGAACTAAAAATGTGAGCTGCAAAGTTTCCATGATGAAAGGATCTGCTCTACTTTTATTCATAAATGAAAAAAAATTTCATCAATCAATTTATTCAAAATTAAGTAACATGCATACCTACCCCAGCAATAATAGGGTTCTTTTTGGAAATTTCACTTTACTCAAAAGAATGCTATTAGCTGTCTGTTCAGCACCTACAATTGTGTATCCCCTACATTTCATATCTTCCAAATATAATGCAAGATCATGAGGTTTAATCTGAAAGAAAAATTATTGTTCATACCAATACATAGCTAGAAAGGGCTACAGGGCCAAAATATGTCTCCTCAAGATCAAATAAAATACACCTTCTTATGAACTCTTAATTACCATGGTGCTATTTGTGTCCTATATGCCCAATTAAAATATTTTTAGGAATGAGAAAAGAATTGTTCACTGAAAAATTACACCATTACTAAAATTCTCGATGTCCTTAAAAAAATGCTGTATCAATTTGCAATTTCAAGAAATAAAAACTTATGAATATATTGTGAGATTTAAGTACAGACTTCAAACAATATGAAGAAGTATACAATCTACAATAAGTAACTTAAATGCACTAAAATTGAAAGACCTGCATTTGCCCTTGCTACAGTAACACATCACAATAATCACCAGGGATGTCTTTGTCATTGCAATTGCTTCCAATTTCTTCATGCCATTGCAGAACAACTTTGCTGAAGAGTGGAGTTTTCAATACTCATGTTTAGTGGTGGTTTGCGCAAATTTTTGTGAAAAATAGTGTCAAAAGTAAACATAAACACCACTGTATGTTCACCATGAACTTTCATTCACATACTAATCAAGCTGGATAGCTTTCAAAAGCCTCAAAATGAGGTAGAAATGTGTTTCAGAAATAATCCTTCACACTTCAGCTAGCAAAGGACAATTTCGAATTTGCGGCGGTAACACTACCAGCACTAATTCAGGGTTAATGAGTAAATAAATTAAATCTCAAGTTTTCATACACGTTAAGGGAGAAAATATATATATTTTTTTTTTAATTATAAATTTATTTCATTACATAAAATGACCCCCTTCAAGCTCTTGGAGATCCCACCCTGAAATTCTGGCCACAAAACTGATTCCTATTACTACTACTATATCGGTTAGTATTCGATGAATATTCATACAATTACCAACTGTTTTAAATTTGGACGTCAGGCCATTTTCAAGAAAAACTTCACCAAACATTTTTTCTTAAAGAGGTGTCCTAATGCTACACCAATTAAAGTTTTTGTAAATAAACAAAATCTCACTTGTGGATCAATTATTTCAAAAATACTTTCTTGGGTGGGATCATGTGATTCAGCAATGACAATTACGTTTTATGACCATTCTCAAGGTAGAAGCAATATATTTTTCAATTTAATTTTATAAAAGGGTCGCCAAATAAGGCAGTAAAAAGTGCCCCCTAACCCAATCGATAATTGCAATGCTCATATGAAAGAGAATACAAAATGATGTAGATTCACAAAAAAAACAAAAAAAAAACAGCCTCCTAGGGCAATCTGTTGCAGAGATACGAGAAATGTGTTTGGCATGATTTATTTCTTTCTCAGCATTTATTGCATGTATCAGACTGACAAAATTGCAGAGAAAGGGAAACCTAGTTCAATTTGAATGTATTTTTGTCAACGAATTTGGACGACAAATTCATATAGAAAAAAAATTTAAAAATTTTTGAAATTAATTTTCGACGTGATAACGTTGGAGTACTTCTCAACTTTCCCACCTAAAATGGGTCTTATAACATTCTATAACATATATTTTTTCATATTTTAAACAACAATTTTTTTCAGCTTAATACACGCAATAGAACCTGAGAAAAAATAAAACATGGAAAACACATTTCTCGTATCTCTGCAACAGATTGGCCCAGGAGGCTGAGTTTTTGTGAATTTACGTCATTTTGTATTCTCTTTCATATGAGCATCGCGACTATCGATTTGGTTTGGGAGCAATTTTTACCGCTTTATTCGGCTATACTCTTTGCATAGAACTTTCAAAATAACAAACAATTCAACTATATACGAAGATATATAAAATAGTAATCTGTGGTGCATTCTGCAGTAATTTATGCCAACTTACAAACAAGAAAGAACTTTTATTAAGATATTAAAAAACAACGCAGAACAAAAATGTTTTTATTGCATGGTAGGACTTCATTATTATACATAAAAAAGTGAATGAAACACAAAACATGCAAAAGATGATTGTCGGTGTAAACCCTTGGGTACCAAAATTAGCGTAACTTTTTTATATTTTTTCCAAAGGTATACACAACTTATTAGAAACATACCTCTCTGATAGAAATCCATCTTTCAGCACTCACACTTAATGTCTGAAATTGTTTATCTTCCAGGTATTTCATGTTCCCTATAACATACTGACAAACACCAAATGCTTCACAAGTTCGACTTAGACCACCAAGATTTGGAGGGCGGTCTATGAGGGAAGCTACTATTATTAAGCCTTCTTCTATGAGCATTTGTTTTCTCCGCATTATAGTTTCAGATAGAGACAACAACATTTCAGGATCGGGAACCATGGCCTTCCAGGGAATTATTTTCTTTTGAACATTTGCTATGTCTGAGCATAATGAATCATCATCAGGAAGCAATTCTAAAACAACAGAAGATACTTTAATAAATAAATTGATTAAAAATAAGAGAATGTTCATAAATTAACAGAAGATGATACCTGATTTGACTATACTAGAAAGATGTTCACAGTCTTGCAAATCTGTCCTCTTATTAAATACAGGAAAAATTGTCTTCAGCCCACAACTCAGAAGAGTCTCTGGTGAAATCCACTCATCTTGGATTACATTTGTTAAACGTGGAAGTTCATAAAATATAGTCTATAATATTGAGAGAAAAAATTAATTTATTTGAACACCTTAATAAGTGAATATTATAAAAGGTACAGTAACATTTGCAATTTGTTTTAGATGCAAAGTAAAAATTAAAAAAAAAAAAAAATAAAAAATGAAAACACAAGAAAAATCAAACAAATGAAAATAAATTGCTAGTTTATAAGTTTTTTAGTAGGAAGTAAATTCAAGTTTAAGCAAGAGTTTCAGGGATATATCTAGCAATAATTTTTTTTGTTCCGTTTCTTTTCTTTTCTTTCCAGATGCTTCATATCATGGAATCCTTAATATATTGACTGAATTTTTTGATTAATTGACATTTTTAAGACACCGTGCGCGAAACACTGTTTCAAGCATGTGTTTGTTTTCCGTGAGCGAAGCAGCTACTTTTTTAATTCTAATAAGTGTTAGAATTAAAGCCTGGAAAACGCATTCCGTGATTGGTTCTCGAGGGCTTCTCCTTAACTCCTGAATGCTGCCTGTTGGGGCTCTCAAGTGAAAGGATATTAAATGGCGATGGCCGTTCGGGTTGCGCTACTCTCTGTATCTAGGGACTCGTGCTATATGCGAACTGTATGACTAGGACAAAGTGAGATCTCGAGTTGGGTTGTCGAGGGATGTTGTCGGAGGGATTAAATTTTGCCTCCGCCAGGGTGATTTTACAAGCCACAAGCATGAAATGGCTACTGCGGATCTTCCGCCCTTCGAAAATTCACGCACCTCGGCGGAGATCAAACCCGCTCCCTGAGGGTTCAGAGGCCACCAAGTTAGCTCCTCATCCACCGAGAATTGCAAGGATCATAGAAGTCGGAACCGCTCATTTTCGGCAGAGTCGGTAGTATCGGAGGAGCGGGCTCTGAGCACAGTTTGTTGGTAGCGTCGGTGTGTTTCGCCTGAGAGAAGCAACATGAGCTGTTGCAAAAACAAAAAACTAAAGGCGCTACAAGCACATCAGTGGCGGCTTGATTGAGTTTAAGGGCGCTTCAACAGCTAAGGTCATTGGCGCCCGTGTCAAATTATTACGCAATGTACGCAATTATACGCAATGTTGCAGTGCCAAACTACAAAAAATTAAAATTTTAAATGGAAAGCAAAGTAAAACTGAAAAGGAACGTATCCTAATAAAAGAGGGTTTGGCAGGAAGAGTCAGATAATTACTTTAAAATCTCGGACAAAAAGCCAAATAAATGGCAGTATCTTCTCTCACAAGGGAAGTAACAGATCCTTCATGTCGAAACACCACTCGAAATTTTTATGGCACACTCAATGCACTATCAGAATACCATATCCAAAATATTAGCTGCCAGTTTCCACTACAAGGCCTTCAAATAAACATTGAAAAACACGTATAATAACTAGGAAAAATATCAGGACCTCTACCGGTCCGTTTGGGCAGCCCTTACTGCGGGCGAGCTGGCGCGAGGGACCCGAAAGTCACGGATGAGTCAGACAGCTCCGTCAGCGGCCCTGCAATAAACAAGGGCTGCGTAGTTTCGCACCCAGTTTGTCTTTCCTTGTTACGGAAGAAATAACATTCGCAATGGCCGCAGAGAAAGTTGTTTTAAATCCCGTTAACATAGTTGAGTTCGTCTTGAGTCACTTTCGTGGCAAAGGTTTATCTCCGACCGGAAATATAAATGAAAAATAACGCGAAATGGGTCGATGCATTATTGAATTGATTGAAAATAGCACTGGAATGGAGCGTTATAAGGAATCAACCCTCGATGTATGTGAAAAAAGTGTGTGTGAATCAAGTGATAGTGACAGTAATACAGGCTGCGATAAGCATACTTCTACCACAGACAATGATATGGAGAGGTGTTTATTAGAATCAAACGCCGAATCGCCGGAAATTAGTGATTCTAAATGTCAGTCACCCTACAAATCCTCGGGCTCAATTTATTATCCAAACCCTGTGAAAAATGCAAATGAAGATGTTAGCATTAGCAACAAGAAGAATGCTGTAAAATTCTGGTTGAATGAGGGCGGTAAGAAACGATATTCAATATCACATGTTTGTAGAAATTTTCGCCGCGTGACGTCAGAGCGACGACTATATTTGGGGAAGAAGTAGAAAACATGATTGCGAATCCTAGAGACCACAAAAAAAATATGTATGAGAAACTTTGGTCTCGATTTGAACTTACAAGAACAACGAATAAAAATGTGAATGATGCGACAGTGGATCCTGGAAATTTCACAAGGAACTGGCAGCGAAAATAAGAATTTTTCCGCCTCACGCCTGGATAAATCGATTTGAAAAAGCACATAAAATTAAGAGCAGGAAAATAACAAAATTTGTATCACGCACTCATGTTCACGACGAAACCCAAAAGGATGTGGTTGCAGAGGAATTTCTCCAATGCCAGAGAGAGATTTTCACATTACTCAACGTCTTCTGTGTACAATACAGACCAAAGTGGATTTGGACGCGAAATTCTATCAAAACGGACTATGTCGTTTGTTCGCGAAAAACACACGCAGACAGTTGCTCAATCAATTAGTGCTTTATCACATTCGTACACTATACTGCCAACAACATGTATGGGTGGATCTTTATTGCCTACATTCTGTATTGAGCTGCAGGAGCCAAAAGGATTTTTCGGTCCTGTAGTCTCCATAAGAATGTTCCAAGCCGAAAACCTAATTGTTACAGATACAAAATCAGAAAAAATGGGAAAGAAAGGTTTAAAACAGTGGTTTAAAGAAGAGTTCCTCCCATTTACAAGTGAAAATTTTGCTCTACTTTGAGATTCATGGACAATGACAAAGCTTGTACTGAAGATATTCCTCTAGGCAAGACTAGAGCAATATAGCAAGATATAGCTCTAGGCAAGACAAGACTAGACCTAGACAAGAATTGCTCCAGATACCTCTCGGAACCACAGGAAAGATAATGCGACAATGAAGTTTTTATTCGTTGTACGTGTCAAAAACCTTTATGTTTTAAACATTCAGTAGAAACCAGTCATTTTTGCTTTTTATTCGTGCCGCATTTATTTGCAACAAGAGACTGCTCCTGGCTTTCCCCTGCCCGCCCGCTGGCTCAGTGGCCTGCCTGTTCGGTCGGTCGGTCGGCCGCTTGACAGTCGTAGGGATGGGATGTCCAGCGGCGCCGCGAGACTACATTGCTAGGTAAAATTTTAGCTTCAATTTTGGAGCCTTGCGGTGGAAACTGGCAGCTAATATTTTGGATATGGGATCCTGATAGTGCATTGCGTGTCATAAAAATTCCGAGAGGTGTTTCGACATGAAGGATCTGTTACTTCCCTTGTCAGATAAGACTCTGGAAGTTAGTCTCTCGTAACAACCTAAAAACTTGCAGAGAGAAAATTCGTCATTTCTAAGAATCTCCACTAGGGTGCTTGCAAGGTGGTGTCTTCGGCGGCTATGGGGCCTGTAAAGATGTCTCTCTCCTTCGTGGCAGACTTGGCTGCCTGGTCTGCTAATTCGTTTCCTCTTATTCCCACCAGTGTCCAGGGACCAAACAAAAGTTGTTGGATGGTCATTGTCAGAGGGTCACAAGACGAGAAAAAGAGATGTATTCGAGAGAGCTTTTGGAATCACTGCAGATCACTACTTTCCTTAATGACATCGATACAGCAAACTTAAGTGCCTCCAAGAGCGTTTACTTCTCTGCAGTATAGAAGAGCACGAAGCGCATACTTCTCTGCACGAAGAGTCTAACAGAAAACTTCGCGTGGCACTACGGCAGTAGAAGGCACATCCGACTTTGCCGTTATGGGAGGAGCTATCGGTGTAAATGGAATAATTGCCAGGATACATAGATTTTTATCGCCTGAAATTCTGTTAGGAATGTACTAGGGGGTGGTTAAGGATTTAGGGAGGTTAGACAATCTAAGGTCTATTATGGGCCGGTGTAGTTACCAAGGGGAAACAAACTTTCGGGAGGGTCAAAGGCTTGGGCAATTTTAGATTAAACTTCTATAAAAGCATACGGAGACGGATTCCCAGGGGATGGGGTAATGATGGTCTAAGTGCATACGATTGATTGATTGATTTGGGTTTAAGGGCGCTTCAACGGCTAAGGTCATTTGCGCCCGTGTCAAATTATTTTAAGATAATTTGTTCATAATATGGCGGTTCCAAGTTAACAAAGAAAATTAAAATCTTTAATAGAAAGCAAAGTAAAACTGAGAAGGGACGTATCCTAATAAAAGGGTTTGGCAGAAAAATTGCCAGATAGTTGTTTGTCTAAAATCTCGGGCTAAAAGCCAATAATTGGCATTATCATCTCTCAGATAAGGCTGTACAAGCCAGTCTCTCGCAAAAAGACAAAAAACTTGCAGAGAGAAGATTCGTCATTACTAAAAATCTCCGCAAGGGAGCTAGCAAGGTCATGCCTTCGACGGCTCTCTCTTATCTTAACACAGTGTAAGAGAACATGCTCCACGGTAAGATCGATTTTGCAGTATTCGCATATAGGGGGTGGGTCCCCGTGGAGGAGATAACCGTGGGAGAAATGGCAGTGACCGATTCGGAGGCGTGTTAAAATGATCTCCTCTCGCCGAGCATCACGAGATGAGGAAGACCAAGGATTTATGGAATCCTTGATTCTCGTGAGTTTGAAATCTGAGATATGCCACTCTGTTTGCCATTCACTGCGGATAGAGCGTTTTATAAACAGCTTAGTGTCTTCCGTGGGGACTGTGAAGATGTCTAATTCTCTTTTCTTCGAGGCAGACTTTGCTGCCTGGTCAGCTATTTCATTTCCTCTTATTCCCACGTGTCCAGGAACCCAACAAAATACCAAAATATAGTGGCGGACCAAGAGATGGTGGATTTGCTGTTGGATGGTCATTGTCAGTGGGTCACAAGACGAGAAGGAGATGGATTAAAGAGAGCTTTTTGAATCACTGCAGATCACTACTTTCTTTAGTGACGTCGATCCAGCAAATTTAAGTGCCTCAGAGAGCGCATACTTCTCTGCGGTATAGACGCTGCACGAAGAGTCTAGTCAAAAACCTTGCATGGATCTACTGCAGTAGAAGGTACATCCGACTTTGCCGTTTTGAGAGGAGCCATCGGTGTAAATAAAGTAATGGCCAGGATACGTAGATTTTATCGCCTCAAATTCCGATAAGAATGTACTGGGGGGAGTTAAGGATTTAGGAAGGTTAGACAGTTTAAGATCTATTATCCGCCGGTGTAGTTTCCAAGGGGAAACAAGGTTTCGGGGTCACATGGTTGGGTAATTTTATATGGAGCTTCTGTAAGAGCATACGGAGACGGACACCGGGGGTGGGGTAATGAGGGTCTAAGCGCATATGAAGTCAGGTGGGTAGGATGGAGGACTGCTTGACGCGAGGGAGTATCAACATTGGATAATTTCGCGCCATAGGAGGCAATCAGAATATCCCGCCTGCGGCTCAGGGATGGTTCTCCAGCCTCGGGCAAAAGGCATTCGATGCGACTCGTGCGGTAGGCGCCCGTACTAATCCTTATGCCAGCATTGTGTATGGTATTTAATGGCCGGAGGGTTGATGGAGACGCTGACCCATACACTATGCATCCGTAATCCAAAATAGGGCGGATGAGAGTTCTATACAAAAGCAGTAGACAAACACGGTCTGAGCCCCAAGAGCTACTAAGAGTGCGAAGGAGATTCATAGGTGATACACATCGGCCCTGTAGTTTACGGATGTGTTTTCGCCAGGTTAGGCTCTTGTCGAATGTGAGTCCAAGGAAGGTTGCGGATTCAACGAATGGAAGCTGCTGTCCTCCAAGAAAAAGGTCGGGTGATTATGGAGGTGATGGATTCTGCAAAAGTGCATGCAAGTGGTTTTGAGGTAGAGAACTTGAATCCTGTTTCTTCGCTCCATTCCTGCAGTTTGTTGAGCACAAGTTGTAGTTGCCTCTCAATAACTTGCACGCTCTTGGAGGAGCAAAAAATTGCAAAATCGTCAACGAACAGTGATGCTTTCACAGGCTCCCGGATAACTGATGCAATACTATTGATATCAATGGCAAACAGAGTGACGCTCAAAATTGATCCCTGGGGAACACCGTTTTCTAACTGGTGACTAGAGGATAACACGTCGCCAAGGCGGACGCGGAAAGATCTTGATGAAAGAAAACCTACTAGAAACAAACGGAGCTGTCCCCTAAGGCCCCAAGTATGCAAGGTGCGAAGAATGCCGTACCTCCAGAAGGTGTCATACGCTTTCTCTATATCGAAGAAAATTGCTACCAGGTGCTGACGTAGCACGAAAGAAGTGGAAATCTGCGTAGCGAAGGTGACTAAGTGGTCCATGGTTGACCTGTGCTTCCTGAAGCCACATTGGAGAGGTGTAAATAGGTTCTTTTGTTCCAGGAGCCAGACCAGACGTGTATTTACCATTCGCTCTGAAAGCTTGCACACACAGCTTGTGAGCGAGATTGGGCGGTAACTTGAGGGGGTTGTTCTGTCCTTTCCTTCTTTCGGGATTGGGAGGACGATGGCCTCACGCCAAATCCTTGGTATAGCATGTTCAGCCCAAATCTTGTTGAAAATGCCGAGGAGAAACGAACGAGCGTTTTCAGTTAGGTGTGTCAACATTTGGTTATGTATCTGGTCTGATCCTGGAGCAGAATTTTTCTCACAAGCGAGGGCACCGGAGAGTTCGTCCATGGAGAAAAAGGCATTGTAATCTTCCTCCACGCAACTCGAGAAGTCTAATTCACAGTTTTCCATTTTTCTTTTCGTGTTTTGAAAGCCAGAAGAATAGTGTACGGAGCTGGAGATTTCTTCGTAATGAGAGGCCATTTCTTGTGGAGAGGTTAGGAGATTGCCATTTACCATAAGCCCTGAAAGAGACGGCGAAGGGAGTCTTCCACCGATCTGTTGGACCTTTCTCCACACAAGTTTAGGGGATGAACGGCAAGAGAGTGACGAGATGTAGGCTCTCCAGGACGCAGCCTTACTTTCCCATATCGTTAATCTAGTTCTGGCTCGGGATCTTTTATAGTTTATTAGGTTTTCCATGGTTGGAAACCTACTAAGTTTTGCCAATGCCCTCTTCCGATCCCGGACCGCGGTGGCACAATCAACGTTACACCATGGCACAGGGGGGTGTCGTGCATGGCCCGACGACTTCGGGATGGCAAATGAAGCCGCATGAAGGACGGCGTTATTAAAATGGGCAACCATAGCATCGATGTCGTTTGGGCAGTTTTCCGATATTCGTAATTCTTTCTTGAATGTTTCCCACTCAGCTCGGTGGATTAGCCACCGAGGAGGGCGAGCAACGTTCAGATCGGGAATATCGAGGTTGACCCGAATGGGAAAATGGTCACTGCCATGCAGGTCGCCAAGGACAGTCCACTCGATGATTGTAGAAACGGAGGGACTACAGAGAGCTAGGTCCACGGACGAGAATGTGTTAGAAGCTACGGTAAAGTGTGTGCTTTCGCCAGAATTTAGGAGAATTAAGTTTTGGTTATCTATGATATTTTCAAGTAACCTGCCTCTTGTGCACGACCTTGTGCCACCCCAGGCAGGGTTGTGGGCGTTGAAGTCCCCCACAATGAGAAAAGGTGTAGGCACCTGAGAGAGCACATCTTCCAGTTCTTTTTGTGACACGACTTGTCCAGGCGGGATATAGACGTTGCAAATGGTAACGGAAATAGTTCGGAAATTTACACGAACGCAAGATATCTGCAGAGTGGTTCGTATGTCTATTTCTTTCGATACCAAAGAGTCTGAGATAAAAGTGGCGACTCCGCCGTGGGCGCGGAGGCCATCGTCTACGTCTTGCCTGTAGCAACAAAAGCCGCGTAGAGAGAGGGAGTGCTCAGAACGGAGATGTTTCCTGCAGGCAGATAACCACGGGTCTATATATAGACATTATTAACTTCAATTCGTCCAAACGGGTACGAAAGCCATTTATGTTCCATGAGAGGAGAGCCATAGTTTCTAGTTCTTAGGTTTTTGTTCTAGGGTGGGTTATGTATGAGGTTTCTTTTTCTTCTTTTTCCTTCTTTGTTGGACGGTAATGGCTTGGTTCATGCGGAGTTCCTCATTCCCGGCAGAGTCATCATGACTACTGCTGGAGAGGGTCGCATGTCCCACACTGCTGGAGAGGGTCGCACACCACGGTCCCTTGAGACAGGCGAACTAGATCTAGCAATAGGGCCTGTCGGCCTCAGCTTCTTTGGATGTGTTTGCGAGTTTGTTGAAATATTTATGGTTTTTGTTTCCGATTTTGTTTCAAGCTGGACAAGAGATTTGGTATTGGCATCTCCGCCGAAGTCATCAAAGGACACCTGGCAGGCAGCATCGCGCAAAGTGGAGGCTTTAGGCGTTTGGGTTTCAGAGTTGACTTTATGTTGACCCACGGTGTCAGCGAAACTTCGGGCCATGTCCACGGGGTTTCGCGTCTGGTAACGGCGTCGTGCCTCCGGAAAGGAAACTTTCTCAGAGACTCTGATCTTCTGGATCTCTCTTTCTCTTAGGAAAATGGGGTACTGGTTGGAATTAGATGTTTTCCACAACAGTTTACGCACTTTGCCTCTGCGGAGCAGTTAGAGTCACTACAAGCCTCCCTTCCACAGCGAACGCAGACTGCGGCGCTCATGCAGCGAGGTTGCGTATGGCCAAACCTCTGGCATTTAAAACAGCGCAGGGTTTTGGAACATACTGCCTGACACGGAGATTGTAGAAGCTACACGATATCTTCTCTGGTAGAGATGGACGGTCGAAGGTCAGAATCAGAGTTGAGGTAGGAGTGAGTACCCCATTTACTCTCCGCTGAATCCTGTAAATCTCTGACACACCATATGGCTCGAAGAAGGCTTTCAAATTTTCTTCCGATTCGGTAGAGAAGTCTTCATGATTTACCACACCCTTGCAGAGGTTTAAGGTCGGGTGGGCGGACACTTGCACCTGGAGGCCGGCTATTTCTTTGAGGTCAAGGATCTTGCTGATCTGTTCGTCAGAGCGACATTCAAAAAGGATTGTGCCGTTTCTCTGACGGACAACCGACTGAAATTTGCCAAACTTTTCAATTTCCCTGGCAAGTTTGATTGGGCTGACACTCTTCATAGTTTCATTCTCTCTTTACATGACATGACGAGAAAGCGGGGCTTATAGGTCTGTCAGATTCATTACAGAAAAAACTCTCAGATTACGTTTCACCAACAAATCTCCTCTTCCTTATGGAAGAGGGCGGGGGGGGTAGGTTTTTTATCCATTAAGAGGATATCAGATTCATCCCCGTGGTCCCCACCCACCACGGAGCCCAACAAGGGGACACTCCATCGGAGTGCCAGGGTTGCCACGGGGATATAGTGGAGGGGGGGTACAACAGCGCTGCACCGCCGTGGATCCCCCCGCTCACCCTGGAGTTCAGTACAAGACCTAGTCCAAGCCGGTTGATCGGGAGTGGGTTAGCTCCCGACCGCCCGTCTAGAAGAGTCCGTAGCCAAAGCAAGTGTATTGAGACCTACAAGGAATGTTCCCCAAAATACTTAAGAGCACGTATCCCTGGATGCCAAGAAAGATGTAGCACGAGGAGAGTAATTGGGAAACAGACAGTCCCCGCCAGGACATACATTCCCTCCGACACGGGTCGCCATGCACGGCAAACACATGGGTGGGCGTTGAGCATACAGAGGGGGCCAGTGAAATAGAAGAGGGAGAAGAAAAGAGACAGGATGGTATAGAAGAATGAGAATGTAAAATGGGGAAAAGAAAAACGACTTGTGAAGGAAAGGAATACTTGAGAGCCCTCTCTGTATCCCCCGTCAGGACGTGGACCAACCCACCTCAACGGGAAGTGCATACGAAGTCAAGTGGGTTGGGTGGAAGACTGCTTGGCCTGAGAGAATCCAGAGTGATGAATTCTACAGAAGTGCATGTAGTTGGTTCCTGAGGTGGAGAACTTGCATCCTGTTTCATCGCTACATCCCTGCAATTTGTTGAGCACAAGTTGTAACTGCCTCTCAGTAACGTGCATGCTCTTCGAGGAGCAAGAAATGGCAAAGTCGTCAACGAACAGTGATGCCTTCACAGGGCTCCGGATTACTGATGCAATACATAGCAACATGACTGATAGCAATGGCAAACAGAGTGACGCTCCGAATCGATCCCTGGGGAACACAGTTTTCTAACTGGTGACTAGAGGATAACGTGTCACCAAGGCGGACGCGGAAAGATCTTGATGAAAGAAAACCTACTAGACACAAGGACCCTTCCCCTAAGGCCCCAAGAGAGCAAGGTGCGAAGAATAACATACCTCCAGGTGGTGTCATACGCTTTCTTTATATTGAAGAAAATTGCTTCCAGGTGTTGACGTAGCACGAAAGAAGTGGAAATCTGAGTGGCAAGAGTGACTAAGTGGTCCATGGTTGACCTGTGCTTTCCGAAGCCACATTGAAGAGGTGTAAATAGTTTCGTTCCAGGAGCCAGACCAGACGTGTGTCTACCATTCGCTCTAAAAGCTTTCACACAGCGAGTGAGCGAGATTGGGCGGTAACTTGAGGGGGTTCTTCTGTCCTTTCCTTCTTTAGGGATTGGAAGAACAATGGCTTCACGCCAAATCCTTGGTGCTGCATGTTCAGCGCAAATCTTGTTGAAAATGCGGAGGAGAAAAGAAAGAGCGTTTTAAGGTAGGTGTTTTAACATTTCATTATGTATCTGGTCTGGTCCTCGATCAGAATTTTTCGCACAAGCGAGGGAACAGGAAAATTCATCCATGGAGAAAAATGCATTGTAATCTTCCTCCACGCGACTCAAGAAATCTAATTTGCAATTTTCCATTCTCCTTTTGGTTTTTGAAAGCCAAGAGGATAGTGTACAGAGCTGGAAATAAGCTTGTAGTGAAAAGCCAATTCTTCGGCTATATCTTGTGGAGAGGTAAAGCGTCTGCCATTTACCAGAAGCCCTGAGAGAGACGGCGAAGGGAATCTTCCACCGATCTGTTGGACCTTTCGTCACACTACTTTAGGGGGCGTACGGCAAGAGAGTGATAAAATAAGTTCTCCAGGACGCAGCACTACTTTCCCGCATGGTCACTAGCTCTGGCTCGGGATCTTTTATAATTTATCAGATTATCTGTGGTTGGGAACCTACTAAGCTTTGCCAATGTCCGCTTTCGATCACGCACCGCGGTGGCACAGTCGGCTTTCCACCATGGCACAGGGTGATGTCGTGGGCGACCCGACGACTTCAGGAAGGTAATTGAGGCCGCATGAAGAACGGCATCAATAAAATAGGCAACCATAGCATGGATATCGTTTGGGCAGTTTTCCGATATCAGTATTTCTTTCTCGAATATTTCCCCACTCAGCTGAGTGGATTAGTCAGCGAGGAGGGCGGTCGGGAATATCGAAATTGACCAGAATGGGGAAGTGGTCACTGCCACGCAGGTCCACAAGGACAGTCCACTCAAAGACCGTGGAAAGAGCGGGACTGCTGAGTCAGATCTACGGACGAGAAAGTTTGAGGTCACGGATAAGTAAGTGCTTTCGCCAGTATTCAGAAGAATTACTTTCTGGTTGTCAATAATATTTTCAAGTATACTGCCTCTCGGGCAGGAGCTTGTGCCGCCCCAGGCGGGATTGTGGGCATTTAAGTCCCCCATAATAAGAAAAGGGGCGGGCAACTGAGAAAACACGTCTTCCAGTTCTTCTTGTAGCACGACTTGTGCAGGCGGGATATAGACGTCGCAAACAGTGATAGAAATAGTGCGGAAGTGCACTCGAACCCAAGATATCTGAAGAGTGGTTCGCACGTGTATTTCTTTGGACATCAGTGAGTCTAAATGTAGTGACTCCGTCATGGGTACGGATTCCATCAATGTCATGCCTGTAACAACAAAAGCCACGAAGTAAGAGGGAGTGCCCAAGAAGGAGATGTGTTTCCTGTAGGCAGATAACCACGGGTCTACACAGACATTATCGGCTTTAATTCGTCTAAACGAGTACGAAAGACATTGAGATTCCACGAAAGGAAAGCCATAATTTCTAGGTGTTAAGTTTCTTTGCTTCTAGGGGAGTTATGTGTCAGGTTTCTTTTTCTTCTTTTTCCTTCTCTGTTGCAGATTGATGCACGTGTTCATGTGGGGATCCTCGTTTCCTGTAGAGTCGTCTTGACTAATGCTAAAGAGTCGCATGTGTTGGCTTTTGATACAGGCGACCTGGATCTAGAAATAGGGCCTGTCGGCCTCGGTTTCTCAGCTTGATGCCTTTGCGTGTTTGTCGAAACATTTAGTAGTCGTTTTCTTCTTTTTTCAGATGGGACAAGGTATCTGGTATCTGCATCTCTGCCGATGTCCTCAAAGGACACCTGACAGGCAGCATCGCGCACAGGGTATCTTTGGGGGTCTGGGTTTCAGAATTTAATTTCTTCTGCTGTTGATCCACGGTGTCAGCGAAACTTCGAACCAGATCCACAAGGTTGGCCCAAAAAATTTTTTTTCCCTTCGATAGGGGGCCTTCCGCTGATCTCCTTCACAGTTAACACAGCGAAGTGAAGATGTGCAGGGATCCATTTCGTATACACAGACCCCTCAACTCTCAGGTCACCCATTCCCTTCCGCACGTGTCGCTATGCACAACACATGGGTGGGCGTTCAGCATACAGAGAAGGCTAGTGAGGAAGAAAAGAGTGAAAAAGAATGTAGGTGACATTAAGTGAGAGGCAAGAAGATGAAAAAATGAAGAAAGGAACACTTGAGAGCCTCTTCTGCGGCCCCCCGTCAGGACGTGGACAAACCCACCTCGATGGGTCAGTGGCGGCTCGTATGAGTTTCTTAAGAGGAGGAAAGAAGTCAATGGCAAATACTATTACTTTAAATGAAACAAAACAAATTAGTCTGTCTGTACTTGGCGCGGCAGCCCGCCTACCAGCAGCGTCCCGGTTATGGGTTAAGGGGGAACGTGAGATTAGCGCGAAGACTTCCCCATGCCTTATTCTGGTCTTCTCAACCTGAGAAGTGAGTTTTCTCATTATCACACAGCAACACATACAGGGATATTACAAGTAAAACACACACTATAATCCTGCCAGACCGAGAATCGAACCCGGGGTCGCGTCATGGAAAGCGAACACGCTGACCAATGGGTTAAACCGCGAGGGCTCAGAAACAAATTAGTAGTGTCATTTAAATACAATGTCAACTAAACTGGACAAATTAGTCGATTTTTCTTAACTCGTTCATTGTTCTTTGCAACAGAAACACTGGGTGTTTCGCTCAAAGCTAGATCAATGCGATATTTTTTAAAACAAAAAGTGTTAATTTCAACGCACAATCAAGACGTGATTTTTCGAGTCTTGAGTTTCACGACCTACATTTTTAAAATTAGTACACGACTGAACATCCCTCAAATATCAAAATAGAACGCATGAAAAAGCGCAAGAAGAATTCGTTCGCATCCTCTTAACAAGGACGCTTTAATATACAACTTGGAAAACTGCAGTCTCTCCCTTGCTGGTTCCGCGTAAAATCTCCGGTAGTGTTGAAGTTGAAAGTCCTTTCTGTTCAACAGCAATAAATTCTGGTCAACCAACGTCTAAATTGTAAAAAAATAGCTTTGTCCTCATTTTTTACGATTAAAAAGCGGCTGAATAGCAGTTTGTGATACGATTCGTTCACGCGCGCGGACGCACGGAGGAAAAAACTTGAGGGGCAACCACGAAGGACCTATCTCTAATCCAGGGATCTGGAAAGTCAATCGAGCGACTCTCTAGGGTAACTGTCAGATCGACACTGCTGTATACGTAAAGCTCCACACGAGGAACATTCACCACAGTGAGGAAGAAATCGAAGGCAAACCATAATGGCTCTCGCGGAATTAAACGGACACACACATTTACACAGGATATCTCGTCTTACACATTTGTTACATTTGCAGAAAATCCATCTTCGTCCCTAACTTCCTCTCCAGTGATGAGGCTTGTCATTTCTGCGTAGTCATTGCAAGAATTGTCGAATGTTCTGGCCGTAATCTTTCCGTAACAACTGGGCAAGGGAAATTCAAAATATTTTTCGTGGGGTATTTTTACTCAAAATGAAGTTCATATTCCCCGCCCTTTTAAAAGATTGGAAGTTTCACTATATTTTGTTAAAATGTTTGGTTCACTTCATTGTGACCGTGAAATAGACGTTTTTGTTTTGCCACAAAGCTCAATATTGATTGATTGCTAGTGATTCCGGGAGCGTCAAATGCTCGTCATTAGTCCTGTAAGTGTAGTGCATGTTTTTGTGCGGGAGGTGGCAGTGATCTTGCCCCGGTAGATGGCCTTTCGTCGACTAGAGGGGTTTTCCCAACCATGTATCTCCCACCGGCGGGGCACCACCCCGCCGGTACAGGCACCAATCTCCCGACCGGTCTCCCGGCATGAGGTAATGCAGTGCATGTATGTGTAAGGGGTGAGGATAGGACAAGAAATGGGACGCAAAGATCAGCCACGGTTCGTGGCCCGTTTGGTAGGGTACTGCTCTGGCATTCGGTTGGCATAGAAAGCTCGATACACCAATTAAATGTTTCAAGATGTCTCGTGTCTTTTCACTTTCTAGTTTTGAATATTATTATTAACTTTTCATGTGTTATTTGGGCCCTCGTCTACCCTCTTTTTTGAAACCATGTAAGTTCACAACGCATTGAAGGTGGCGTCTTGATTTTTTATGAGCTTTAGCCAATTTTGTAAGGCCACTTAAATTGCGTAATCCAGTAGATAAATTGAAGTGGAGGTCTTTGCGGGTAGAGACGGGCGGTCAAATGCTAGAATTCGTGTTGAGGTGAGGTGAGTGCTTCCTCTCATCCTCCGCTGGATACTATACACGTCATTAACCCCTACCGACGGGTGGTTTTCCGCAAACAAAAATCCTCATTGTTTACATCTTGCATATGCTAAAGGTAGGGTGTGTGGACACCTGCACCTGGAGGTCGGCCATTTATTTATTTCTTCGATCTATTCGTCAGATCGACAGTTACAGTGCTGACGAACCACCGCCTGGAACTTGCCGAACAATATGTATTGCCAGATTTATTACACATACTCATTGTCTTTGCTTCCTCGTTGCATGTCAAGAGGAAAGTTGCCTTTGTTAGGCAGTCAATAACCTTGCTGAAGACGTTTTCTAGGTCTAGGCTATTTTCATCAAGTTTCCTCTTCCTTGCAGAAAAGGACAAAGTGACTGTTTTCTATTCGTAGATGAACGGTTCATACCCGTGGTCCCCACCCCGACGGAACTCAAGGGGATATTCCATTGGAGAGACGGAGTTACCACGGGGATATATGGCAAGAGAGAGCGTTTACGCTGACTTCCACGCCCCATGATAAGGGGACACTTTGACACCCCACTAACTGGAGTTCAAATAACTAGTTCGCATCAAATGATCGGGCGATAAACTATCAATTGCCAGTTTTATTAATAGGATTTGGGGCCTTTAACCGACCACCCGCCTACGAACAAGCTATGCGAAAATGGTGTATCCAGGCACGCAGTACCCACCTTGCCGCAGTCGCCAGGACTCGCCGGGGTTCGCGAAACTGATAAAGACGTAGGCTACGCTTACGTTTTCATCGTCAAGCCAGCATGCGTGTGAGCATCAACATACCCCTCAACTCCTTGAGCATCCATTCTTTCCAACACGGGTCGCCATGCACAGCAAACCCGTGCGTGAACCAACAGCCAATAGACAAGGTGAGTGAAGAAGAAACGAAGGTGACAAGAGTGTGGTGGCATGAAATGGAAAGCAAGATAATGTAAAACGGAGAAAAGACTACATTCTCTGCATCTCCTGTCAACAACGCGAAGCGACGCATCTCAACATGAAGGAACGTCACGGGTCGGTAAGACCCAGCCTGTCTCCGCCTATACGTTGCCAAGTTTCAAGAACCCTTCCTTGACTACAATCAAAGCGCTAAGGCGAAGCAAACTTGAAGATGCTTTTTACAGGATATGTTGTACACACACGAGATATATCTACTTCCTTAAAGAGAATAGCAGACAAGGTTGTTTTAAGATGAAAATATGTACCACTTCCATTTTGAACGATACTCGAAATCTTGGAATATAGGTATGAGCACCTTAAAGATCACGTCTTTTCATCACGCATTTTTCCAATACACCTTACTCTAAAAACATAGTACTTGAATGTATCTATGTTCACACTCTGCAAAATGATGCATTAGTTTGCCACTAAGTGCCTGGAAAGTTCAGCAATTTGCGGTGAAAACGGCACCTACATTGTAAAAGGCATGTAATCAACCAGCCGACATTGCGGCATGAGAGTGAAGGTTACGAACCCTGCACAACACAAGGAGCCATCGACTCCGAATTACTGTGGATGGAATGGCATCAACTTTTGTAGGCCACCTTAACATAGAAATGATGAAATAACGTACTAATTGTACAAGAAAAATATTATTCCAGATTTTCGAAAGTCTCATTCACAGCGGTGAATGCTACTGGCATGGCTTTACTTCTGTGGGTCAAGCTTTGCAAGGCTTGCTGTCAGTGAAACAAGCTGGAAAAGCTGTGCAAGCTGCTGTGGAGAAATAAATGACGCAGCGCCAAATGCTTCCAAAAGCCGGAGACTGCCGACCACGTGTATTATCCTTACACGCGCTGCTCAATGTCGCTGAATATGCGTCCTCGTCAACCTGAGGTCACTCGACAAGGATATACAGCACTGGACACAATTCGTGTTCCTATTCATGGGCCCGCGTTTTCTTCGATAGATCGAGTGATTATTTAGCGTTTCTGGCGAGTCAACATTCGTCCCGCAAGAGTAGTGCATGGGAGGTGGCGGTGTTCTTCCCCGCTCGACGGTGATATTCGGCGCTGACCTACACGAGAGCTTGCGGGGGTTTCACCATTCAGGTATCTCCCGCCAGCGGTACACCACCCCTGCCGGGACAAGCTCTAAGGTCCCGACGTCCGGGGTCGTGTGGTGCATGTAAGTGTACGTAAGGGTGTAGCCCGTCCAAAATAGAGGAAGGACAGAATAGAACAAGGACTCGGTTCTTGGCCCGTTTGTCAGGGTTCTCCTTCAGCATTCACTTGGTGTTGATTGGAGAAACCACGGAAAAGTACTGATCAGACCAGTCTGCGGATAGAATTGTCACCCAGACAGCGGCTGAACTCGACCTAGCTATGTAGGTAGTGTCGAAAATCCTCCCACCGTTGGGACACCTGGGCACTGCAGTGATACCAGTTGATACCATGAGCAACTTCGGCCAGTAGTTTTCTTCAATAGGAGTTAGTCCAACGAAAATTTGGAAGAGGGATTTTCATTTCTAATAGCCTCATTTGCCCGCCCTTCATGTCAGACCAATAAATAGAATGCATAAGTAGATAATGTGTAACAGTTTAAAGTAATATTACTTGGATGGAGGCACGTGCGCGTGTCCTAATGAAGGACCAAGCTTTCACTATCCTCCATGCTGATATAAATGTTAAATATTACATATGTATTTCAGGACGCGGAAAATAAAATCGAATAAACTAGTATTGGTCCAATCATCAAAACATCACAATTTCGATTCAATTTCCGCATCTAACGTCCTCAGGGGTTTTCACATGTGCTAGCAACATTCTTTGAAGTTACTATTTTAATTGCTGCCTTGATTACTTTCAATCTTCGCGACATTTTTAAAGGGTATCGATTTTTTTCAAACTTAATTTGTAATACTTGTAATAAACAAAGAGAAATCATCACCTGTAGGCTGTAGTGTTCTAGTGGATGAAATGCTGTGAAATAGAAATCTTCAAGTTTCTTAACACTTTTTGAAGTGGAAGGAGCACGTAAACAAGTCATAATGCCCAAATATATGATACGGTACTTTTCAGTAACATTAGTTAGAGATTTTTTCTCAGCATACTCCCAAAGCTTGAAAAGAGACACCTGAAAAAACATAATTACAATTTTCTTGTACATGGATTCTTTTGACATATATTGCACTGGAACAGACTTCAAAATTACTTTCATACTTGCGCATATAGACGAACATTAAAATGTTGGGCCATGGTGCATGGTAACATTTCTTTCATAGCTCTGTCTATAAATTCCTCCAAACCATCATCTCTTGAAAGAATATGTGCAATGTGGTACACAATGGAAATAAACGAACACAAACTTCCTGGTTTAGTTTCTGATGCCTGAAAAACACATTCAATCATGACAAAGAAATCAGCATGAATGTTTATGTATAATATCAATATGAGAAAAAGAGCTGACTTAGATACTATATGTTGGAGCACAAATAATTCAGTCATGGGCAGTTTGTTTCAAACTTGAAGCGCTGTCATTAAAACGCCATGAACAGAAAATGACTAGCGACACATCAACATACAACATGCAATATTAAAAATTGTACACATTTGTTAGATCTCTGTAAAGTTCTTTTGTGCAAATTGTTTGTCGATGAGCTTTGCGTTAATTCTCGTGTCTTATTTCTTATTTGTGTCTTACTGTTATAAAATTGTTACTTAATTAATTTTTGCATGTCTTTATGATATTTTATGTCCTTATATTTTGTAGCTTTAGTACTTAATAGCTGAAACTTGTAATTTTTGCTTTCAAAACTGAAACCTTTTTTATTTATGTCAAAAACAGTTAAAAACTGTGTATGACGTGCTATGGGGAGAAGTGAATATTGTGCACGTTTACAAAATTCTGTGATCCTTACAATAAGCCATATACTACTTGAATTTTGAAAAACAAAAAGGAAAAAACAACTCCGAAGTAATAAAATTTATTTCCAAGGACAAATAAGCAAGAAATTTAGGGCTCTTAGCCAGCATGTTCTTCGTCAAGGAATGTATCAATTTTCTCATGTAAGGGTTACAACCCGTTTAAGAATAAAAATTATATTATAAATATTGTAATGGGACAGTCGCCCTTGTATGGCAGCGACGAATTAAAATTAATATGAAATTATATTTTCAAACGCCTGTTGAAGCGCGTAGCGGAGGCTCGCCGCAAGAGCGGCAGGAATAGGTACATTTTCCCGTTACTTGGCGTCGCCGACGCGGGCGACCGAAGCCCTCCTTTGTTTCGGAGTCGTGTGAAGGCGCGCGCCCGTGACGTCGGTGGAATTTCCACCCTCCGCGCAGAGCGTTGGCGAAGTCGTGACGTGAAGCAACTTCCGGTGAAGACGCTACTTCGAAACACCAGATTGCCAAGTCGGTGCCACCACGATTGGCCGCTCCATGTCGCGTGATGTCGCAGGCCAATGAGTGCGAACGTCGCGTGGACGCGGTCATGTGACCTCATGGAGCCAGAGAAGCTCCGAAGACGGGAAGTTAAGGCTCTTCTGTTTCGAGCAGCGGTAGCGGACAGACGTCTTCTGTCCTGAGCAGCGTAGGTGAGCACATCGAGAGAATTGCCTCGGATAAGCACATATGCCTCACCGACTAGGGCCGTAGTATGTCGAGGGCTTCTATAGACGGTAGAAACCGAGCCGCCTTCACCGCGCCACTTTATGCCGCTAAGTTGGGCCAAGTTTTTGGGCCACGCGTCGCATATCGCGAGCGTTCAACTGATCCGCCGCTCAACCACGGACGGGCGAGGACCGAAGGACAGGCAACGGCCGTGACCAAACCGGGCCCACCCCCCAGCCCCCCGCGCCGCCGCTTCGGGTGGACGGCTCGAGATGCCGGCATCGACCCAGACTTCCGGCGCCCTACCTGGACGGGGGAACGCGCGAGCCGCCGTGCGCCACCTCGCCAGCGCCGGGACAAGGGCCCGCGCCCGCACTGGACTGTAGATGAGGCGAGTGAGGGGCGAATGACCGCCCGGTGTAAACTAGATGGAAGTTAGGTTAAGTTTCGTTTGTTTTGGTTTGTATCTGGCATCACCAGAAGTAGTTTTTCAGCTATTAAATCAAGTTCAGGAAAGAGCAATCTTCTTATTGCAAGACGCATGCCAATGCCCACGCCACGCATGTTCCCGTTTAATCTTTCAGGGGTTTTTTATGGGTGTAGCCGGGCAAGCTTTATCCATCTGCAGCGCCGGGAGAAGGTAAGTTGAGGTCACCCTGAGAGCACCCAAGGCGGCGGCGGGGGGGGTTATAATATTAATGTACAATGAAAGGTTGTGCATTAAATCAGTGACAAAAATTCGTAGACGAAAGTAATGTAACATTGTAATCCCTAGGAACAGACCACAAACAAACCACATTGTCAAAAAGTGATTGAAGACAGTATGTACTCAAAGAAAATATTTACTGAACCGCTCCTTCATTTGGCCAGCTTGCACATTTAATAAGAATCGATAATGTGAAGGAAGTATTTGCGAATAAGTTTGAAGGAACAAGGATACAGCGTCCAAAAGAGGATGGTTGAAGTAATGAGTGGTGAAAGAGAAAAAATGTAGAGACATATGATGCATACTTTCCCTTATTACTTGTAACGGTTACATAGTTTGTAACTTACAAATACTTCGACCATTTTGAAGAACTCTCTTAAGTTTTTTTCTCCCTTTGAAAATCCAAAATTTAAGTAGTATATGACTTAGTGTAGGGATCACAGAATTTTGAAAATGTGCACACAATTCACTTTTCCCATAGCACGTCATACGCAGTTTTTAACTTTTTTGACGTAAAATAAATAAAAATAAATAAAAGCAAAAAAATCGCAGAAGTTTCGAAAAAATACACATCTCATTTTGGTTTACCTGTGTGGTAATGGCGCGTTTCTCCGGAGTTTGTTTCTGAGCTTTCGGAATGTGTTTCTGTGTGTTTTTATCCCGCACATTTATTTTACCTTATTTATTTACTTTGAATTTTTTAATCTTTCCCAAGTTTTCTCTTTTTATCATCCCATCTTTGTAGTTTCAGTGACTTCAAGAAGCTTTGAATTATTCTATTTGTTCCGTGTCACTGCTTTGTTTTTATCCTGTATCCATTCTCCGCAAATTCATGCTTCAAGCTTAATATCCAGCCCAACGTTGCGCGGTCGATCATCCGGCACATTTCTCCTCCCTTTGCTGTCATTGGTCGTGAGCCATCGCGTTCCCGGAGCAAAAGGAATGTTGACCATTCATTACGTTCGCGTTCCCGTACGGTTGTTAACATCTGCGTGACATACGTATCTTTTAACCTTCTTTACTTTTCCGTTTGTTGACAACTGTGGATGGAGCTTTAGACTATCTGCGAGAGGCCATAAGCGTTCGTTAGTCAGCAAGCGGCTCCGACAAACGCCGTATGTGCGTTCTGAGGACTGCAATGCGAGTTTCAAAGGGATGTCATGTTGCTATCATTGCCATGTTGAATCAGAAATTAAACTTAAATTTTACAAAGAGTACACAAATTTTGTCAATAGTTCTGCTGAAAATTCTTCCGTCCGCCCATTCATTTTCCAAATAATTTTTTCACTCAAACCACTAGTACTTTCGTTTTGCAACATCCCTTACTGGCTACTTTTTCCCTATTATACTAGTCATTACACATCATTGAGCTTTTTAACGCCTACTTAACCCTTCGGTTATCAGCTAACGACCTCAGTTAACTCCATTGCATTTTTACACACCACGGCACCTTAACCCTAGCCTCCACTTCAACACTCCATGTCTCCAAAGCCTATTCTGCAGAGTTCTGCCCCGTCAGTAGTCGGTCATAAGCCCGTGGCGGTGCTTGCACAGTTTTACTGGTTGGGAGGTTTCGTGGCACTCGCGTAGCAACCCGTAAGTAGAAGTCATTAGGCCTCATTCTCAATGCAAACTTAAACATAAACATAACGTAGGCACAAAAACCTAGAAATGAGTCATTAAGCGAGAAAAATGCCTTGACGTAACCGTAGACGTAAATCCGTTAACTTCAGAGTTCACAAGCACCAAGCTTTAACGTTAAATTTACGCCGGAATTCTACCACACACCAATCAGAGCAGCATGAAAGAAACAAATGCACAAAAGAATCCGTGAGAAGCAAATGAAAGGTCGATTTCAGATTGTGTTCAGGTAGGCTGTGGTTATGTCAATTCATTACTGTTATGTAGTGAACTAGTTTGGAACGGTTTTGATGCTAGTAGTGAATTCAAAGTAAGAATTTGGGCCATTTTTCTTGTGACTAACTTGGCATGGCAAATAAAATAATTATGTTCGACGAATTATTCGTAAATTTACTATAAAGAGAATCGTTGTTTAAAAAAGAAAATGCGAGCACTAATACAACAGCTACTCGCATTTATACAGAGACAAATCGAAAGGAAAATCGAAGAAAACGCTTGGAACCATGGTGAACAGGTTTTTCCACGAAGCTAGAAACGAATCGATCAAGCTTCAATACGTTGAAATCGGATCGCGGCGCGTCCGCAATCAAGATACGCGAACGGCCGACACGCAATCCGAGGCGTCGCATACTCCCTCGCAGGAGCGCGAACCTTCGCGTCGCCGCACCTCCACGCAGAGACGCGAACGCCCACGTTCCCCGCTCGCGTGGAGCAACGGAGGGGCGCGTGACACAGGCGCTCATGAGAACAATATCCGGCCGCAATCAAGCCGAGTGGCCGGGGTTCATCCTCAAGGTGATAGTGACAACTTCTTGTGCACTCACATGACCTGACGGTGGCCGCTGCGGGGGAAGCGGCGGAAGAGGCATGTTCTTCCTCTCCCGCACCTTAAATAATGGCTTGTTCTCCTTTTATAGGAATAGCTGCACCGTTGCATTTTGGAATTGCAACGGCATCTGCGCGCGAGCGTAGCAGAACTTCACAAGCTGCCAAGCTGCCACTGGCCCAATCGATTTGAAATACTTTGGGTTTGACCGGTGCATAGCACGGTCTTCTCCCAAACGCGCTGTACCGTTCGTGGCTGTGTAGGATGTTGTCGGCCACCATCCCGAAAGGCAAACTCACTCTCGTAATCACCAGCAAGGCCGCTCCTTTACATAGGGTTCTTTTACCCGCGACTGCCCGAGTGACGCCAACGCCTCGACAGAATACTTTATGTAGAGCAGGCAATTCGAATTTGGCTTCATCTAGATCTTCCGTTCTTTGTTAAGAATTTTATATCTTTTTTACGCCATACCGAACGATTTTTAGACATTGTTGGCGTTTCGGCATCGAACAATTTCTACGGCCAAGTACCCCAAATCTTTATAAATTCTTGGGATATATATCAGCCTTGCCAAGGTTGAGCTCGTGATCTGAATGCCGTGCTTAATTTCTATTCTGTGTCAGCGATGCCACCATCTCGGACAATCGCAGAGCAGATGCATCGCGGTCTCCTCCGCCCCGCAAGCGCAGCTGGAAGAGTCCTTCAGGCCCAGGCCGAAACGTTTAGCATGAAATGGACCGTGTCCTGTAATGATTTGGGCCATTGCCGGAGTTGGCCGGAATTGCTTAAATTCTCTGCAGGCCTTAACTGTTGGTAACAAGAAATAAGCATTTCTGCCTGTGGTCTCAGCCTCCCATGTGCGCTGCCAGGCGCCGGCAGCTCTAGCTTTTACTGTCTTCAGGGCCTCTCTCGGTACATGCAGCTCAACTACCTCTCCATCGATTCAGACTTGTTTCAGATTTTCTTATGACATACTTCGTGGCTGTTATCTACACTACAAGATCCAGAGGCATACGCCCCGAGATAACATGCAGGGCAGATGTTGGCGCGGTTCTGTACGCGCCCGTGAGAGTCAGAAGAGCAGATCTTTGGGCCTTGGCCAGTTCTTTCTTGATCAGCACCTTATCCGATTCCCTGACCCACGCTGAGGAGCAGTATGTGACAATTGGTAGGAACGCTCCTTTGTAGATGGTGTAAAGTGCGTCCTGACTGAACAGCCTCTCCGTGCCAGCTATGAGGCCAAGGGTAGAAGCATTTCTGAACCGGCTAAGGTTGTACTGTTCGCATAGTTAAAGTATACGTTCATGGCAAAATGGTGACATCCAAAACCGGCGCTGAGGCATCTGTGGCGCACCACGGGCCATAGATGACGAGAACGACGGCTACGTAGATAGAGATGCAACTGCATTTTATGATTAGATTATCATACGCAATATTTTTCTTAGACATATAGGAAGCGTACCCGCAATTGTTTAGAAAATATGTCAATAATATTTCAAATCAATATATTTCAAAATATATCAAAAAATGATAGTGATATATCATTCGTGGGCTTCAATAGTGGTACAACTTAACACATCAGTGGTTAAGTTAAACGAGTTTCAAGTTTTCAACTTCTATTGAAATGCATCATTCTTGCATTCACACGTCTCCCATTTGTTGGTGTAATACTGCACTACTGTAAGTTATGCTGCTGGAAGGTAGACCGTTCTGCAATTGTGGAGAGTGAAAATTCAGATTTCTTTTAGTTGCACCACTATTGCAGCCCACATGGGATAATATTAAAAAATTGATGTGTACAAACAGAAACGGATCATACTCTACATATTACTATAAAACACTGACGTTTGCTGACCCTGAAATTGTAGAATAAATCCAACAACATATTGGATGTTATAATGTAACACGTTCAATTACAGAATATTATATCTATTAACATATCTAGTAATATTATGCATGTTGTTACTGCAGAGGCCAAAAGTTAAAATTCGAGGCGTCGCGTAGCCGAGATTTTTAATAGGCAATAATAACTAACATTTCGTTGTATGTTCAGCATTTTATCAGTCACCATAAACTCTCACGATTTACACGAAAATTAACATTACTGCGATAGTGGACAAATGCATTGCGGCACGTTAGCAGTGGAGTGTTACTTGCCATACATTAACAATATTCATATACCGTGGTTCGAAAAGACGGACGCAAAAAATTTTTCTGAACCTAAAAAAATGGCTTTTGGTGAGGAAGTTGGCGCGTCGACCCTTTGGCTGTGACACCTTTACAATGTCAGTAAATATGATTAACAGAGAAGAATTTCATTTGGTGGAATGCCAGAAAAATGAGGTAAATTTACCTAAAATACATTTTTAAATTATATTATTAATAATATTACAGTGAATATTAGTTAACTACTCCAAAAACTAATGAGTTACTTTTATTCCGAATTGTTTGAATCTGATTTGTTTTGTAAAATACCATGTTTTTTCTTAGTAAACAATTGACTTGTGATCAATTGAAGGTTGTTTATTTACACTGTTAAGGATGTTAAATTTCTTAACATACAAGTAGGTACAAGTGCACTTAACAAATCTATAGGCCTTGTTAACAGGGGTTAAAAACGCATGTGCCCAATAAATAAAACAATTTTTTCAATTTACTTACTGCTTGAAATACATCCCAAATTAGAAAATGAGCTTTAGGATTCTTGATCATTAATCTGATGAGAATCCATTCTTGCAAATATCTCACACTTGGTTGATGGTTCTCAGTCAATACACTATTTCGCAAATACGTTGTCAGCTTCTCACACTCTTCCTAAAACAGATATCATTGAAAATCGTCATTTTACAGTCCAAGATACAGTAAGAACACAGGATTATACAGCCATTTATAAATGTCCACTAAAAACATTAAAACTATAGTATAAAGAAATTATAAAAAAGAAAAAAAATAATTTCTCATTGAAATTAATTTGTCATTTGTTAGAAATAATTACAAACACGACAGTCGCACACAGCGCCATCAGAAGTATCATTATCACTGATTTTAGTTTAACACAATTGGCCACCCTATGTCAACGTCATGGGAGACTTCTTGGATTATGACCTTCGGTCGACGATATTTTTTCCAAGCTGTCAAATGTTGGAATTTGTAGTACTGAGATGATATATTTTTTTCCAGAAGGGAATTAATTTCCAGGCCTTTTTTCCTACGTTCACTGTAGCCGAGGTTCACTGTTCACTATAACCGAATCTTATGCTTATTTGTAATGTAAGCGAAACTGGACCAGTGACTTATTTATTTATTTATTTTACGTCAAAAAACAGTTAAAAACTGCGTATGACGTGCTATGGGGAAAAGTGAATTGTGTGCACATTTTCAAAAATTCTGTGATCCCTACACTAAGCCATATACTACTTAAATTTTGAATTTTGAAAGGGAGAAAAAAACAAAAACTCCCATGTAATAAACTCTATTTTCAAGGATAAATAAGCAATAAATTTTGGCTCTTAACTTAGGTTCACTATTGTTAGTTAGTTAATGCCTTATTTTACGTGGCGAGATTCAGGCCATGAGGCACGCTCTTCCGTCTGACCACGCAAATTTCGCTACGCTCCTTTCACCATCTTGCGGAGAAAGGAGGTATTATCTTGAGCGGACCTCAATTATGCTCAGAGGCTTCTTTTAGGCTTGAGGAGCTTTTACATGCAGTAAATCTACTACATGGGACATACGGCGTTACTTCCCCTCCGAAGGAAGGCGTACGAAGGATTTTTTCGCCCTTAAAAATCCACGGCTTCGATCGGGTTTGAACCCGCAAACTCGGGTGCAACAGTCCGGATAACCTGTGTCGACTGTAATAAGTGACATATTTGGCAAGGCGGTTTTCAACGGCCCCTAAAGCAATGATTGGCTCTTCGATTACAAAAAAAAATATTCAACCAATTACTGGCTTCCGAGTCGCTCAGAGCAGTCTTCTCGAACGAAACGATGATGGTCAAGTAATTCTGTTTTTCGGGGTAAATCACCAGAAGACACCAGCATAGATTATGATCTAAAATTGGTATGGCGGCTTCCCGGAGTGTATAAACGAACTCAACAGAACCCTCATACACTGATGTGCCTGTAAAAAAAATAATCCGAGATTGGCCAAACATCTTAAATATACTTGCATGCCGCGGGCACGTTTTGGAATCACATCGGGTTTCTGCCTCTGAATGACGAAGAAGTAGTGCCCGGAAGAATAAGTTGTCCTGCGGCATTGCGGGCTTATCAAGGGAGTGAGCAATGTCATTAGCTGTGTTCTGCTGCTCTGAATTGGAGCTCGGCCCCCCACAGGAGTGCTTGTTCCTTCGGTGGACATTCTCTCGCTGCAGGCAGGGCTGCATAAACTCCACGGGAACGGGATTTGCGTGGAAAGTGTACAACTTTCATTTTTTTTCAGTAACGTTAAGTGCGAGATAGATAATTTTCTCACAGCGCATTTACCTGTAAAATAAATGAGCCCAGACTTCGAGCTAAACCTGTTAAAAGATCCCCGTAAGTGGTCCGTGTTTGACATATGCTTCCTGAAACCACAATGAATCGGTTTTCTTCATACATGAAACAGCAGAAAATATGTCATGTTTGGTGCCTAATCTCAAATAGAAACAATTTTAACCTTTCCTTGGTGTACATTGAGAGCAAAGGTTGTACATTTCAAATGTACCGCGTTCGTGAGTTTAATTCTCTTCTAAATTAGCTCGCCTTTTGTGGGCACCACTTCTCCGGGCCGGGCCAAAGCAAGCATTGCCACGATAATACGCCAGGCGCCTGAAATTGTCGCTTTTCTGAGAAAAATAGTTGTTTTCTACTAAAGACACAATTACCACGCATTTTACTATCATCAGACTGGCAGCATCGGGATCGTGTTGCAACGTATCACATCTTCGCACATCGAAAGGCGGTTAAATAAATATAAACGGTCGGTGCCTTGTTTCGAAGCTCCTTGTCGATAAGTTCGCTGTGATACAGCTGCTATGCGCGACAGAGCGGTAAAAATACAAATGCATGTCGTAAAAACCGTAAAGAAAGTCCCAGACAGGTACATGAAATTTCTTGAAATAATTAATACTGGAAATCAGATTCTGACACCAATGTATTGCGACAAGTGGCAAGTGCGATCCCTCTGTCACGCCAATTGACTACTCGTCGCAGGCGCCCTCCCCGGAGCATTTCGTCACGCCCACGTGTGCGCGCGTCGCCTCCGCGCACAAAGGTTTCGCAATCGTATGAAGACTCCCCGTGCCCCTTTTCACTCCCCCGTTTCACCCTTTTTCCTCGGCGATCGTCGGATTGAGTACCTGAACAGTTACATTATGGAAGTCGGTGCCACTTCGTCTGTTAATCCCTAAGGGCGCACCATAAAATAATCAGCAGATAGCTGACAGCGGTCACTACCTCGCTTTCTCCGATATCGCCACGTGTCCATGGTCCCACGAAGGCGATCAATTAAAAACATATTAAAGTCGTTCGCTAGGTATTGCCTAGAGCTAATCGACAGAAAAAATCAGTGGAAGGTTCCAGAAGCCAGATGATCGAACCAATCAGAGGTAAAGCATCACGCACGTGATAGCACAGCAATTTCCAAATGAGGTGAGGAGTAGAAAGCGAGCGAGCAACAGAGGTTTTGAGAGAGCAGCGAGAACTTAACAGACACTCGTGGAGAAAGGTTAGAAAATAATTTAACAGAGACTGGTGGAAGAAACGTGAGAGCACACACTTGCTATTGAGATTTGAGTTAGTGGCACGAGAAAGGACTTCACAAGATTAAACTTAGGCAACCTGTGGCGGAGTCAAGTATCTACTGGCGTGTGACTGACCAGTACCTGCCGGCTTAAGCGATCCTACTATCCATCTTCATTCAATCAGAATGAATTCTGTTTAGTGGATCAGTCAGACCGACACCCTCAAAGTAAATAAAAGGGTGAGTGAACGCGGACGAGGCAGCGAGTGACGTTAGTCGTGTTCATCAGTTCGAGTTTGGTCGCCGACGGCTGCTGATTTACTGGACAGTCGACAGGAGTACGACATCCATTCCTGATGAGTACGGGGCCGCTTCAATCGTGCTCCGCTGGTACATCCTGCTGAAATTGGACGGTAAAGGCTCGCGGGCGTACAATCCCATCGAAGTGAGGTAATCTGATCGCCATCATTGTTTCTGTGTATTTGCCAATCTCCATTTCATTTCAATAACAGTATGGGTGGGAGAATTTTAAGAAACTGGTAATTACAAAGTGTATTCAAGAACTCTTTGTCAATAAACGTGTTCCCGCCACTTAAGACGGGTTTTATTTATTTATTTACGTCAAAAAAACAGTTAAAAACTGCGTATGACGTGCTATGGGGAAAAGTGAATTGTGTGCACATTTTCAAAATTCTGTGATCCCTACACTAAGTCATATACTACTTAAATTTTGAATTTTGAAAGGGAGAAAAAAACAAAAAACTCCCATGTAGTAAAATCTATTTTCAAAAATAAATAAGCAATAAATTTTGAATTTTGAAAGGGAGGAAAAAAAACAAAAAAACTCCCTTGTAATAAAATCTATTTTCAAGGATAAATAAGCAATAAATTTTCGCTCTTATTAATTCCTGCCGCGACAACATGGAAACGATAATTTGAATAATTGTATTTCCCACTGAATTCTAGAAGACGTGCACAGAAAATGATGTTACATTTATGTCCAGAAGCAAAACAAGGGGCCATCTCAGCATTTGCTCAATGGATCAGGGAAACTGGACGAAAAACCTGTTACATCTTATAAAATTACATCTCTGAGTATTGTTAAAGTAGACGTAATGCATCCATTCGACTCAGATCACCCAAACCCTGAGGTTCCAATGCGGAGCAGGATGGCAGGTAAGATGCACGCTTGGCGCCCATTAAACAAATTTAGCGTGTGTGTCCTGTCATTATCAATTACCGGTGCACTCCGCGTGTGACGGTAACCCCTTTCTGTAGTGGCTACTCACCGGATTATTACAGTATGCTAACAGCCTTTAAGTTTATTTCAGACATTTTTCTTGCACGAATCAGTGAAGGTGTTTTCTTGTAAGTCGTACAACATATTCGCTCTCCCACCCCATGAATGTAAAACCGAGCTATTTCGACACCTTAACAGGAGTAAATAGATTTCTTTCATACAGGAACCAAACCAGACATGTTTACCACTCGCTCTAAAAGCTTGCACACACGGCTTGTGAGCGAGATTGGGCGGTAACTTGAAGGGATTGTTCTGTCCTTTCCTTCTTTGGGGATTGGTATAGCAATGGAGTCACGCCAAATCCTTGGTACGGCATGTTCAACTCAAATCTCGCTGAAAATGCGGAGAAAATGGAGGAGAAAAGACCGAGCGTTTTCCGATAGATATTTAAGTATTTAATTATCTGGTCTGGTCCTGGAGTAGAATCTTCTGCGAAGCGAGGGCAGAGGAAAATTTATCCATGGAGAAAAGAGTATTATAATCTTCCTCCAAGCGACTCGAGAAATCTAATTTGCAGTTCTCCATTCTATTGTATTCAGAAAGCCAAGAGAGTAGTATATGGAACTGGAGATTCGCTCGTGGTGAGAGGCCAACTCTAAAGAACGGCATTAGTAAAATGGGCAACCATAGCATTGATATCATTTGGGCAGTTTTCCGATATCCTTATTTCTGTCTCAATGTTTTATCTTAATCTCTCTCCTTGAGAAAAGTAAAGTACTGGATGGAGTTGACCAGATGATCACCTTCACAGTTAACACAGTGCGCTTGTGTTGCGCAGGGTTGTGGGTCGTGCATTGATGTACCGCACTTTCCGCACACTCGGCTCTCCGACATACATCGTTGCTGAGTATGCCCAAACCTTTGACACTTGAAACAGCGCTAAGGGTTTGGCACAAACTGTCGCACGCGGTTGTGAAAACCACAACTGATCCTTTCCGGGAAGGATGGACGATCAATCGTAAGGATCAGGGTCGAAGTAGGAATCACTTTCCCCTGCTCCTTCCTTTTGATTCTGTACACTTCGGCGATGCTCTGACTCTTGTAGAAAGAATAATCATCACTCTCCGAAGCCAAGCCCTCGTGGTGTACCACTCCCTTGCAGAGATTGAGGGTTTGATGACTGATCGCCTAGATGAGTGGTTGCCTGGAGGCCTGCAATCTGCTTGGATTTTAGGATCTGGTCGATTTGTCCATCAGTGCGTACTTCAAACAGAATCATACCATTCCTTTGGCGCACCACCGCTAGCTTTCCGAAAGCTTCCTCTGCGGCTCGCGCCAGACGGACGGCACTTACATTTTTTAAGTATTCCTTTCCTCGGCACATACCATTAGGAGGAAACGCGACTTTTTCGGTTTGTCTTCCTGTGACAAAACACTGTTCAATCAACAGTTTTTCCTGGACGTCTTTTTCTTGGCGTAAAAGGGCGGGAGATGTAGTTTTGGTGCAGTATGAAGGACCGTGATTCGTCTTCGTGCTCCCAATCCATGGAATCCAGTTTTCACTCAACAATGCGGAATCACGGGGCAAGTATTATGCTGTAGATATATTGTTTGAAATATTTTTAGTTTTAGACAATTTCAATCTTCGATTTTTTAAACGAAACCGTAATTTTTTCTCACTAGCAATAGACAGATAAAATAATGTAACATATGTCAATGTTTTGATAGTTTTTTTTTAGTATAAAATTATACTTTCTGACATGTGATTTTAAATTAAACGTACAATCTTTCCTGTAGCAGCGCTTTCAACTGTCGCTTGTGGGAAGGTGGCTTTCGCGGCCCTTTCTCCGCAACAGTGCCGGCACCGCGAAGGCGATAGCTGCAAGGGCTGCTACAGGAAATACTGTACGTTTAATTTAATATCACATGCCAAAGAGTATAATTTTATACTGAAAATACTATTAAAACAATAACATACATAACATCACTGCATTCCTCTTTTTATGATCTATTGCTAATAAGAAAAATATACGGATCCATGTAAAAAAAATCAAAGATAATTAAACTTCCCGAAAACCAAAAATATTTCAAATATCTCTATGACATATTCCACTACACTCCATGATTCTGCATTGTTGAGCGAAAAATTCATTTCGATGTCGTTTAGAAGTTAAGGGAGTGGCCCATAGTTGGTGGGACTCCCTGTACAGGCATACTGTCTTCCATTAATATTATTTCTCTACATAAAGTCGATTTTGAGAACGAACTCAATGTAATGTTTCAAAAATTATATTACTTATTAAACGTTTATATAATTTAACTTACCTCTGGTAACAATGGTTCCAGTAGAAGCAGAACTTGCATTATACGATTTTTGAGTCTATGATGATAAGAATCAGCAAAATAACGACTTCTCTGTCGTGATGCTTGTGCATCTTTAAGCAACAATATATGCACGACCTTCACAATGATTTCCATACCATTGAATGCCTCATTTTCATGACAGTACAGAAGTAAATTAATAGCTCTGGCTCTCACTTCAGTATCAGAACAGCTGCAATAAGATTACCAATTTCTATCACTAAGGTAATTTATATCACTAAAATAAATGTCTATAAAAGCAATAATACTCTGACAAACAACAAACCAATAAACTTACATGTCATAAACATCATTAATGCAACACTTATCACCCAATGATTTAATGAAAGCACAGGTTTCATCATCGATTCTTCAAACAGAAAATGTGCAATATTATTGGAACTACAGTAAAAAAGAAAATACATAACCTCACTAAAGTTTAATTACAAAAATTAATAGAGATATTGTACACACTTATTGAAATAAATTTTGAAATAATATAAATATCCTTAAACATACTTTCTATCTCGTCTATAGACAGGTCCAAAAAGTAGGGCATCAACCAAAATGTCTGCGAAAGGTTCAAAGATACCCAAGTTACAGTGCTTCGCTTCTTCTTGCAACTGCTGCAGTAATTTATTGCAAAGACCTGTCACAGATTCTCCTTGGATGAAAATCTTTCGAGCATACTGCAAATAATAACATTTTGTATTTGTGCATAAAAGTGCAATAAAATTTCCCAAAAACCACTGAATGATATATAGTTCCCATGAATATTATAATAATTTGGCTGAGATTTTAATATTAATTCTTCGGTTAATTTTTTTTCTTTACTCTGTGTGAACGGAGCAAAATGAATTTTATAGATAAAATCATTCAAGTCCATCATCATCAATACCATTGTGTGTGAGATTAATTCTCAAAATTAATTTTAAAAGAATAGAATAATTACCAAATTACTGAACGTCAAAAAGACTGTGTAGAAGAAGAATCATGATTTGTAATTTCATATTAAGAGAAAGAAGGAAGTAAATTTTCATAAACAACACAGTGCACGAAAATAATATTTGTACAAAAATATACTCTTCAGTTTGCATAAATAAATTATTTCTTACATTGAAAAAGAACTCAGCCATTGAGAGGTAGATTGGTATAAGTAAAAAAGAATTGCGATTTTAGCTCATTCCATGCTAAGATGGGGTATAATAGGTTCTCAGGCAAAGTGCTATAAAGATAAAATGCATACTAATTGCTAAAAAACACAGCACATCTGGAGCAAAAACAGCCAAATGACTTTTGAGGTACAGTTGGAATACAAACTGTAGTGACGTCAGTTTAGATGTTTGGTTTGGATGGTTTTATTTTACTATTGACTGTAGAAGATTATGTATGGTGTGCAAGGAATATTATAGGTTCTAGGTAACCAAAATGAAGAGGAGAAATTTTCTCTGAACTAGTTAGTACATGATTATGTAACCAGAAAGGTTACTTGAATCCAAAAGGACAACAACTGATTAAAAATTCAGTGGTTCAAGCTTTTTAAAAGGAATCCTTATATTATCCCGAATAGAGAAAACTTAATGAAATTGAAGATTTCAAACTGTATCACTATGTTCACCACTGTATACTGATCCAATTCCAGAAGCAAAGAAACAATATATGCTCAGTATGCACATCCCAAAGATACACCTAATGAAGTGTTTTTTAAAGATGGCGGTTGCTAAAGTTATCTTTAATGTAGAGCCCCAATAAGCAGTACCATTTGATATTAAATATGAACAAACTGAGGATGAGGAAGAAAGGATAAACATATAATTTCTCATTGGATCTACAGACCAAATAGCGCAACTTTCATGTAGCTCAAATGTATTGATTATGGTAGTGTTTATACTCATTTGATACCAAAAACATAATTTAAAAGTAGCTGAATAAGAAATTTAGCATTTATAATGCATAACCACATTTATAAGTTATTTAATGCAAATGTTATTTGTGCTAAGCTGCAAAATAATCCGACCTCTAAAATTAAGAGTAAGCGACCTATACCATTCTCTTTCTTAGCAAATCAATTATGATAAAATGTCATAGAAAAGCATATAATCTTACTTGTAGAAGTATTTCACTCATTTCAGAGTCATTCATTAAACACTTCTGGAATGTCATTTGAACAAACTTCTCCATGGAAATCCAGAAAAGGTCAGATTTACGAAGCTCAAAAATACCAGTCCAACATAATGCCATAAACCTTTTAACTTTCTCTCTAGTCTCATTTGTAACAAGAAGATGAGCAATTTGTTGCATCACTGACATCACTGGAATCAACATTCCTCTTCCACCTACTTCAAGAGCTTCTCCTGCTTCAGTCAAAATATAGCTTGCAAATTCAAATTGCATTCTCAACTCAGAGGAATTTGTTTGCATCTCAATATACAAATTCAATAAAAACCATGTACTTTGCATATACTCTGCTACAAGTCTACCCCATAGTGTTTGCATATCTCGTGTCAGCTGCTTATCTTGATGTGCTTTTGTCAAAATGCAATTCAAATTCTTCTGTTTAAGCATATTTTCTGAGAAGGCCATTTGCTTCTCAAAGAGAGGAGAAGTCTTGGCATAATGTTTATCAGTTTTGTAACTCTCCTTCATCAAATTAGATATCCAAGATAAAACCTTAATACTAAAGTACTTGGACATAGGTGTAGCATTTTCAAATTCTAAAGAAGTAATAGAAAAGCAGGCAGTCTGTAACATTTCTGCATGTTTCAGAAGATCACGTTGTAATTTAGGTTCATTTAAAAGGATGTTCAATGAATGTAAATACATCACAGAAGTGTCAAAACTCTCCAAGTTATAGGCTGAAAACGTGTATCTCTTCATACAGTAAAACACTCCTGGTAAAACCATAAATATCAATGAGAGGATATTTTTTCCAGTTAAATCATTTTCTACAATTGGCTGACTCTCTTTAAGTAAATTAATTAACATTTCCAAACATGAATCTTGTTTAGCATGGCAAACATATATTCTTTCATGGCAGTTTTTCAAATTTTCAACAAGAGATAATAATGCATTACTTAAACTGTATAAGCCACTAGTATTAAATGCATCAAGGTAAATTAAATCAGCATCCGATAAGAGAATGATCATTCTTGCAGCAGTGAGTAAAATTTTTTTAATTTAACCAAAAAACATTATGCCAAAAGGTAATTATCTCAGCCCCTCACTTTTGCTGAAACTACCCATAATCTCAGCTACAGCACTCAGTTCTAATTGTTGTTCATCAGCAAGATTTATTAATATATCAATAAAATAAGACTGAATTGCTCCACGTATATGAACCACTTGGGTTGCAAGAGCATCCACCAAAAAGTTCTTCAGTATCTCAATATCACGGGCAGTCCACACAGGACATTTTGGTACAGCAGCTACTGCAAATACAACATAAAATAATGCCACTGGACCCCATGAGACTTGGACAATAGAATTTAGTAAGTGACTAAAAAAATGCTGACGTTGTTTTGGATCAGTTTCAGCAATAGAAACAAAGAAACTCCTTAACCCACTCACAACATCAGGCACTAACGAATTTTTATTGTTCATAATGTACATGGATGAACTGTTCAAAGCATTTACCAGTGAGAACACAACATCTGCATAGTCCACGTTATAAACCATATACAGATTTATGTCCAACTCTGTAAAGCACAAAATACCCCATTTTACAACAGCATTACTTTCATGCCTCAAAGCTCGATGAATAACACACAAAATCCAAGATACATGTATAAGAGATTTCTGGCATGCTTTGATTAGAGATGAGATGACAGGCTGCACAGGTTCAATAAGATGCATCTGTTTCTCTTCTAAAACTTCTAGAAGAAGAAATAATTCCTCCCATACTTTTCGGAAATTTTGAGTATTTTGCTGATCCCACCAAAATAAAACCACTTTCGATTCATTAGAAGTCAGAGAAGGAATAGTTGATTCTCGCTCTACAGCTCTTTTTAATAAATACAATGCTTGCTTTCTCATTAATGCATCATGGGAAGCCAGACCACACTGTAAGAATCTCCAAAAATCATAATGTTTACCCACAGGGAAAGAGTGGGATATATCATGTTCGCATGGAATGAAATAATCAGACAGTGCACACATTATTAAGAAGATGTGAGGTGTCACTTTCTGGCCATTGCTTACAGATGAAATGCCTGTGATGTAATTCCAAACTTTTTCTAATACTGAATTAGTTTTGGTAAGAGAGATCAGTTTTGGAATCACACATAGTAATATTTGGGAAGTTAGAATATCATGTTCAAAGCTTATAATTTTCAACAGTAACTCAAAAAATTCATCATCGAATAAAGATATATTATCCGGCAATGGATTACTTTCCCCTGCACACTCAGACTTGTTTCCCCATGAAGTCAGAAAACTAATTACAGATTCCCAAATTCGTAAATTGATTCCCAATTTTATGACTTCGGTAGATGAATTTTTTCTAAATCCATCAAAAATCTCTTACAATTAAGCACAATAATTGTAATTTTATCTTTCATTAAATATTGTGGTAACAGTGCCAAGGAGGAACATAAAACATCACAAATTACAGGTATGCATAAATCTTTCCCATCTACAAGATCACAGAGAGTTTTAAAGCACATATCTACAACTTCTTCAACCACACGTAAATATTCACTATTTTCTAGGATTTTGGTACGATTTGATACACATTCAACTTTCATCACTATACTGAGTGTTTCTAGCTTCTTTTTGAAAAAGTTGCAATCACTACTAACATGTTTAGTACTCAGCAGTGAAGATGCCAGGCGTAAAATTACAGAATTTAAGCACTTTTCTTTATTTTCAAGATGATTCAATAAAATTTCAACACTTCCTTCCATAGTTGATTTAGATAATCACATTTAACCGTATTAAATTGTTATTCTTTAATATTCTCGCAATAGGAATTCCGAACGCCACCCAAGTTAACACTTATTTACATAGCTTATTTCAATATTAGTGCAACACGTGCACAGAGCACATTTGATGATCAACGTTGGATAAACATGTGTTCCCCCACGTGTCACAACTGGTCACAACTAGCATTTTATTCCTTGAACATTGAAAGTTTCGCTTTATACTTCAATTTAGTTGTAGTGGCGCTTGACGTACATCAGTTGGTTCAGTGTCATCCAATCAGAAACTTGAACGTCAACACACCGGGAGCGGTAGCTCAGTGGCTCAGTGCATCAACTGATGTCACTACGTGACCGGGAGGTCCTAGGTTCGAGTCCTGACGCCGGCAGGATTTTCGACACTAGCTTTTCAGCTAGATCGGATTCAGTCGCTGCCTGGAGGAGAATTCTAGAGGCCGGCTGCTCTGATCGGTAGTTTTCCGTAGTTTCTCCGATCAACACCAGGCGAATGCCGGAGCAGTACCCTACCAAACGGGCCACGGACCGCGCGCGCTATCCTTCATCTTCCTTGTCCTACACCCACACACTTACACTAACTACCACATATTCCGGGAGATCGGCCGGGAGCTTAGACCTTGTCCCGGCTGGGGCGGTACCCCGCTGGTGGGAGAGTCCTGGTTAGGGGGAAACCCCGCAAGCCGACGGTAGGACGGCGCCGGATCTGGCCATCCAGCGGAGGAAGATCCATCTCCCGAGGGAAACAACGACTACACTTACGGGACTAATGACCTAACGGAATTGGAACAAACCTAAGGTTGAGGTTCCATCAAGCTTAAAGGTTCGAAATCGGGCAACATGACCTGTATATTCTTATATGAAAACGTAAACTACTTGCCAGAGCGCTTCAAGCATGCCCAAGTGCTACGATAAATGAATTTATTTTTATTTTTTTGTTTGTTTATTTGTTTACCGTTAAAAACAGTTAAAAACTGTGTGTGACATGCTACGGGTAGAAGCGAATTCTGTGCCCATTTTCATAATTCTTTGATCCCTACCCAAAGCCATATACTAGTTGAATTCTGAGTACAGAAGGAAATGAGCATTTTTGGCAACAAAATATTTGCTGCGATGTAATAAAATCTATTTTCAAGGGTTAATCATATGCGTAAAAAAGATAATGCATGCATCAAAAAAGTATTAAATTGTGAAAAAAAATTTTTAAAGTTTGTAATTTTTATGTGGGATATCAACATTTTCCATTAGTGCAATCTTTCATTTTATTATGTTGATAAGCCACAACTAACAATATATGTACTTAAAAACTAACACAAATGTGAACACAATCTTTCAAAATTGCATTGTTTATTACAAAAATTATGACAACTGAGAAATAAAAGATACATGTTTGCAAAACTTTTGCATTATTCAACATCATCTTCAAAGGTGAATGTATCATCAAGGCAAGGAAGTGAAGGTGCTTTCTTTCATATAACATTTTTAGTAGAGTCTCTTCCCTTGAAAATTTTGTTTTAATATTCAGTAATATGTTTCTGTGGTATGTAGGGATATAGAGATTTCACATTTTATTTCTTCACTGGGTTAGGCTTGGTTTACTTTCGTGACATATTGATGGAAGTGAATGCCACCTGACGACCTGTGTGCAATATTAGTTTCTTCCCAAATATCATTGTTATATGAGGTTCCTTTTTCAAAATTAAGTTCAGCTCTTGAACCTCGAAACTTTGACACTTGATTGAAAAATATTTTGTGTCAGTTTGTCATCTTTTGATGAATGCAATATTTCAAACAACTGTGAGCTAGAAATTGATGCTGCTTCATGTGAAACACTTTCAGAGACTTTTAGCTGCAAATTTGTTTGAAAACATTAACCCACTCATCAGGAACCAATATTGAACTTACATGTTTTCTAACAAAGCTCTCTATCTTTCCAGCGACCTCATCAGATGGAATCATGGAAGTGGAAAATGGTGTTCTATCTCTTCAAATATTATTGAAATAAATAATATTGTTGACAATGACAACGCCTTCAATCATTTCAATTCTCTTCAAATCAACCAGTTGATCATTTCAACCAATTGATCAGTTAACTCATCCAGTAGGCAATAATGCACCAATTCTCATTTTGGCCAGCACAATTATCAAACAACACCACAAGTTTCTTTCAAGAAATATTATTCACTGTAAAAGACTCATTGAGGCAACTTATAATCCCTTCTGATCCTCTTCCAGCAACAATTTCGTCCTAGATAAAACTGAATCCCTGTTCATTATTAAGGCAGTGTATGCCTAAATTGTATCTCCATATCTTTAGGGCATAGAATGCTGTTCCTGAAGTTAATTTTAGTTTAGGTATAGCCTGCTGTAAATCAAGTGTGATTGAATGTAGATTGGAATCTGTCTTTGCTAATTGCCTCACATTTTTTTAAAGTCATCCTTCCTCCTTCAGCCTTCCTTCAATGAAGTTCCTTTTTTCACATAACTTTTGAGCATTACCTCCTTTTCATTTACTGTCAGAAATCTTCACCTTCAGGTTGTCACAAGTCTTACAAGTGTCTGCTTTAGGCAACTTAAAACCAACATTAAAATCCCTTAATACTCTTTTAAACTTATCTCTTGAAACATCTTTACTTCCAATTTCCAACTTTACTATGCAATGTAGTTATCATAAAAAAAGATTGGACAATGCTCATGGCCAAAATACTGTTTATTTGGACTGTAATTTTTGCTGTAATGAGTTATATGGGTGGGAATGCATTTCAAAAAGTTGTGTATTTCTTGTTCTTGTGTCTTTGTCATGGAATGGAGACGATGACTGTGTTTTCTCTTTCCATTAAAAGGTGGAAAAGCATTAGATTTCTTTTGAGAAAAATACAGTAAGTACGAGTTTCGTACTCGTAGGTACCAGTTTTGTTTGTACAGTAACATTTGGGAAAAATAATGATACCGGTACAAAAAATTTAGTTAGAATAAATATTGGTTTAATTCTCAATGGTATTGCATTTTTTGAATGTATATGAGTATATACACCAAAAGAAAATGTGACAATTAGACAAAACAGACTAGTGGTGCTGCAGAATGGCACAGACTTTCTTGTAGTAAAGTTTTCTAATTTCGTTGATCTAGACTGGTACTGTAGAGTCTTGCCTCCTGCCATCTATGGCCGCCCAAAGTACATTTTTTTGAAATTTTCTCAAATTTTCGGTTTCCAAATAGTAAAACCGAAATATTATTTGGAAAATATTAAAGAAAGGCTATAACCTTGTCCTAAATAGCAAAATTTATTGAAAAATTTGGAGCTGTCTTTAAGAAAATGTGTTTATACATTACTGTAAATGTGAAATTTCAAGCTCTTTTTCACAGAAATGTATTAACCTCTATCCCTACCAAAAATTTAAAGATTTTTTAAAAAATTCAATATTGTACGAAATATTGCGCGAAAACTACAAAAATGTTAAAAAAATGTACATGACCTTATGGAAAGAATTATTTACGGATAATCAATTTCATTTGAAGGAAAAATCTCTATCATCAATTTTATAGTTGTAAAAAGAGGCAGAAAAAATTCAAAATTTTGCAATTTTCGAAAATTCAGAATTAACCGTGAAAATCGGACCTATGCTATCTTTATAAGTGCATTGCACTCCATTCTTACAAGAAATTTAAAGAAATGATTTGGAGGCATTTCTTGAGAAAATTTTGAAAATGTTCCTTCGGCTTCATGTAAAGTACCCCCAAATTTTAAAGAATGTTTTTCAAAATGACAGTGCTTTGAGTCGAACCAGATCGACTGGGGAATATCCATTTTGGAAAAAATCCTATGTATGATTTAGGCGCTAGTGGTGTTCACAGACGGATGGACGGACGAACAAACAGACAGATGTTTTTGTTTTGTTTTGTTTTTTGTACCACGGGATCCAAAAACGTGTATTTCCGCTGAAATCTCGAAATCGATTTTCCGCAGCATTACATAACTTCCGCTATCCCTATGTAGTGTTTGAGTAACTCCTCGAGTGTTCGGATGTGCGGTTCCGTCACTCACGGATAGGCTACTTCCGGTGGACCAATTGAGATATACGAAGTATTATTCGACGCGTCTTGGTTTCCTGATGGGGAACTAATAATTTGTTTTCGGATCCAGCCAAATGACTTTCAAAATTTCCAAAAACGTGTTTTTTCGTGGTTTGGCGCTGCGATGTTGGTGACTATGCGGGGAATTAAACCAACACCATCTAAATAGATCTATGTAGGTGGCGTTGATTAAACTCCAGTATCTCAAAATACCAACGTAGATGAAGATGAAGAGAATGACGAAGAGAAAGACGAAGGGCAAAGCGAAGGGCAAGGCGAACGGCAAGACGAAGGGCAAGGCGCAGAGGAAGACACAGAGGAAGAAGTAAGACGAAGAGGAAAACGTAGAAGTCTTATAAGACAACGAACTCGAGAATATAAAAACAAAGGATTTCCTTTCACGGAAAAATGGATTAAATAAGTGGAGGGCCTATTGAGTTGCCCGGATCAGACGGCTGTGGGTGCACGTCTCCGAGAAGAATTTGGCGGTGTCATCGAGCCGGTCGCTGCGTCTGGACGCGCTATGTCTTCTGTCAGCGTTATGTCTTCAAAGACTATCAAGAAGACAATAATTTTTATATGAGAAATCTGGATAAGCCATGTGACCCAGAGGTGCAACAGATAAATGCGTGTTTGCCGACAATGTCGTGTGGTTTTCAAATTGATTTTAAAAATATGTACTACGACAAGTTGAAAGAAAAACATTTCGAAATAACTCTTGACAATGTCAGTTTTATGAAACATTTACATTATTTAAGTTCAAGAAGGCCAAAGATAGATATTGTACTCAATATCACAAAATAATTGAAAAATCGAGTGGTTATTTCGCAAGTCTGAGAAAACATCTAAACTGAACAAAGAGAACTCTGAACTGAAGAAAGAAAAAGCAAAAAGAATAGTCAAACAACCGAAGAAAGTTTAAAGCGTCGGCGACGCCACATTCAGCTAGTTCTACGTATATTACTCCGTATAATACATACGTATACGAGAACGTTAAACATAGTTTTCACAACAAATACCTTACAAAAGGCAACAAACAGAAAGATATCTTGAAAAAGCCAGAAGGATCAAATGATTTAAGTTTTATATCGTGTCACTTATCGTCTCTTACAAAATCAATAGCAAAATTATTAACCCAGAATTTATTGCGTGAAAATTTTATTTGAAGACAGTTGAAATTTTTTCTGTTATGCCAGTTGGAAAGGGAATAGCCCTAAGAGGAAAACTAGCTGAAAAGTTGTCAAAAAATAGTGGCCTCCATGTCTTAAGAAAAATCAATCAAGTTTTATTGGGAAAACAATCAACCGCAGAAATTTAGTACAATGATCCACAAATCATTTCAATATTCAAATATTGTTCCAAAATAAATGTGGAAAGGGAGAGATTATATTCAATTTATAAAAATATCTCAACAGACAGACGAAACAGTTTTTCAGGAACAAATTAAAAAAATGTATATTGTCAGAAATGTTAACAATTCTTGAGATCTATATACCAGTCATGTTCTTTGTTCAATGCGCATTACGTTATTTATATAAAACCATCTCAAATGATTCACGAACCAGTTTTACAGACACAAATTTAGAAAAGTATCTTTTAATACATTTTAATAATTCTTGCCCTAAATATAGAATGGTCTTTGCTTAATAAATTTATTTTCTTAAATCACCTGCCCATTCCCAAATATTAGGACACTACACAAATGACAGCGTTCAAATGCATAGTTTATTAAGTAAAATTAAATTATTTTCAAAACATTTTTCCGTTGTTTCTTTTGTGTATGTTTCAAATAGGCAATGTCGTCGTAAAACAATTCAATTTTTACTTCCTCGTTGTCGCTTATGCAGTAGATAGAAAGTTATGTAATGCTGCACGAAAAAACGGCAAATTTTCGGCAGAAATATTTTTTATTACAGAACTGTGCTAACGAGAAACTATATAAATCCAGTTGCTAAATGTAGAAAAAACTATAACACGTGATGTGACCAGAATTCATGTTTTATGGATTCTTGAAACCAAAATATCGAATGACAACAAAACTTCCGTCTGTCCGTCGGTCCGTCCGTGAACAACGATAGCGGCTAAACCGTTCAGCCGATTTTCTCCAAAATTAATCAGGCTGATCCTCGGTCGATCAGGCTGATGTCTCGGCCTCTTGAATTTAAAACCGATATTTTAATTTTTGGGGATACTTTCATTCATTCATATTTCATTAAGATGGAAGTGGTTCCTTAAAAATAGATACTTTTGAAATAAGGGCATGTACAATTTTCCGAAAATTGGTGTACTTTTCGCGTAATTTTGGGGCGAGAAAGTCCGTGCTGTTTTAACACCACTAGTTTCTTAGTGAAATGTGTTCATCAAAAACAGATCTTCAAATATGGTCATGGTGAATTTTTCAAAAATATGAGTATTTTTTGAAATTTTGTGTCAAACATAGTCGCCCGCTTCAAATTTCCCGCGCTTCGTGGGCGTAAAATGAATGGCGACTCCAGGCAGTTGGATGCTACTTAAGTTAGAATTATTTCATATTTATTTGTTCGTTTCTTATATGCGAGCTTTTGTTATACGCTTACAAATTAATCTTTTAGAAATGATTTAAAATCTTTTAAATAATCCATATTTTTTGTCCGTTTTGCGAGGTATGTATTTGCATTTTCAATGTATTGATACATTTTCTTTCAAGCAATCTGCAAACCATAATTCAAATTAGCCCAATTAGATTTTTTATTTAAAAATTACAATTTAAATGTAATATGAATGAAGCTAGCTTTCAGGGAATATCAGATTTGAATGCAACAATATAGTATTCCGCGCCGCGAGTTGGCAGCTGAAGTTCTGTGAATTATACGTCTTATTGTTGGTGCATGATTTAGCTGCATGAAAAGTTATAATTGTCAAATTTGTGTTGATATTAAAATATTTGTTTGCACCAAATATTCTACGATTTGTAATGAGTTTTACAAAAAACGATAACTGAGAAGTGTTAATTCGGAGAGAAATTGTGGTATAAATAGTATTACATGACCATTTCCTCTCCCTCCCTCTTGTCTTTCTGTGGTCAACGCTAGCGCCTGAACTGTTCAGCCGATTTTCTCCAAAATTAATATTCTCCGATTGATTTAAATAACTTCCGAGGCCCTCGGAGGTTGAAACGAATCTTGATTTTGGGGGGTAATTCACATAAAATCACAACATTTTCAATTTTTTTTTTAAAAAAAGTGTTCTCAAGTCTGAGTTTCATTGAAATCTCTGATTTTCCGAAAATTGCAAAACTTCACATTTTTTTCGGGGTCTTCCTACAACTACAGTATTGAAAATATAGATTTTTCCCTTGATGGTTCTTCAAAGACAGATCTTGAAATAATGTTTTTCCAAAATGTGTAGTTTAGCGTAATTTTGCGTGAAATATAGGCAATTTTTAATTGTTTAAAACATTTTCTCTAAGATAGTTACAAATATTTTCTTTAAAATTTTTCCTCATTTTATTCTCAAAGGACGGTAAAAAAGAGGTGCTTGTCTCATTTCTGGCGAATACTCTGTATTTTAGAAAATTGCAAAATTTTAACATTTCAAAACTACAAAACCGGATAGAAATGTTTGCCTTAACCAAAATGTATTCTAAAAAGGCCATGTGCAATTTTTTGAAAAATGAGTTTTTTTTAAAAAAAGAAAACATTTTCTCAAAAATTCCAAATTTTTTACATCAATTATTTTTTCTACGGATAGAACTAGGAACGTTTATAAGAATGGCGCAGATATCATTTCCGTGCGCGCGCGCGCGCGCGTGTGTGTGTGTGTGTAAGTCGACTAAAAACTCGAAGTCTACTTATTTATAAAATAATTCTTTAATTCTAATTATTGGCGAATTCGATATCAATTAAAAATCAGTATATGGAATGAAAACTATATTTCAGAACAGTTTGATGCAAAATATCAACAAAGAGTTGTTTTCAAAAGACTGGGCAGAGGTAAATCCATATTATCTTTCAAGATATCCGCCTGAGTAATTTATGACATTTGGCACAAATTCTACGGATCTGCAGGCACGTTGTGCGATTCAGTCTGAACGCGGAAATAGTAATATTTCTCTGCAAAATAGTACTCCAAATTATGATAGCAAGATAAATTTATTGAGATAGAAATACGCAGATGTGGAATTACATGCCCAGTTGTATCGTCCATACCACGTTTTCCGTTCACGCTCACTCTACACGTGCTCGTCCTTGCCAGCGCTGACTACGCTCTTTTGCTTTTACAGGCTTCTTTCGTGGTTGACTCGAGTGACGTAGCGGTCTTCGCATCACGGTCCATTGCCAAGTCAAGCAGTGAACGCTGAGATAACGTAGATGTCATGTAATACTGCGAGTCACTGTGACATCAGACGATTACTTATATAGGCTAGCGACTGAATAACATGCAGTCTGATTCGCTCGCATCTGTTGTGACAACCTCTACACGAGCTGTTTGTGGACGGCATTCAACAGTGACACCTGTTGCGGATCACATGTACGTGTGAATATTAAACAAGTGTATTGAAATCGTGGTGTTGATTTCCAAGATTTCAATGTGTTTATATTATTATATGAGATAAGCAATTTATTAGAGTGGATTACACAGTAATGTTTGTTAACGTAGTTGGTGTTTTGTACCAGTTTTGATTTATTTCTTTTTAATTATGACAGAAGGCAGTATTTATGATCAGGAAATAACGAAAACGGGTCTGAAGCGTAAAGCGGTGGCTTTGAACGGAAGATTAAAGCTGAGCGCTTTAATATGTTATATGTTGTATTCAACTTAAAATAAAATCTACTTTTAACCAGTTTTACGTAAAGTGAAAGTAATGTAATAATTTTTATAGTTTTTATCTGTTATCTCGTCTTTCACACGCTAAATAAAATATGGGAATAATTTATTTATAAAATTGATTCTAAATATTCATAATTCTAATTCAAAATATATAATATATTTTGACAACTTGCTTATGTTTAGGCATATGCTATGTTCAGGCTATTAGCAAATTCAAAATTCAGTACATTTAATATTCATTTCAGTGTGCTGTAATTTTAATAGTTCATTCACAGCGTTTTCAATGTACATTGAAGAGCTGAAAATCTTATATAATTACATCACATCCATCATTTTCTATCTGCTTTTGTGAAAGTCCCTTGTGAAATGTCACTTATTTCTTATCATTCCCATAGTATATTTTAGTTAATTTTGTTAAAAGACTTGAGGTCTTTAGATGAATTTTTAATGGCAGCTGAACAGAATGAATTTTATAAGAATTGAATTGTTTTTATTTAAAGAATATTTTTTATATATTTATATAAAACGCAGGAGAGGTCCTGTGTTTTTATACATTGAATGGAGGTTATTTCTCATCTATTATGCCTTGTCAGCATTCATTACTCCATTTCCGGGGCTCTTTGATATAGTTAATTGTATTGTTCCGTGAACAGTTGGGGGATAGAATACAATTTCAAAATAATTAAGCTAGAATTTAGTTTAAGATACCCGTTTTTATTCTTTTCTTTCATCCTGTAGTTACTGCAGTCAAACATTTTGTGTTGACACAAGCCTTTGTCATTTAACATTCATGACGCTGCTTGTTACCATGGTAGTAAATTGCAGTTTGAATAAAATATCTGTTTCATTTATACATACGCGTATTTTATTTTATTGTGTACTTTTAGCAGGTTAGTTATAAGCTAAAATAAACTCTTCTATTTAATTAATTCCTTTTTTTCAATTGGATTTCTATAATCTGACAAGGTCCAGTCCCTTATTGTCAGTGTGCAGAAACTAATTATTTTGAACTGTTGAACTTCTCATTAGCAAAGAATAGGCATTTTAACTCATTAGAAATATCAATTAAGGCCAAGTTAATGTGTTTTTAAGAGGTGTGCACAAAACATAGATGATTTAGTTGGCAAGTTTAATGGACTTGACAACTGTACACAAGTACTCAACTTACCGAATAGTTGCTGACTCCTGCCATACTGTTTATGTTGAAATTTCATTTCTTTATTAATTCCCGTTCAATTTTAAAGACCTTTATATTAATTTTCTCGACTCCTTATTTTCTCTTTCCATACTACAAAAATATTTGAGTTGAACGGCATTTACCCCCTACAAACTTTGATTAATTATCTAATTAATATTATTACTGTTGTTATGGTCTTTATTATTAATTATTATTATTATTATTATTATTTTATTATTATTATTATATATGACTAATATGAAAAAGCTGAGGAAATTTCAAAGTAAATATTTATTTTTCTAAATATTCAAAATTTTGCAGAGATACACTTCAACATGGCTGAATGCAAAACAGGATGGTGTGGTAAAGGTGATCGTCCACGAACATTCTCCAAAAGACAACCAGTAATTTGCTATGATAAACCTGCAGCTGCTGGTGTAGACCACGCCCTTTATGACACATTAAGACATGAAGCACTGGTAGGAGAGAAAATAGAGGAACTACGAGTCCCCAAGAAATCAGCAAGAACCTGGACCATGCAACGTGGAGATTTGTGTCGCATTACTGTTGTTGAAGGATCACAGGTAATAAAAAAATTAATTTTAGCAATGACCACTGGATTAAGGAATGATTTATTCGTTTAACTTTTAACTTTACCTCAAAAATCATAATGAAAATGTTATGAAAACAAACTGGAAGCTCCAAAAACAAATTCAGAATAGGCCTACCACCTATGTTAGAACAAAGCTTCCCACTCAGTCAAGTGGTTGACTCACAAATTGATGTTGCTATATGCTACCTCAGTGGCCCAGAGTAGGAAAGCGTTGGAGAGGCTGCAGTCACTCTGGCCTCAGGTTTTCACATGATGAATGTGTCCATCAGTTTTGGGTGGTATTTAGTATATAGTCAGACATATCAGAATCATTCTAATTTGAGGGGATATTTTTAGATAAAATTATATTTGTTACCTTTCAGTAAATAGAAAGAATGGGGAAAAGCATTTCTGTAAATTCTTCAATAAAACATTTGGAAATACCCATGATAATGGAAAAACTACAACAAATTTGCTATTAATATTCATACTAATCCTTAATGACATACTTACTGTTTTTAATTTCCAAAAAAATTATTCCTTGATATTAAAATTATACTTTGCAGGATAGTCACAATTACTAAAATTTTGAGCAAACAAAAACAAAGAGTAATGTTTAAGTCAAAATGCAATAGTCTGTTATTTCTTTTTAGAAATCATTGTTCTTTAACCTTTGATGGTTTTGTATGGAAATTTGTGAAGCACCTAATGTGGATTAATTACATCCCTGGGAAGGAGAAATTAATACTTTTCCATCCGGGATCATCAAGCGCTCTTGGGAGGTCAATCCTCCCCTCAGCATCAATTTCTGATTGTTTCAAGAAAGAGTGTACCTCTTATTGATGTGATAAGAAAAGTGAGTTTGTTGAAGAACTATGTTAGCCAGTATTGCTAGCCAAATTTCTTAGCTATGCTCTGTTAAGTTACGGAAGTTAAAGGAATTGGAGACATGGGTTCCTGGTTAGGTGACCACCTAGGAACCCCAGTATCTAACGGTGCTGAGCCCCTGGCCGAAGGGATAAAAGGCGCTGACTGACTGTGATGTGACAGGACTTGACAAAAATAATAATGAAGGATTACTCCATGCTGGGTGCTCAATGTACAACAAGGTTTCAGAGACGCACTGCATCAATGAAGACGCAACAAATTTAAAGAAACAAACTAGAAGCAAGAGGTGTGGATATGCTAATTTAATGATGTAATGTTTATAAACAAAGCCTTTTTTCAGTTAAAATGGAAAAATATGGTTCAAATGAAAACATGCAGACTAAACTATTAGTTTGATGAAGATTTTTTTTCAAGAAGAACAGATAGTGGTAGATGGGAAAGTTTAAGACCTGAAACTTCTCCAAAATTATCGCTATAATAAATTAATTAAAAAAATTAATATTGATCATGGTTCCATAATCACAAATGAATTGTAATAAACCTGCAACAGTATTAACTTGTGTGAATTATCTCCTTCAGCTGTTGTCATCACCTCTCGATGATGTGTCAAAACATATTCGAACAATGGAAATTACAAATATTCCTGTGTACCAGGGACAGCTCTAGAAAATATTTCAGGGGAGGACCAATTTATTTTGATCTCAACCCTAAATATTTTTGCAATAATAATTGAAACAAAAATGTTAGCTTGAAAATGTGTATTCATAACATCAATACTTTTTTGACATGAAATGTAATCATTATGTGGTTATTGTTTTGAATAAATTAAGTAAAATTTCATATTACATTAGGTAATCGTGCCCCTCTCTCCCCCTGCTCCAATAATGCCTGAGGAATTAATATGCAATTATAATTATTATCTACATAACTGATTTGGAATACATGCATATAGTGACAGAAAACTAAGCAGCCTTGGCATGTAAGAGATGTTATTGGTTTTGTTAGACATTGAAATAGACTGTAAAAATACTAAATGTTCCAATTTTCACTGAAAAATATTTGATTACATTAAACTGCAATTTCTTATAAGTCTATACTCTCATCCTTAGTATGTCACTGTTTATGACATAGCTTATGTTGTGCGGTGAAGAAGAACTAAATTTTGGTATTAATGTGTGCTGTTTCAAACGGCCAATGAGTGCTGCTCCAGAAATCCAATTTTCATGCACTCAACTGTAGCATTTCTGCTGCTGCAGCCCACTAGTTATCGTTAATGATGATGATGATGATGATGATAATAATAATAATAATAATAATAATAATAATAATAATAATAATAATAATAATATTAATATTAATGTTATACGAACTATGAAATATTGCTTGTTTTATTATATTTATAAAATGCAAAGGATGGATATTCATTTTGAAACACGGACACTCTTTACGACTATAAAAATAAAGGCTTGTTCATGGAGTTTGGTCAGTGGAAAGAATTAAACTATCTAATTGTTTGCCAACATTTTGGAAAATACATTTTCATCATCAGGGCTATAATGTACAAGATCAAAAAAACAGCAACATTTTGATAATAGTCACTTAGACAATAATAGACAATTTTTTCCTCCTCCCGACACTTCACGATTAGCAAACGTGGGGTATGTTCCACACCTTAAGTGTGATGTAAAATACCTGCAAGAATATGTAGCTCCAGCTCTTTGTTGTTTTGTGGTTGCATAACATTTTATTATTTCTTCCCATGTTTTTGACAGTAATTATACGGGATAGAGTAGGCTTAAGTGGTAAATTAACTTGCTGTTATTGTTGCTTTTTTGATCTTGTACATTATAGCACTGATGATGGATATATATTTTCCGAAACGTTGGCAAACAACTTAATAATCTAATTCTTTTCACCGACCAGGCCTCAAACACAGCCACTAGTTACACCCTTACCATTCCTAGATCCTACATTCATGAATTTGCAGTCATTTGAATGTAAGCAAGATCTTTATTTATTTATTTCAGGTAGGGGATGTTAATTTTTGGAATCTTCATAACACTAAGGAGAAATTTTATTCTGGTACTGTATTGTTATTATTATTATTGTTTTATTTTCTCTCACACTTGAAGGTATTGTACAATCAATTACTATCTTGTTCCATTTTTCAATGTAGGTAAAACACGCCAGCTGCATTCAGCACACTTGACTGTATATGACAGGTTATGGAGTTCACTGCCATATCTTCGACCCATGGCAACAGTTGTTGGTGATTCCCTAAAAGCATATGGCATTGATGAAGATGGAGCTTCTGTCCATGATGTAATTGGTCAGTATTTTTAACATGTTATACTTTATCAAAATTTATATTTTTTAAATTCACTTCATTCAACAAAGGGGTGAAAAAAGAAATACTAATGCCCCAAAGGTCATCACACTTATGAATCTCATTGAAATTGCTATCGTGATACTTTCTCAATTTAATGCATATTAAATGTAATTTTGGGCAATCTTTCTCAATTATAGGTACGAGGTGTGACAATTATACTACAAAACTCATTACTGGTAAGGAGAGTGAGGATTCTTGCCATACATATCTTATGAAAGCAGTTGAAAAGTTAGGATTACAGGAAGAAGACGTACATGATGTTTGGAATATTTTTATGTGTACTGGCTTCTCCCGTGATACTCATCAATACTTCACAAAGGCCAGCCCTGCTCGAAAAGGAGATTACATTGAATTTATTGCAGATATGGATTTATTGGTAGCACTGAGTGCATGTCCTCATGGTGAGTTCATTTAAACATTCAGACAAACTGAATTATTACTTTCAGGCTTGCTTATAGATTTCACATTTCTTAATTCTTACAGGTGATGTATCCATAGCAGTTGGACAAGAAATTCCTGATTCCATCTGTCATCCTCTTCAAGTGGAGGTCTTTCGAGCTACAAAACCATCTCTTGTATTACCGCCCTTAGAAAAGAAGTAAAAGTGATTAAATCATCAAATTCAAATGAAAAGTGCCAAACCTGCAAAGATTGTTTTACCAGACCAAAATATAATTTGACTTTTATACAAAACTTGGTTTAGGTATCCCTTTGATTTGTCAATAATAATAATAGTATTATTATTATTATTATTATTATTATTATTATTATTATTATTATTATTATTATTACATACATACATGTTAAGCATAAAAAAAGATATTTGAATGTTATAATGGCGTTGGCCCTATTACTGAGTATGCTTTGTACCGTCAAACATTTTCAATTGATGTTGATATTAAATGTACATAATGATTCTTTTTATTCTTTAGCACTTTATTCCAATGGGTATGATATATGATAATTTCTTTTTTCTCTTCCTTACCTTCATTACATCTTTCCCAGGACTTCAGTACATCTCAGAGCTATTCTAATGCAGCTATCATGGAATCATGAAAGTGCTTCAATTTCCAATTCATTTAACAATTAGTATTGAGTGAATAATATATAAATTGCATTTGCTAAATGGTCAATATGAAATTAAAAGAATTTCATCATGCTGAAGTTACCATATTATATGAAAACACCCAGTCTATGATGAGCAGGTATAGGCAAGAGAATTATTGCAAATGGTTTCCAATAAAAGGTTTTTGTGTACCCACATTAGGACGTTAAAAATGTAAGACCTTTTCCAAACTTTTCGTGAGCGTAATCAACCCAAATTAATAACCCCTTCTGTTATGAAACCTTTTCAATAATTCTGATTTCTTTTGTCACATTTTCCATCCAAAAGCAAGTTGTAATTACATTTTCCAATTTCTTTATTTGAAATATTTCCTTTGAATATTGTTTCAACACCTAAATTATAAGTAGAATTTTCTCAAAAATTAACATTCCCAGTTTAATCTGGCAAAAAATGATACCTTGCAAATATAAAATCAACCTTTTAACTTTTGGGTAATTTACATGAAGCTCTCCGACCTTTTCAAAATTTTCTCCGAAATGGCTCCGAATTTTTTCTTTGATTTTTTTTATAATTGTCACCTTTCCTGTCATATACATACAAGGGGTGATAACCACGCTTGTGAAAACTGTTCAAAGGGTTGGTTACCTCGGTAGCTTAGTGGTTAGAGCTGAGCATAAACCAGAAGGTCCAGGTTCCAAACCAGAAGGTCCAGGGCGACCAATTCTTTGAACTAATTTAATTATTTAAATTTTGCTCAAAAAATGTGGATTTATAAATATGGTCCCCAGCCGCCTCAGAATAGGTATGTCAGTTTGCTCATCTCAATTTATTTAAATTTATTTTTTACTTATATATTTGTCTACATTATTTGTTTTTCATTTAATTTTCTTCTTTTATTAGTACTGTCTATTCAAAATTATGTTTATATATACTCCAAATTTTCTATTTCACTAAAATTCTAATTTCATTTATAATAATAACCTCTATTTCATTATTACATTATTTATTATTATTATCATCATCATCATCATCATCATTTTGTAGCACTGAAGATGGTCGCAATGCGGCCGAAAAAGCTTGATGCCAAAATAAATACATACGGTGAAACAACGCCCCAAATTCATTTACATGATGCAAATGTCCTTAACGCCGCACCATTTCCTACCAGTATTCTGGATTATTGTAAATTTAAAATCTTAAGCACACATTAAAATTTAAAGCAGATGTACAAAAAATTAGTATGAAAGTATTCATTATTGCTTCCTAAATTGAAAGCCTAATTTGATTTTGGGGTTGAAGTTTTTTTCTTGAATAAAACAAAGCACACTTATATGTCATAACCGATTTCCATTAACACCTCTGAAATTTTGAATATTGCAAATATATCTCTCCTGCACTTCTTTTGCTGAAAAGTTTTTCATGATGTGGCTGAAGAAAGAGAAAGAGAAAAGATAGAAACGAGAAAGAATAAAAGTATAAAATGAGCCTTACAGCTCATTTGGGGAACTACTGATGCAAAAAATACAACTGTTATTTCACATTTTACTTTAATTCACTACGTATAAATATGGCAATACATCCATACACCCTGTCCAGTGAAATTAACTTTGACTACATTAAAGTAAGTGCAGTTACATTAATTTCAGAATAATCATTGCAGTGTCATCTTCAAAGCAACACATTTATGAGGCACACTACAGTTTAATACAGCCATCAATACTAAAATTTATTAATTGCATTATGTGACCACTTATATTTACTTGGCCAATTCAATTTCCAGCATGAACGTGACAGTAACACTACAACAGTCAACATGAAGAAACAATAATTCTGGAAATATACACTTTCCTAATTAAATTCGTTGCAATGCTGTACTGTAATTAGGAGAATATATAGCAAGTAGGAGAATACATATACTCTGGTATAACACTGTAGTGACTTAGTAATTGAATTGTCTGCTTAGTAAGAATGATGAACACAATTCCTTGTACACATCACTTTTAATCCTCAGAAAATGATAGTCCAAAAGTAAATGGTAAGCATTTTGTAACACCTCATTGTATGTACTGTGCATTGTAATGAATCATTAGAGATTAAGAAATAAATCTGTTATAATACACAATATTGATAACATATATTAAATTAGTGCACCTACAGAAAAAAATTAATTGAATATTCATATAAACTGAACAGCTTGTCAAACTAATTTCCTTGACTCGCATACCGATTGCAAAACATTATTTCTACACAATTACTAAATGAACCCAGCATCCAGGGAGCTCATGCCAAACTGCTTTGTTAAGCATTTATGATCCTAGGTTGATTCTGAGTTAAATTGACTTAAAGGCAATGACCAAGTACCATGACAGTAATTGGGGACCAATTTGAATATAACAGTAGCAAAAATTCAGTCTTGAAAAGTCAAGTAATTCAGTGACGAGCCCCAATATGCACATACCTCTCATAAAAAGCACATTACACATGCCTTTGAGCAGCAAAAATCTTGTGCTATTTATAATTTCATTTTATACCCAAAACTAAGATACAATACATCAAACAAAAAGTGAGTAAACTTTCTGAAGCCGAAGCTGCCTTCATTGAATTACTAATACCGTTAGAGATACATTCATTTCAGACATTTCATGACGAAACAATGCACACAAACAATAATATTCTTAGCTTCAATGTTTGTAGTTCACTTCATATATAACCTATATATATATTTCTCTCAAAAGTGTAGGTTCTTATCTGCCATGCACACACTTCAATGAGATTCTGTATCTTGGTTATCTTCAGTAATATAGTAGAATGAATTAGCTGCAAAATGCAAAGATTAGTTCTTGTAACACTGTGTATTATAGGTTCATAAACATTTGTCACTAGTTTTCATTTTTTGTTAGTTGTATGTCTTTTGTGGTTATGAATGTCCAAATGAAGTTTATACCTTAAACAGTATGGCCTACAAATTTGCGGATTCTTGTCTATGCTGCTCAGACAAAAAGGGCAAGTCATTTCGGGTGAAAAAAAACAACAAAACAAACAAACCATTGCGAGCATTACGCATTGCGAGATGAAAAAATGTTTCTTATGTTTCACTTTTTGCAGTTTTTTGATGAATTCTGTTCTTTCGAAAACATTCTTTGTGCAAGGCAAATTAGTAAGTATAATGTTTAATATCACCAGAGACAAAATCTACTTTGTTCAGAAACAATCCAAAAAATTGTTAATTTTTAGAATGCTGTTCTGCTGCAATCCGTTAACGTCTCTCGCAACTAAAGTTCAGGAACTGCAGTGTGTAATCCAAGTACACACATGACCACCTGAATCTATCAACAAAGTTTCCACATTTTCAAAAATTGTTTTTCTTGCAAGTGATGTTCTGATAAGTTAAAGGCTATGGTGGAATTAAAAAAATGCGTAAAATGGTTTCCTCAGGTTTGCAAGCTTCTGATGGCAAAATATTACCAATAATTAATTTCTGTAATTATTGGTAACATTAACCGGGTATCGATTTAATATTAACATTCCTTAAATTATCCCCAATTAAAAATATCCACATATGGATTTTTCCTGTCAATTTTCACTATTGTGTGACTTAGTTAAAAAAGGAAATAATCGATAATTTAAAACTCTCAGACTTCAATGACTTCACGAATGAAAAGAATAGAAAAAATATCACTTAGTGACATAAATAACTTAAAAACATAAAAAATTAACTTAGTGAGTTTCATTTGCATTCCAACATTACACCATACGTCATACACCTTGTCATATCACACAAAAATTTACTTGGTACATTTTGATGTATAAAGTACTATATAGTCAATGTGGGGACTTCCTTCTTTACTTGTGTTTCCCTATAAATCTTTTGCACGAAGTCACCGTTTGAGAATTTTTTATTTACTCAAGTGCTGTGAGCTACAGGATTATTTTGACCATTTTTTTTGTTCAACTCAGTAACTCTTTTTCAGAATCGTTATCTACAAAGAAATGATACTGTAGTCTGCTATGGATTTTTATTCCTTGATCCTGTTTACAAGAATTCCTTCCCCTTTCTCTTCCATAATTCTATTTGGTTTGCTGCCCAAGAATATTTTACAGGGTGGCCATTAATACATATACTGAAATTTAACACTTTTATTCCTACTTATTTTAACTGGCAGATCAATTTCAAAAAAAAAATTCTCCATGGTAAATGTTTTTACTTTTCACAATTATAGCAGATATTGTTACCTTCATTGCTGCCTTAATTTAGAATTTTCTTGCAATTTCAGATTTTTTAAATAGAATTATTAGAATGTCTCAGCCATATACGTTTACTGTTGTCTTCTTATAACATTGTTTTTAAGAAACAGAGAGATACAGTACAATCAATCAAATAATTTTAATTATGATCGAATGTTTTAAGCTTATTAAAATTAATTTCATATTGATTCGTCACCAGTTACATCAAATACATTATTTTATAACATGCATGCATTTAAGTGCTTTTATAGCGGTTCTGCTTAGTACAGTAGTTGGTGAGCAATTATCAGATTTCAAGTTATGAACTTATCTTGAAGAGGGTTATGAAGAAAATTATTCTTCACATAATTCTTTAGATTATTCTTAACATAGACAATCCAAGTTAAAAGAGGAAAAACATGCTTCTGAAAATCTTGGTTATTTCATAGTTAACAGAAGCAGAGGAAGAAGCAATGCAAGAATTGAGAGAATTCTTAAGTAATTTCCTACATCTTTCATGTTTTTCTTATGACTCGGGCAGTTATGAAAACATCGATATCAGTTAGTGCTTTAAATAATATGACCAGTGATTTTGCTGACTGTTGCCTCTGTTGAATACACTGCCCATTATATATCTATTGGAGGCTGTATTTTCTTCTTTCTACCTTCAAATACCATGATCTCCAGTTAAGATAAACAAGTTTGATATTATTCAATTAATGTATTTAATGCATAAAAACAAGGTTTAGAGGACATGAATCGATTGCCAGTATAAAGAGATGCTGATGCATTTTTGTTTTGGTTGCATTTACAATTAGGAGGTACAAGGTAGAGTAATAAATTAAAACTCACAAATATATCAAAAATTTAACATAAAACCCAGAATTCTGAGACCATTTCATGACCCTTCAAAGCAATACCAAACTCCTATTTTTCCATGTTTTACCTGACTGTTGGCCACCCTTTTTTGATATCAATGTGTGATTGTGTACACAGCCATACACTCACCCAAAACACATCATGTATGAGAGAGCTATTTAGTGTTGGGACTACAAAATTGCTTTCTAAACATTTATAAGGACTCCAACAAAAGTCATGTTTTAAAGCAGGAAATTTGATGAAAAGTATTTCTCACTATTCATTAAACCATATAGAATTCCAGTATGCATAATACTAAATGCTGATTCAAAAGCATTTGAATATTATAATAGAAATATACGGATCTCAAGTGAGAAATTGACATCTACTTCATCATCGCTGAGACAAGAAACAAGAAAAATATTTTCATTAAATTTTGTATCTATCAGAGTATTATTCTCACTAACAACCATCTTGTTTTCTGTTCCTACACTCATACAGTCACATTGTATATACATTTTATCTTTATGCAAGAATATCAGAAGAATATTTGAACTTTACCAAACATTATTTTTAGTGTATTGAAATTTTGGATTGATTTGTTATGGCCAAGTAATACACAAGTGCAAACAAAGAACAAAACAACTATGAATGTATATGCAATAAAAAAAATAATAACATTTTTGACATTCAAACACTTACAATATTTTCCCATCTCCAATAATTACACATTATAGATCATAAGATAATACAATAAAATCAATCCATTTATGCACAAGTATGCAATATAAACCATTTACATGAAATTTCCATTTAACACTTCAATTTTCAGTGTTCAGGCATTGAGATGTGACATCATTTTAAAAATCTTATCATATTATAGAAAGATAGGTGCCTGGCCAGAGAACAGTTACAATTTATCAGAAACATATTATGAAACATTTTTGCACTTCCCAAAATTCTTGAAAATAAGCTTGCAACAAAATAACGAGAAGAACACAGATAGTACTAGCATAAATGGATTAATTATTAAGAATTACACTCATCCAATAGTTATCACCTGAAGATTACCCTTCAAGTGATAACAACTCTGCTACAACTTTAGTAAGATCATTATCATATCTCTGTAGTAATAGGACATTTAATATCCTATTACTGAAGCCCATTTCCTGAAGGAGTTCTAAATTCTCTGTGGTTGTACTGTCTGGCTGTACATTTTCAGGAAGGTCATTCCATTGCCATTCTTGCCCTTCCTAAAATTAAAGAAAATATTTCAATAATAGCAATTAAGTTAAGAAAAGGTATTTAAAACAAAGACAGAAACAGCAGCAAAAACAAATGAATGACAGAACATAAATATTGAAGTGTTGAACCCTAACACTCTTTTCACTGCTATCACTGTGTAACTGACTGTAAATGTCTAGGGAATTTGCTGTCAGCCACATCTGGGGACAGCAGTGGCATAGAACAGGGGAGGGGAGAGTAAAATCACCCTGAATTTTTTTAAATAATTAAATTTTTAAGTTGAACACTAATTTGGTTTAATGTACTTGAAGTTGAGGAAAATAATGTTGGAATTTGGTATTATATAGTTTAATATTATTCTTAAATGATTCAAATATAATTCCAGTTTCAAAAAAACTTTTGTCAATTTGCACACAAATTAACATGTAGGCTGAAACTGAAATCCTCTCTATCATTGTGGTTTTAACCTTCTGAGAATTGGTTGGGGTTCGAAATGACTCCAAGGGTTCATTTGTATGAGAAAACAAAACCTTTACACAATGCTACTTTTTGTAATTATTGTCAAAAGTCCTAGAATTAAATGCCTTTAGTTCACAAAAATCTGAATATCGTATCAAAATATTTGTCTCACAAATCATGCTGTGTTGCTGTTAATTTTTTCCTGAATTTGTAGAACTTTTTCACAATGGCAGCAGACTTAGATGCCATTGTAATTCTCCATAATTTTACAAGTTACAATTTTCAAATATTTACAGATTTTTTTGAAAATGGAGCTATGCTACTTGTAACTTATAGTGCTGAATGTAGTTTCTTAACTTTGAATAATACAGTTAACAGAAGACTTACTACATTTCAATCTACTATCTAAGAATCTATCTATATAATTCCACAGTAAACTGCAAGAGATGCATGCAAACAGCTAGAGATTGTGATTTACATATATTGATTAATAACAATATACTTTATTATAAATTAACTTTTTTTAAGAACAAAACGTGACTTCGTCATGCGCATTTACTACACTATTTCAGTTCGTAAATTAATTTTTAAAACGGACACAAGTCGTAACTGAAATAAATTAATAATTTAACACATTTTATAGACACTGACAATAATATTGTTTGTACTGTTACACTGTTAATTAAATATAGAATTTCAATGTTTGAATTAAAATATTTAGATTTTAATTTTATGAAGTATTAACATTTGTGTAGACAAGCCTCTTTTGTCCTGGGATGCCAAATTGTTTTCAACTGTTTTTTTTGACTCAGATCAAAAGAGGGTTCTTATTGACTGTGGCACAAAAAACTTGAAAATTTTGCGACATGCTACAGATTTAAGCAAAACAGCTTTATTAGCCATAACTTAAATACTATAATAAAATTAATAAACATAAATCACAAACCCCAATTTGACGAGTTCGATGCTGCAAGTTGCTGATGACGGCCCGAGCTGTGCTATATGCTGTAGAAGCAACATTTACAGCACCTGTGACAAGCGTTTCTGGCAATATATGGATCACATTAGTCAAGGGATCTTGTCCCATGGAGCCAGATGGAGAATGTTTATTTGTATTGGATGTGCTACTATTATTACCATGTGAATTTGAATGCACATCATCAGTAGCTGCTTGTTCAGTTCCAGTAGCATGTGAATGAGTCGCAGAATGTGAATTATTTTCTGGTTTGTGGTTCTTTGGTTCACTTTCACAACGATGGGGAGTCTCACTCCAATTGGCTTCCGCAGTGCTGGAAGATGATTGACTTTGTACCCTTTCTGAATTCTGAACACCAGATTCACTGCTATCTTTCACAGCAATACAACATCCAGAAGGGTCCACAGCATAAACTTTCTCCAATGGCTTGTCTTCGTATTGTTCAGGTTCATTTACAGAATTAGATGATAGCAAATCAATATTGCCTTGTACTCCCTGTTCATTTACATACTTTGATTCCTTCAATTCAGATTTCACTAAGACTGGAACGGTTTCTGAGGAAAAAAAGAAGTAGAAGTTCTTAAACTTTTGACACAATAATGAATGGAGTTCAATAGTGGGTAATTTAAACACTGCTATAATTCTGAAATTCTTTTCAAGATTCGACTTCAAAATTTTTTAGTGAATTCATGAAAAACATTTCTCATTAAGAAGGAAAAACCTTCCTGAAGATTCATACATCCCCATGTCTTAGTGACAATGTAAGTTTAAAACAATATTCTCACACTATAACGATTAATCTGCTTTATCCAGCAAACACTAACAGAAAAATTCAAATTGGTCTTGCAAAAGGCAAGATCATTTTATTACCACAGAAGAAAATGAAACAAAAAGTAAGAACTATTTCTTATACACTTTCCTTCTATCTAAAGAACAAACTTATTGACAATACACTGTAATTGTATTAAATCATTATCAATCAGCTGATACAAACCTGCCTGTCCTAAAGGAACATCACACACAAAGCAAGCAGGCATTGGAATAACGACAAAATTTTCATCATCTGAGTCAGATGACTCAGATCCTGGTCCAGAAATGACACTCAAATTGTCAGATTCGAAATCACTTTCATATTCCTCTCTTCGATGAGCTGGAGGAAGACTGCTTTTCAGTTTACATTCAGTTTTACAATAAGGGAGTTTGTTAATTACATCAGATTTGTTTTTAATACCAGAATCAAGAGAGAGATCATTCTGTCCATTTGGCTCATATATAACCTCTGAAAAGAACATGAAGCTCACATGAAAATGGATATTCCATGAAAAGTGAATTATTTAGTACTTTCAATAAATAGCAAATTGTACCTTTATTAAGGTGTCCTGGTAATTCCTTCATATCCTTAACAACGACAGCACATCCAATCCAATGACCAAATCTATCACCCATGTGATAGAAGTGCCAATAAGATTTGAATTTTCCAGGAAACGCTGCAAACAAGAAATGCAATCCACTATTGATTTTACATAAAATTGTAATATATTCTTTCAAAAATCTACCAAATCTCCTTTCCCAAATAATTCATTAAAATTCATTCTCCCAAATAATTCATTAAAAGCATCTCAAAAATTACATCCAGAATAATTTGCATCAAAGAAGACAGAGAGAGAAGGAAAGAGGAGAGAGAATGAAAGAAGAGAGAGAGAGAGAAAGGAGAGAGAGAGGGGAGAGAGAGAGAGAAAGGAGAGGAGAGAGAGAGAGAGGAAAGAGGAGAGAGAGAGAGAAGGAAAGAGGAGAGGAGAGAGAGAGAAGGAAAGAGGAGAGAGAGAAGGAAGAGGAGAGAGAGAGAAGGAAGAGAGAGAGAGAAGGAAGAGGAGAGAGAGAGAAGGAAAGAGGAGAGAGAGAGAGAGAAGGAAAGAGGAGAGAGAGAGAGAAGGAAAGAGGAGGAGAGAGAGAGAAGGAAAGAGGAGAGAGAGAAGGAAAGAGGAGGAGAGAGAGAGAGAGAGATAGAAGGAAAGAGAGAGCCGAGTAGTTATTCAAGTATTATTTGTTTTACAAGAAATATGGCCTGAAAAGATTAAAAAATGCGTTAACCTTTATGAACAATATTCAATTTTTAAAAATTGCAAAATCAATTACCCCCAACCTAAAACACAGCAAAATATGTTTTTATTTTGTAACTACTTTATACCTCATTTTTTACATAAAAAATATTTTTTAACAATTTTAATTTCAAATTTGAATTAAAAAAAAAATTCTTTCAATTATTTTTGAATGTAATTTTTAAAGACTTGATAGTATATGTTCTCTTCATTCTTTGTCATGCCGCAGGCCCACAGCCTGGCAAGCAAGACTGAACTTCAAGCATGTACATACTGTCAGACAGCCCAGGAGAACATTGTGTTACTAAAAGTTTTCAACTAAACTACTACTAAAAAGTTTTCATCCTAATTTATGATTTTAATTATTTTTTTTAGATATTTATTTATTTAGTCAAAAGCAGTAAAAAACTGTATGTGACATATGGGGGAGAAAATGAATATATATGGGGGAGAAAATAGAATTTCATTGCTATTATTTAATATCCTGAGATTCTGAACTTATTTTATGTTAATTGTTCTACAATTTGCTTGAATAGAAAGGGATTTATTTTTAAAGAATTAAATGCTATTAAACTTAGAAAAAAGTAATTCTTTGAACACCAATTTTTAAAAGTTAAAATTATGTTACTCCAATATTGTTTTATTGGGGCAAAAAACAGAAATTGGTATTATCCAACATGGCAGACAAACATTGATCATTAAACTGTATTTTTTATTTAAGAAGTGTGCTCCATCTCAACTGGAACCAGAGGTGCCATGTGCTGTGCATACGTAGATCATCTGTTCACAATGAGGTACGCACTAGCCGCACCATCCAGGCTGTTTGTAATGAGTTCCCTGCTTCAGTCTTCCAGGCAAAGAATACTTATTTTCTTATTCCTAATTACCGGACTACCGGATTACTGAGAGAGTTAATTTTCTAGACAAGACTCTTTCTACTTTTCTAATTGTTTCATTTGAAGAATTTTCAGTACAATCTTTTATGCAGGTACATAAAGCCAACCTCCTCAATTCACAATCAAAATCCAATGAATGATGCACTGTGATACTTGCAAAGTGCAAAGGGGTGACTGGAAGGGGCACAGGGTGAGGAAGTGGTCCAGGTATTTTCAGGGCCATCATACTATGAATGCAGCTCATTGGGCAGGTTTGAACTGGAGTAAAGATAACGTCTCTTGCAACATTGTCCAAACAAATATTAGTGCCTAAGCAAACACTGCACAGAAATTTGAATGTGCTGTACTTATATAACGGGAGTTACTCTTCTCAACAGTAGTACTATTAGATAAGTTTTAACAGCTTTTTTGTGCTAATATTATTAGTATAAAATTAAAAATACAAATAAATAATTGGACAAAGTAGATTACAGCCAATTTGCAGAAACATGCCCATATGTTTTTCTATCTTTTTAGTTCTAGATAATACAAAGATCTGTTTACATTATGTTTTGGCCTTTTGTTTACAAGCTGGAAATTTAAATCTAGCTAATATGACAATTCCCAAGCAGTTAAAAGCTATTTTGGAGATCCCTGAAGCCTACTTATAACTTGCTGAGAATGGGGCTTGTCAATCAACCATTCTTAATGGTTAGTACACTTGCAACCTAATTCTCTGAAATATACAAATTACATGATTAAAACAGAACATTATTTTGAATAACTGTCCAGCATTTTAACTTATAACAAAACAATAAAGTTTTGAACAAAAGTATAAGCTGGAAACAAACCAGCTTTGAATATTACTGAAAGTTATAAAAATATATTTTATTCAATCAAAGTTTCTAAATTTTCACATGCATTATTAGTATGTTTAGAACAGTGTTAAAATAAAATAAAAATAAATGATTAAAAACAATATGATAGTATCTTACCAGGAGCACGAAACCGTACACTTATGGTCCCTTGTTCCCCAGGCTGCAGTATTGGACATTTCACAACAGTCTCTTCTGGTTCCAGGCCAGATGTCCCCCACGCTTGGCGTAATTCAGTCTGTGCAAAAAATTAATTAAAAAATTTTCATGCCAACTTCTATTACACTTTTCTAAAACAATTATTTCCTAGCACTTACTCAAAACCTACAATAGAAATAAATAAATAAATAAATAAATAAATAAATAAATAAATAAATAAATAAATAAATAAATAAATTTAAAAAAAATAAAAAACAGGGACTAATAAAGAAATGTCTTCTTTTCCAGACTTGTTGCATCCACCTTTGGGAAGGGCTCGTTTAACATCAATGATATTTATGAAAATAATGTTTCTCAAGTTATGAGGAAAATGCACCTACATTACACTCCATATTCAGAATATTTATTGCAAATGCCAGAAAAAACATAGGAAGGAATGGCAGTCTGCTCCGAATAATCACTGGAATTATCATTTCAAATTATAAAAGAACTTCATATTTTTTCCCCTTTTATTATGATGACTTGTAAATATTGTAGATAAAACACACAAGTAAGAATACACAATAAATATTGTGCAGAGGTTCCTCACAACTTGAATATTCATGGGTTTGCAAAGTTAAAAAAGGTTATAAAATGCTGATCTTCACAACAAATACACACTAGGTACAGTGAAACCTCTCTGAAAAACATCTCTCAACGACAGCTTCTTCTGGAAACTGTCACTGAAACCCATATATTGCATGTAAATATTATCCCTATTAACACACCACCTCTCTCCTTGACCACTGACACCTTCTTAATAGCAATTTTCTTAATTTCTCCCTTTAAAAGATACCATGTTCAGGAAATTTCAAAGTATACAACATACTGAATTTTTCATAGTTAAAATGAAAATTAGTGATGTAAACTGCATTCGCGTAGCTTGAACTTGCATTGGTTTCAGTCTCAAGGAAATCGAAGGGTGGGGGGATTCCGTAAATCATGTAACAATAAATTGTGGCCACTGATATGGCCCACTCATTCCATTTTAGTGTCATTTCTTGTATGAGACAGTGGATATGAAAGTGACCTAACGTTTAATTCTGTGAATTGACAGAACCTTTACCTTGCCTTCCTGGAAGAACATCTGTTGTGGTAGAATATCAATATCAGAAGTCAAGGTTATCAACTTTTCTTGATGTTCTTTTTAATGTGCAAAATGAGAAAAGCAGGGTTTTGAGCTTCCAAAATATAGAATGTGCTATGCATACCTAGATGACAAATTGAGTCTAGATATGAAAATGGAGATTCGATACCTGTAGACAACTACTGAAAGTACTTAAACTGAAAATGATAATGTTTATGCACCCAAGAAGAGATATAAATGTTTTTAAATACATTTAAGATAGTAAATCATTCTAAAAAGGCATTTATGGTGAAAACTTAAAGTAATAGTTGGTCAAAATATTTCGTTTTTTTTAATTCCATGCCCATATACTAAAAACGTCTCTTAAACATCAATTGTCTAGTAATAATAGACCATTTTTTAAGAAAGAAAGTAAGAAAGAGCAAAAGAAAGAAAGAGAGCAAAAGAAAGAAAGAGATAGAAAGAAAGAAAGAGAGCGAAAGAAAGAAAGAAAGAGAGCGAAAGAAAGAAAGAAAGAGAGCGAAAGAAAGAAAGAGAGCGAAAGAAAGAGCGAAAGAGAGAGAGCGAAAGAAAGAAAGAGCGAAAGAAAGAAAGAGCGAAAGAAAGAAAGAAAAAGAAAGAAAGAAAGAAGGAGAAAGAAAGAAAGAGCGAAAGAAAGAAAGAGCGAAAGAGCGAAAGAAAGAGAAGAGAGAAAGAAAGAAAGAAAGAGAAGAAGAAAGAAAGAAAGAAAGAAAGAAAGAGGAAAGAAAAGCGGAGGAGGTGCCGACCAAAATGACGACTTGAGTGAAACTGCACGACTGAGTGAAACGACTACGTAAGAGACTTAGCTTTAGGCAGCACTTTGAACAAATTCTGAAAATGCTCTTGGGAAAGCATTCTTTCCTAATTTCCTTGATTTGAACATTTCAAATAATGAAAGCCATAATCTTAAACGTGGCACCTAGAAATGGATTAATTGTTTCTGGCAGGGAAAAATTAATATTTTTTCCAGCGGAGGGCGTAAACCTGTACACCGGTAAATGATACCCTGCATTTTATCTGATTTGATTTGTTTTTGTCAAAGAACAGGTAAAACTGTATCAGGCATATGGAGGAGCAGTATAATGTGCACACATCAATTCACATCCTGAAACACTGCCCAGATGAGCAAAGCTGCAGTCGGCAGCGCAATGGCTTGCCCTTAGTTGATATCGTAGTCGACGAGAGCCAAATTCACATGGAGCAGCACAGAGATTCGTACATCATTCAAAATTAATTTCTCTTCGTTCTGACATATACTCATCAAAAATGTTTAATTGCAATTATTGGTTAAAACAAAATTGTTCATGACAAAGTATTTGCAAGTTATGAGTACCTTCATAAAAAATAAATCTTTTCAGTTCTTTGAAGGTAAAATGTTTTAAGAACTAGCATTTATTTTTGTACCTTGCTATGTTTATTTTTCATCCAAGTATTTGAAGTTATATAATTGAACTGTTGACATTATTGGCTTATTTCCATGAAAAGTGCCTTATCGAAGGAAAAAATATTAACAATGTATTAAGGTTAATGGTGACAAGATTAATGTGTAAATATTTTGTGCTTTAATATTTGTGAGAGAATTTATAAACCTTTTAGCCGAGAAGAAACAAACTTACTTTATCAGTCCAAGGTAGGGTCCCTGCATTCATGATTTCCCACACTTTTGTGAAATTATGGCCAGGAAAAATGGTAATTTCACTTGCTGGCCCATCATTAAGTAATATTGCATCCATCAAGTATGTGCCAAAATGCAAATCACCAGACCTCCTTTTCACAGGACAAATCTTTCGCTCTGGTAATTTTTCACAACGAGCTTTGCATTGTGATCTCTTCTCCATCATTCTCTTTGTTTTATTTTCAAGTTTCTCTAGTTTGGAATCGAGTTTTTCCAACTTCTTTTCACGTTTATGCAGCTTTTCTATCTTTTTCAGCAGTTTATGGTCTCTGTAAAAATTAAAAAACAGAAGTGATTATTTAAACATTTAGAAGGAAAAACCACACAAAACAGAAATAAAATGGAGAAGATAAAAATAAAATAATCACCTGGATTCGCATCCCAAAGCACCATCAGAAGATTCTTCATCAGAGAGTTTTTTCTTCTTCTTATTCTTATTCAAAACCCATGAACTGCTTCTTGGTGCATTATAATCTCTTTGCATTGGAACTACACGTTGAATTTCATGTAAAATGTTGTTCGTTACTTCAGTTACAATATCACTTTTCATCTGAAATAGATAAATAAATAAAAATGGATTCATTATACCCATTTAAATGTGCTATATCAGTTGTGGAATTGATATCACATCAACTAAAATTGCAGCAACAATAAATAAAAAATTACTATATTATTCTGTTTACTTGTTTTAACACAGACTGATATAATATGCTATATTTATTTCTTTACCTTTTGCATATATCTTCTAAACCACGGTGGAGGTGCATCAGTTTGTTCTAAATTCATTTTCTTAAGTTTCTCAAGAACTTTTAATAAGAGTTCTCCTTGATCCATATTAGGGGAGTCACGGTTATCAGCACTGGATCTGGCCTTGCTTTCTTTGCTCCTCCTATCTTCACTCGTACTTGAATGGCCATTTTTCCCACTTGAATTTGACTTGTGAGATGATTTAGAAGCAGTCTTGCTTTTCTGTTTAGTGCAAGACATGAGCAAAGATTTAGCTTTATCTTGACTTACATTTTCTGAAACCTTACTGGTTGGTGTACTGGAATTTCCTGCTTCCTGACGATCCACCTTCAGAACCGTTATGAGACCTTTATAGGACTGCTGTCTTGCAAACTGAAATAAAAAGGTTTTAAGATTAATTGCATATCAAATGTAGAGACGATCTGAGACACAAAGTATACACTGAATTTTGGAGGCAAAGAAGGGAATTAAACCGACAATACAAAACCAGCTTCATTTCATGTTTGAAGACATTAAAATAGAGTATCATACTCAGAAAAGAAATCATATTATGCCTTTCAAAAGTACATATATTTCAGTATGTAGCTGGTAAAATTCTTACACAATGTAGATTCAACACTATCTATCATAAAATAATTAAAAACTTCTAAATAATTTTTTTCTTTATGAATTTAAAACATCTAAATGATGGGTTGATAACACCCAACATTTTTATGCTTTTCATTAGTGAATGCAAAAATACTCTAGAAAACAGTGATTTACTTCCAAAATACTGACGTATTTTTTTCATTGCAGATGTAAAAAAACAAATCAGATACAATTGATTCCTTTTCCTCTCTAATAAATTATTGTATAATTAAATTCAGCACAAAAGGTGACGCATTTGAGAATAGTAGTTTATGCAATTAGTTTATAATGTTGTCTCACTGCACGAGAACTTTACAGCATGAGAACACGGTTTGAAAACAAGCGACGTTAGGTGAGTTTTCAAATTTGTACCAATGGAATAAAGCAACACTAGCAGCTAAACTGTTCAGCCAATTTTCTCCAAATTTGATACTCTCCAATCGATCTGGCTGATGTCATGGCCCCTTGAATTTGAAACCAATATTTTAATTTGGAGGATACATGATGCCCCTTGGCCATTTTCCAAATTTTCAAAAATATGGCTTTTGCTTTTATTAAATATTGTTGTTGGATAATGCGAAGTACATCTAAGTACATGACATTCAGGTCCCATTTTTGTTGAAAGTTGTAAATTTTCGAAAATTGCAAAAATTAAAAATTTGTTTGGTGTCTTCCTACAACTACAATCATGAAGCTAGCGATTGTTTTTCTTAACGTTCCACATACCAAGTTCTAAATGTAATGCTGAATACCAAACGGGGTACACGTGTACCCCACACGAATATTATGCAAAACTGCTTTGAAATATGATAACTAACTCACTTATGAAGATTTTGACTATTTCGAATAGTTAATGTGTAATAAAAGACAAATTTAACAGTATTAATCAATTTTTATTACAATGTTTCCCCTTTAGTAGGCCACAACACTTCATCAGAATACCTCCTTTGAGATAATTTCTGTTTTGGGGTATTGATGAATGCAAGGGTTTATTACACGTACATGACGAACACTTAAAACATCTTCTCCTACTCGTTCTGTTTCTTCCAACTTAAGCTGATGAAGAACATTCAGGAAGTGCAGAGCTCGCCACTTCTCCAAGCAAATATTGCATTGCAATCCGTATTGTATTTTCAGTCTCTCTTTAACTGAAGATTCGATAAGTTCTTGACCCAGGTCCAACATAAATTTTCTCTCTTTACAACATTTGATCTGTTACAAGTTGCCTTAACATTGTCCTTTGGAATGCAAAAATTCACGAACTAGGAGCATTTATTCACTAGTACCTATAGACTGATGCGGTGATTCAAATGCGTAACTGGAAACTTGCAGGTGTTTCAATAATGGCACTTTTATTTGAATCAAAAGATTGGTGTGCCAACCAAGAAATATATTGTTCATAGGTATAAGAATTGATTATATAGAATACCAAGCAGGGTACAAATGCACTCCAGTGCTTGTTTTTATTTAGTACATGTAAAGCAAGTTAAAACAATTACTTTCTTTAATATATCATTGTCAATTGATGTATTTCAGGCAATGTTATGAAATTTCAATATCTCATAATTACACCTCGAAATTTTAGACACAAAAAAGTGATGATTTAGGCACCTAAAATAGGTAACAAAATTATGAAATTACACACTATTAGGCATGAAAAGTTTTGTTTTAGGCACTTAAAATCCATTGCAAAATGATTAAATGAGGCATTTAAAAATCATTAGACATGAAAAGTTATGTTTCTGACATCAAAAACTGATCACAAAAAGATTAATTAAGGCATTTTTATTATTCACGAAAGTGACATATTTTTACATTTATGAGAGTGACTACAAGCATATTATTTTATTCACTTTCATAATTAAACACCCCAATATTTAATCAAGATTCGAACCGAACCACATACACAAAGGGAAGAAAACTCTACATTATCCTTTTTACTTTCTAGGGGTTCCAGACTTGGGCCAGTTTTGTAAGATTCGACTTTCAGACAGTCAACATCATAGCTAGGGTCATGAGCACCCAGGCAAGATTTGAATTTTGCACCCTAAAGGATTACTTTCTAGGCAGAGAAACAACACAATAACTTTAAAAAAGTCAAATTTATATTTAAGTTATGTATACATTTAAGCATAAAAATAGTTCGTACTATTATGGAGGAAGGGATACAATACAATAGAAGTTCGTTTTTACAAATAGGAGGCCAATTTTGTCTATCATTTGGTCTAAGTTAATACTATTTGCAACTAAAACGTTCTTGAGCAATCTGCAATTGTAAATATCTTTTATTTTATTAATTTCATTCACAGAAATTCGAATTGCCTTTCAAATTCGTTTCCCATTTATGCATAAAACACGCATATTTTTGAAAAATTGAATATGATCTTATTTGAAGATCTGTTTTTCATGATCACTTTTATTTTAAAAAAATTGTATCTTCTCAATTGTAGTTGTAAGAAGACTGAACAATTTTAATCGTTATAAAAACATTTTTGAAAAATCAGGTATTTCAATGAATACAAGACCTGCACCACTCCCGTAAGTGTGCTACCCGAGGCCAAATTTTATTTAAAAATTGTTGGTGCCTTTTTGAGAAAGAAATTATTTAAACAAAATTTAAAATATTTCACACAAAATTATGTGAAAAGTACTCAAATTTTTGAAAAATTGTACATGAGCTAATTTCAAAATCTACATTTGTGGAACACATTTCATTAAGGGAAAAATCTCCATCTTTAACATTTTAGTTGTAGGAAGACGCCGAAAAAAATTGAACTTTTGCAATTTTCGAAAGATCAGGGTTTTCAACAATCTTGATACCTGAATTCTTCCCTTAAACGTCCTTCGCACTATCTAACAACAAATTTTAATGAAAAACGTTGAAACCATATTTTTGAAAATTTGGAAAAATGTCCCAAGCGCTTTATATAAAGTACCCCCGAAAATTAAAAATATCTGTTTCAAATTTAAGAGGCCGCGACGCCAGCCATATCGATAAGGGAAATATCAATTTTTGAGAAAATCGGCTGAACGGTTTAGCCGCTAGCGTTGTTTACAGACGGACAGACACACATACGTTTTGCCATCAATCCATTTTCGGTACCAAGGACCCACAAAATATGGATTCTGGCTACACCACTACACCCACTATTTTTACTTTCTCGTACACGGAGTAATACACGTAGTATAGAAAAGGTTATGTAATGTTGCGGAAAATCGATTTAGAGATTTCAATGGAAATACCTTGATACCCAAAAAGTGTTTTTTTCTTTCAAAACGTCCGTCCGTCTATCCAGAAAGCTTTAAATGAAGTTTTTGGAAAACTCAAAACTTTTCTGTGAAAAAGAGCTTCAAATTTCGCATTTACAGTAACGCTTAAACGCCATTTTCTTAAAAATGGCTCCAAATTTTTCAATGAAAATTGCTATTTTTGACGAGGTTTTACTCTTCTTCAATATTCTTAAAGTAATATTTCGGTTCTATTAGGAAGCCGAAAAATTGAGAAAATGTCAAAAAATGTACTTTGGGCAGCCATAGATGGCAGTTGGCAAGAGGATGGGGCAAGACCATAAAGCCAGTCCTCACCAAGGAAATTAGGAAACTTTACTACGAGAAAGTCTGTGCCATTCTGTAATACCACTAATTTTTTTCTAAATTTAGCAACTGATTTATCCACTTCTACGTTACCAGGGCCCTGAAATAAGGGTGTTTCTGGCTAAAATCCGCAGCGTTTTTGCGCAGGATTACATAACTCTCTACTTCGTAAGAAGGTAGCGAGGAAGTAAAAATACGGGACAGCGACTCGAAAACAGGAACTGTCCCGGCTAATACGGGCCACCGGAAGTTAGCATCATGTCTTAATTTTGTGTGCCTGCGCCCCCTGTGGGTTGTGAGCATGCAAAGTGCGTCCCCCCTGAGGGCTGCGCCCCTGGCAGCCGCCCACCTGGCCAGCCCCTAGCGACGTCGCTGCCGACAGAATTTTGCATGGCCTATGATTTCCTCGCCTGGACTGCGTAGACGACACGCCGCGGCGTTAAGTCTCAACCTGTCAACTGCGCAGCTACACAGGGAATGGATGCAGTTCCCTAAGAAGGGCATGCTGATCGGAGACGAACGTGAAACATCCGCTTTGTATTGACTTGTAGAGCTCAATATGTTCGGTGTGTTGGCTGAGAGGTTTCGATGCGTAATCGACAGTCGTTACCATTCGTCAATCAGCGAATATTGGTGTTTCGGGAAATTCGGGAGAGTCCTTGCGTTTTGGTGTAACACTTTTTAAAAGAAGAGTATTGAAAATATGATAATTCTTCAAAATTACTTGTTTTATGCACACACACGCACACACACGCACGCGCACGCACGCGCACGCACGCGCACGCACGCACGCACGCACGGACACGCACACAAAAGGCATCAAACGCCCTCTTAAGACATTTTATGCACAATTAGATGCTCTCAATAGATCTGTTTTTTTCATGATTTGTTAACATCTGCAATTATTTTCCACAACCTCCTAAAGGAACTAAATAGGCATTTGTCCTAAAATCCTATGTCTACTCATCGCAACATGAACGAGATGAAACTAGAGGTGCTACAGAATGGCGATTTAGCGTCAACTTTCTCGTAGCAATTATTTTTAATTTCCTTGTATGTATGTGGTATGGCTTTATGGTTTTGCTACATTCCTTGGCCAGCTGCCTTCCATCGTCGCCGAGTGTACATTTCTTTGACATTTTCTCAACTCTTTGCTTTCCTAATAGTATAACCGAAATATTACTTCAAGAATATTAAAGAAGAGTAAAACTCGTCCTAATAGAAATTTTCATTGAAAAATTTGAAGCCGTTTTTAAGAAAATGGCGATTAAGCGTCACTGAGAATGCAAATTTGAAGCTCTTTTTCACAAGAATTCACAAGAGTTTTCGAAAAACTTCATTTGAAGCACATCCACTCACAAATGTAATAATGTATACAAATTAATGTGTATATTAAAAAAAAATTTGTGTAATTTTTGAGAAAAAAACACATAAAAATGAACTTTACGTAATATTAAACAGTGCAATTAACACCACGCATGGAAAAAAATTGGAGCCATTTTTGAGAAAATGGCATTTGAGCATTTCTGAAGATGTGGAATTTTGAGCTCATTTTAACAGAAAACTGTTGAATTTTCGAAAAACTAGAAATTTTCGAGCACCATATTTTATACCGCCCCCTTGGAAAATTTAAAGAAAAATCTTGAACGGTTTTTGAGAAATATATTGCCTATATTTGCACAAAATTACACAGAAACTTTTTTTAAAAAACCTAAAAAATTACATTAAGGAAAAAATATCTCTCATTTTTATAGTTGCACACACCACAAAAAATTCGCGCTTTTTGAACTTTCATAAAAGCTGTCATTCCAGTCAATGAGAACAAACTTTCAGTAAAACCTGTATCAAATTCAACGAAGTGCCTACGAAAGGTGTTCTCCAACATACACCTATAACTGAGTCGTTTATCAGCCGCCACGCGAGCAGAGCCGCTGCAACAATGAATGGTGGTGGCGGGTTGCATACTGCCCATTTCAGCCCAGGCGAGTATTTATAATGATAATTTTTGTTCCTTTTAAGATATAAAAAAATGTACTAGCTTCTAGAACATCCTGAAAACAATATATCAGATTTTCATATATTTAAAAAGGTTGTCTTGCGAGTAATTGCGTTTTAAAAAAGTTTTTTACTGCTATATGCCAAGAATAACACGATATAAAATTGATATTTAATGAATAATTGTACTACGTATCTTATATATACTAACAGATTTTTAGATTTTGTAGAAGTGTTTATATGAGGGCAAAAAAATTAAAGAATGTAGGGGTGTTCACAAGAAGTCTTAGATTTTAAGAGTGTATTGTTGCCGAACAATAGGAATTTTTTGTTATTGCACCTTGACGATGTAGGCATCATGGAAAACAATATCCCCAAATATTGTCAAGTACGAAGGAGTCGTGTCATAAAATCCCTCTTTTGCATGGAACGACCCTTCCTTCTTTGTCGGTATACATTGAGGTGACAAAGGTCAGAGGATACATCGTGTTGGATCTCCTTTTGCCCGGCGAAGTGCAGCAATTCGACGTGGCATGGACTCAACAAGTTGGAAATCTGCAGAAATATTGATCTATCCTGCCTCTACAGTCGTCCACAACTGCGAAAGTGTTGCCGGTGAAGGATTTTGTGCACGAACTGACCTCTCGATTAAGTCCCAAAATGTTCGATGCGGATCATGTCGGGCAATATGAGAGGCCAAATCATTCGCTCGAATTGTCCATAATGTTCATTAACCAAGCGCGAACATTTGTTGCCAGGTGGCATGGCGCATTGTCATCAATAAAAATTCCATCGTTTGGGAACATGAAATCAATGAATCAAGCAAATAGTCTCCTGGTAGCTGAATATAACCGTTTACAGTCCATTTCAAGTAAAAAGAGTCCATATCATTATGGAGCCACCACCAGCTTTCACAGTGTTTCGTTGACAAGTCGGGTGCATGGCTTCATGGGGTCTGCGCCACACTTGAACCCTACTATCAGCTCTTACCAACTGAAATCGGGACTTATCTAAGTCGCGGGTTTCTAGTCGTCTAGGGTCCAATCGATATTGTCACGAGCTCAGAAGAGACGCCGCAGGCGTTACGTGCTGTTAGCAAAGGCACTAGAGTCGGACTTCTGCTGCTATAGCCTTTCAAAGCCAAATTTCGCCGCACTGTCCTAACGGATACGTTCGTCGCATGTCTCACATCTCACATTGATTTCTACTGGTACTTCACGCAGTGTTGCTTGTCTGTTAGCACTGACAACTATACGCAAATGTTGCTTCTCTCAGTCATTTAGTGAAGGCCATCGGCTACTGCATTGTCCAAATTTGGTATTCTCGGCACACTCTTGATACTGCGGCTCTCTGAATATTCAATACCCTAATTATTTCCGAAATAGAATTTCCCATGCGTGTAGCTCCAACTACCATTCCGCATTCGAACTCTGTTAATCCCAGTGCGACCATAACCACGTCAGAAACCTTTTCACACGAATTACTTGAATGAAAATAAACGGCTCTGCAAATACTTTGTCCATTTATACATTTTGTACGCGACACTATTGCCATCAATATATTTGCAAATTCTTATCCCATGACTTGTCACCTCAGTGTATATTATACCCTGTGTGCAACTAGTAAATACAATCAGAACAAGCATTTAATACAAACTAGACGTATCCATGTGGGTAGTTCATGCTCCCCGGGCTAAGTACAACGCGCAATGATTACGGCCGGGGGAGGGGGTGGCAACAACCACCGGGGCAAAAGACGGTTCCCCGAGGGCTGACTGGGATGGAGCAGCGCCGCACAAAAGCAGTGCATTTATACAACCCTATCAGGATCCTTCTCAGCGAGAGCCCTCCCTGCTTCTCCAAAGAAAAAGCGAATCTTCGTGCTTCTGACGTGTGTGCGGCTACATGATCGAAACAAAGAAACAAACGTGACACATCAACGAAGGAAGGATCCTTCCGAAGCTTCACGGGACAATTTAATTACCAATCGGATGTCGGGGGCCGTTTTTTCCAACCTTCGATGGACTATAACAAAGGCGGAGTAAATGAAACACGAATTTATTACAAAAAGTTAAATACATTATTGCTATTCTTTATAAATATTCGCCATCAGGTATTTGTCTTATCTGTGGACGAGCTTTTTCGATCTCTCTCTTCGGCGAACGTTCCGCCGCCAGTGATGGGAGTGGTACCAGCACTTTGCTTCAAATATCTAGATTGGTCTGCAAGATTTGGCCTCTCAGGCAATTCAATTCGAGGAAGAGATAAAAATCAATCGTAGCTACGTCGGGGCTGTATGCCGGGTGATCCAGCACGTCCCATTTGCCCCCGTGTTGTTTGGTTACAGCAGCACTGTCAGGGCTGGAGCTCTCTACACGGCAAAGAACATATCCAGAAGCCGGCATTCTCCTTTTGTTTGAAAGTCTATTGCGTATTCTTGATTTACTCTTTGGTGAATTCCTGCTATAACATTCTCTTCTTGAAACCAATAAAACTACGTAGTTCGCGCGGTTCCTTTCTTCACGTTGTATACTTCAGCTCCAATTCCTCAAACTCTAAGCTCCCAACTAGTCTTCTGACATGTAGTGTCGCGCATTAAGTGTGTGTGTGTGTGTGTGTGTGTGTGTGAGATGGCAGAGGATAGACCAAGAATGAAGAATTGGAAAGGTCAAATTGGCGATATGGCGTCGATATCAGTAGAGGTTATGGTGAAAGCGAGAACCAATATTCCATTGTGCATTCGAGTGTACTACTTGTGTAGTGGGCTAATGGATGGCGGAGGATAAAAAAGGCCCATTCTCCTTAAATTAAAACAGCCACCGAGTATTTGCAACGGCAGGACTCGATGGAAGAAGTGGAATACCACAACGCAACGAACCCATTTAAAGCTCACAAATCAGACGAGACACACAACTGGATCATGGAAGGAGTGTCTTCGTATGGTGGGTTTTCGTAACGTGGCACGTGGGAGGCTTGTCGTGCCGATGAAATATGGTACAGCTTTTCGCGTTTCTCGGTAGTGTCGCTAGATGTCGCTTGATCTACGGTCGCGATCATACATCTGATGACACAAAAAGCTGTGCCATATTCCATTGTGAAGACAAGACCCCCACGCGCCACTTTACGAAAACCCAAGTATGCCAGACGCGTAAATCGTTGTGGACTGATGCATGGTTCAAAGATGGTGGGAGAAACCCAGGCGACGCGACAATATGCCCGTGCCACGGAATTCATTAAATTATTATTCACTCCTCACATTATTGTTACCCATATTAGCATGCGCTAAGCTTCACTATTCACTATTTTGCAAAGCTCGAATTCACAGTCCAATAAGCGTGCTTACTCTACCACTCCGTAACTAGTTAACTTCGAAAAATCATTTCGCGTTTCGGACTACGGGGAAAATAGGCGAAATGGAATTACCCCTCCATTTTTGCTTTCTTCGAGTCACCATCTAGTGATCTCCACACCTTGGAAGTCGTGAGATATTTTCTACACTAGAAAAGGAACGACAGAATCGTCGCATAGCGAAAATAAAAGTATGAACTCTTATTATTTTAAAGAAGTAAGTTTTTCTATTTTTACATTCTCGACTACTCTACGCGGGTAGTAAAGAAAGGTTTCTAATCCTGCAGCGGAAAGTGGTAATTTTCGACAGAAAACTTGTACTGAGAGTCCCCGATATCGAACCAGCGCTACAACACACACTTTCTCGACTTATTTTTAACTTGTGCAGTTTTCGAAAATGTAGAGTTCAACGAAAATGAGACCTGCGCCATTTTTTAAACGATTCTTTGTTATATACGTGGGAAAAAAATTAAAAGACTTTGAAATTATTTTTGAGAAAAAAATAAATTGCATTAATTTCAGAAATTATTACCCGTTTTCATTTAATGTACACGAACTATTTTTAAAGACTTTTTTAAAAATTTCTTGTCCTCAATACTTTTACTTTATCAAGTAAATTTTTTGCAAGTTTTGAAAATAGTGTAAGCCGAAAATGGGAGAAACAGATTTTTTACCGTCCTTTCAAAGGCAATACAAAAACAATATTTTAAAAATTCAGCCGTTTATGAGAAAATAATTGTTTAAAAATTGACTATACGTTACACAAAATTATGAGAAAACTATTCGTATTTTTGAAAAATTGTACATGACATTATTTCAAGATTTATCTTTGAACAACAGTTTTCATTAAGGAAAATATCTAATCTTCAATATTGTAGGAAAACGCCGAAAAAATTGAACCTAGATAGTGTGAAGGACGCTTAAGAGGGTTTCAGGTTGTTAGGTCCACGGACAAAAGGTCTAATACTCGTTAGATCCAATGAACAGGACGTCTTTTGCGAACCAGGTCTTAAGACGGCTCCACTCAGTCGGCATTCGCCGAGCAGCGAGCTAGCGCTCGTCCAATCCCGAGCAGCTGACGTGTTCGGCGAATGTTCGCTTCCTTTGATGTGTCCAAAAGACCGACACTCGGTGGGTAGGGCGAACCCCCAATGTTCGTCACTCGGCAAATAGCAAGCAACTCATCCACACTCATCGGGATTCGGTGAGCGGTTACTCGGTGTTCGCCGAATAACGAATGTGCGGAGCCAACTTCATGCGACTTATGGGTCTAATACCGACAGCGGTCTACAATTAGAAAGTTCAATTAATAAGGACTAAGAGACATAAACACCGAAGTCTAGTAGATATACAAAGCTGTCTAATAGATATACAAAATTAATCGAAGGCAAGTAGAGCGAATGTTAGCAAATTACCAAAATTGTAAAGAACGTAGTGATATCGACTTATACCTTCGGTCTTTGAGCCACAGATTAAAATTCCATGCTCCACCAACAATCGAAAATGAAGAGTGAATATTTTAACACCCGTTTCTTTTTATGTACATTACGTACTTCCTGAATTAAAGCGAGTCCTGAAAAATCCACATTTTGTTACGTATTTCTGTTACATCATAATAGATGTAATAGACGAGATGTGATAGACATAATAGACGAATGTCTATTCGTGTCCGGTAGACTGAAGTTTATTAGATATTTCTGACGATTATACCAAATATTATTAGACATTTTTAAAAATTAGACCAAATTTTCATGAGATGTATTTTCATAGACCTTCTGACTTTAAAAATTAGACCTTCTGTCATTAGACCTAATATCTTTACACCTAACCACCTCTAACCCTTAAGAGAATGGTACAGGTTCATGTTCCTTCAAATATCCAATTTTTTGAAAATTGCAAAAAACTAACTTTTTCGGCGTCTTCCTACAACTACATTTTGAATATACATTTTTTTACTTTCTCGCTGCCGCTTACGCAGTAGAGAGAATGTTATGTAATGCTGCGCAAAAAAAGGGCGAATTTTCGGCAGAAAAACTCATTTTACAGGGCCCTGCTAACGAAAAATTGGATAAATCTAGTTGCTAAATTTAGAAAACTAGTGGTGCTACAACAGCACGTACTTTCTCGCGATTTGTAAACACTATTGCATTCAATTTTGAACAAAACCTACGCATTGTTTAGGCGCTAGGAGTGTTCACAGACAGACGATAGACGGTTTGAAAAAAGAAACAAACACTTTTCGGGATCAGGGGACCCCCAAAAGTGTATTTTCCGTTGGTATTTCGAAATCGACTCTCCGCAGCTTTACCTAACTTCCTCTATACTACATGTATTACTCCGCATGTGTGTGTGTGTGTGAAAGTAAAAATGCAAACCAAATAGACCTTAGATTAAGTATTTTCAGTGTGTATGGATTTTATGTGTGTATTATTACTTGAAATATATATTAAGACATATAATGCGTGTCATGTGACTCAATCTTTCTATTTTTTTACGTAATTCCATGTTCATTAGTACTCCATGTGAAAAAGAAAATTGTTCTGGTGAAATATAAATGCTTGAAGGAGTATATCTAAAAAACGGTGGGTGATAGGGGGCAAATGGTTTGCATATTTTGTTTCAGCACGTTTCACTTATCCTAAAACAAGCGTTAGATACCAAGATATCCGCCAATTTTTGAAATTGATTTTTTAGTGTTATTTACCTTACAGATGACAAAGAAAACAGGTAAAGAATGGTAAAATTTTAAAAAAATGTGTACTTTTAGAAATAAATTGTAATAATAAATGATTTAACAATGACTGTTTATTTTATTTATTTATTTATTTATTTATTTATTTTATTTTACGTCAAAAAACAGTTAAAAACTGCGTGTGACGTGCTATGGGGAAAAGTGAATTGTGTGCACATTTTCAAAATTCTGTGATCCCTACACTAAGTCATATACTACTTAAATTTTGAATTTTGAAAGGGAGAAAAAAAACAAACAAAAAAACTCCCATGTAATAAAACCTATTTTCAAGGATAAATAAGCAATAAATTTTGGCTCTTATTACTTCCTGCCGCGACAACATGGAAACGATAATTGAATAATTGTATTTCCCACTGAATTCCAGAAGACGTCCACAGAAAATGAAGTTACATTTATGTCCAGAAGCAAAACAAGGGGCCATCTTAGCATTTGCTCAATGGATCAGGGAAACTGGACGAAAAACCTGATCGAGATGGGGGTCTGTTTACTTGTTAGAAACAAAATAATCTAATATATAAAACAGTAGAAGCGTGCACCACCTGCTAAGCGTCGTCAACAAAATCAATGAATGAATCTGTCCACTAATATTTGCAATTTGAGCAGTTATTGCTTCATTGCTGCTTCCTCCCGAAAGTTCACAGATTTTTGTTTAGTTTTGCATTTCTCAGCTTACTTTTTCTTGTCCTCATGTCCTTTCCTCTTCTTCATTTAAAGTTCATCATCATAGCATGAGTGTAGCATAATGAATCACACTTTCAGTTATCGTGACTTGTGTAACTCCTCCAACTTTAATAAATCCATCTCTAGCCAATAAATCCAGCCTTTGAGCGACTAAAGATTTCTCCACCAGGTTTTCAATGGGACTCTCCTTATTGATAGAAAATCTACTTCAAACCCAATGTAAGATAAAACAAGTGTCATCATAATAAATTTTACCAATTCACTAGATCATTCGAAATCCAAAACGACTCTTTTCCAAAATCCATCCAAATTATTGCCTTCTGAGCAGCTTTCGAAAACGTCGTTTATTTCGGGTTTAGAACAGCAATTTTCAAAGTTTCTATTTTGTCTTCGCTTATTTCCATTCTTCCATTAATCCATTCACAAGTTTAAATGAAAGTGGGTGAATTTCTATAATTAAATTCACTGTATCCTTGTAATCGCTGTATTCACTTAATATATCAAGGATGTAAATAAAATTAACAGTTAATAATAACTTAAACATAATATTGTAATTTGTGTAAACTTCTCGATTTAGCAATTTTTTTTCCTTGTCTTTGTAGGCAATGATAATGCTCTATATTATACACACTTTAAAATATTTACTCAAATATTGCAATAACTACTCATTTCGAAGAAAAATCAATGAAAGATTTAAAGACCTACTATAAAGAAAGAAACTTAAAGTCGCAAGACAAGTTCGAAAACATTTAAACCTTTTCCCAATGAAGCTCAAAATTATGCAAAAGCTACTCATTTTCAAAAACGTACACACGACCTTCTTTAAAGATCTAATTTTGAGGATCAGACTTCATTAAGAACAAAAACTTTCGTCATTAATGTTGTAGTTTTGCAATTTTGGAAAATACAAATAGTTTACACAAAATGGATCCTGCGTTTTAAAATTTTGGTCAGTTTTTCATGAAAGTTTTTGAAACTGCCTATATTTATCAAAAAATTGCGCGAAAAGTACTCAACGAAACATTTTCGAAACAGTATACATAACCTTAAAGACCTACATTTCAGAAACAGATTTCATCCAGAAAAAAAAATCTTAAATATTGTAGTTGCAGGAAGATGCAGAAAAACTTTTCAACTTTTCCATTTTCCAAATTTTCAGCGAGTTCAACGAAAATAACACCCGTGCCATTTTGAACAGAGTTCGTACTTTCTCGTATACGTAGGTATATACGAAATGTATACGTAATATAGAGAGTTATGTAATGCCGTGGAAAAACGATTTCGAGATTTCAACGGAAATACACATCTTGGGATCCTCTGATACCCCAAAAGTGTTTTATTATACTTTTTTTTTTCAAAATGTCCGTCCGTCCGTCAACACCACTAGCGCCTTCACAATATTTTTTTTTTTTTTCGAAATGGATATTGCCCTATCAATCTGGCTAGACTCGGGGCGCAGAGATTTTGAAAAAATTCTTCAAAATTTGGGGGTACTTTACACGAATCGCCTCGGACATTTTCAAAATTTTCTCAAAAACGGCTCCCATTTTTTTCTTTTAATTTCTTGTAGAAATACACTTATAAAGGTGGCATTTGTCTGATTTTCACAGTTAACTCTGAATTTTCCAAAATTGAAAAAGTTTGAATTTTCGAAAATTGCAAAATTTTTAATTTTTCGGCGTCTTCCTACAACAATAGAATTGAAGATAGCGATTTTTCCTTCAAACGGAATTTGTTGTTCATAATTAGGTCTTTCATTAAGGTCAGGTACATTGTTTTGAAAATTTTAGTAGTTGTAATATTGCGTGCAATATTTGCAATTTAAAAAAATTATAAAAACAAGGTTTTCTCAAAAACGGCTCCCAATTGTTTCTTTAAACTTTGGGTACGGTTCATGCCAAACGAACCCTATACGATGACATAAACGTCATATTGTTTTATTCTTTTCTTTGTTTTTTTTTCAAAAGTTACAAACATTTAATTTTTTTTCACTTGTGTCTCACGTTGTTAATATTTACATTAGCGAAAATTTGTTCACATTATTGTATTTATAAGTACATGTGCTTTAAATAATGTCACGAAGTTTCTCAAAAAACTATACAGTTTTCTGTTAAAATGAGCTCAAAAATCCGTGTTTTTAGAAACGCTCAAATGCCATTTTCTCAAAAATTGCTTCAAATTTCTTTTTTAATTTTTACCAACTGGTATGCTAATTGCACTGTTAAAACGGACATGAAAGTTCATTTTGTTGTATTCTTTCGTTTTTTATCAAAAATTACACAAATGTTTTTTTAAATATCTCTCACGCCGTTAATATACACATTTCCAGCGATTTGTAAATACTATTGCATTCGCGAGTTAAAGTACCTCAAATGACTTCAAATGAAGCTTTTCGAAAACTTAAAAATTTTCTGTGAAAACAGCTTCAAATTTCGCATTTAGAGTAATGTTTAAATGCCATTTTCTTAAAACGGCTCCAAATTTTTCAATGAAAATTGCCATTTATGACGGGGTTTTATGCTTCTTAAATATTTTTAAAGTAATATTTCGGTTCTAGAAAACCGAAAAATTGAGAAAATATCAAAAAAATATACTTTGGGGGTGATATATGGCAGCTGGTAAGAGAATGGGGCCGGGCGAGATCAGCCAGTCCTCACCAAGGAAATTAGAAAACTTTACTACGAGAAAGTTTGTGCCTTCTGTAGCATCACTACTACTTCTATCTGACAACGAAGTTGAATCCAAAATTTTGGAGCCATTTTTGAGTAGAATTTGAAAATATGATTGATACTTCGTGTAAAATCTCCTGAATCCATTTCAGATCCGTAAAGCCTCGAGTTCTGCCAGATCAATGGCAGAATGGCAATTTTAGAGAAAATCATCTGAACGGTTTAAGAGCTAGTGTTACTGCAGACCATGTTTAGCTCAGGCAGACATTTTGATGTATTACACCAATTTTTCCATCAAGGACCCACAAAATATGGATTCTGACGACACAACATTTTAGAGGAATAGGAAGTAATTTACTGTGTGTGTGTGTGTGTGTGTGTGTGTGTGTGTGTGTGTGTGTGAACAAGATATATCTACCTCACCAGCATCAGAGCCCCATAATACGAGTTTTCTGTACAAAAATCGCCGTTTTTCCTGCAGCATCACAACACTTTCTCTGTATTATGTAAGTAGTTTACAAGAATGTAAAACACTAAAAAGTGACCATCTTTATAATAAAAATCATTTAAAAAACAATTAAAAACCACGTTTATGATACACTGTCAATGTATTAATAAAATATAAAAACTTTAACAATTATTAATTTTTCATGAAATACAAAATTTATGGGACAAAACAAAATTCAAGGTACATACACTTCCCTGACGTTTCCAAGTTCTCCAGGTTTTCCAGGTCGATACGAACCCAGGAAAGAAAAGCACAGGAGACATGACCTCCCTCCTCAAATTGAAGAAAATCCGTATAATATTGGGGTTTGTCAAGTAAAAATATATCAGTAGTTTTGAAAGATATGATGTGGCCTACTGCTACAACGTGCAATAAGGATGCTTATAAGATTCCTCACGTTATTAAGGGGTGGGTGACTGAACTAAGCAGCATTAATATTTTTGTTCCGAGGGTAAAAAAAATTGCATTTCAAAAAGTAATCATTATTTTCCAAAAAATAAGGTTGTACGAGTAAAAACTTGTTTCTCGCTGTGGTGACAATATCATGCCTCTTTTAGTGAAGAATTCTCTCGACTCTTCTATGATGCACAGAAACTCTAACAGATCGTCAAGTTGTACTTTGGGTAAGAAAAGTAATTGTGGGAATTCTGCTGCGGTTGTTGACGTAATTACAAGAATAAATAAAAGAAGTTATCTCCGCCAACTTAATATGTTTATTTAGAGAGCCGGCGGCTTTGCCGTCATCACGATGATGACGAGATGACTTCCTTTATTCGTTGAAAAAAAAATAGTCTTCTTCTTCTTCTTCTTGCGAGTATTTTACAGCTCTTGTGGCCGTCTCCCGCATCCCAATCTCCATACCGCTCTATCATTCCAGTCATTCACTTCAAGACCTCTTCTTCTGCCATTCCTCTCTGGATCTACATCTTTTCCTTCTGCCTAAAGGTTATCACTCACAAAACTTTCTGGGCCATCTCTCACAATCCTTTCCAAGAGATAGAACCATTTCAGCCTTCGTGATTCCAATTATCTATAATTGATTTTTAACCTGCATTCGCTTAATAATTTCTTCATTTTTTATTTATATATCCAAATCTTTTCTTAGTAGACCTGGATATTTCTTTTCCCCAGAAATTTTTTTTCCTAATAATTTCACCCAAACATTTAAATTTTGCTTAAAGTAATCCAAAAATCTAAAACAAATCAGGGCAATTACACCAATGAATTTGCTTGTTTTTCGTGCAGAAGGAACCATACACACTTAGGGAGAATCTATGCACTAACTCATGTTGATTAGTGTTATTTGTGACCAGGCCGGATACCGCATGTTAATTAATTACTTCTGTTTAGCAATAAGGTGATGGAGCACAAAGGATTAGACAAGAGCAAATATTTTTTCCAAGAGAATTACAGCAGTGATTGTATCATTGAAGTAATTGAGACATGAATACATTCTAGTAGATTATGAATTAGATTTCGTTGTGTGAAAACTACAGAACAGTGCAAACTGAACAGGCTGTGCTGCACCTCTCGCTTAATCCCTTCACCTACTCAAAATAACCCAGCGATCGATCAAGAATTAAAATTTTCATTGCCCCAAGAGCTTTGTGGGGGTATCTGTTCTCCGTAACAATGTATACTTAGGTTCATTTTAAAGAGCCTTTCCCTACAAACTGCATGCGGGGAACGAAGTTTTCAGAACACCTCTATCCTTGCTGCTTTTTTTCCTACGGCACAGCTGGCGGACTAAGTTCTAAAGCATACTGATGGCGAAGGCTAGTACGCAAGGCATTTGCCAGATAATGACATGATTCAGACATTGATGTTGCCTCCACTTTTACCACGAATTAAACGAATCCAATTGTGAATGTGCAAGATACATAATGGTAATGTTCCATCAAATTTATTTTAACCACATAAAGTCGCCCAAATGAAGAGCAAAATAAGTCTACAGAAGCTATTTCCTTTGTTAGGACAGGGAGTCTATGCTTTCACACGTTTCGTGCTCTCATTTTCCGAGACTTGGCGAGCACAGGAAGCAGGTTGCTGCAGGGAATTTGACCCCCACGACGCACACATTTTTAAACATAATGTAACAGAGGGCATTATATGAAGATGATAATCTACTCAGTTCTCCGTAAACTTTAAACACTACGCTGTCCAGAAATCCGGCGAACAGATGGACGATTTTTTTCTCTGCACTTCAATCTCCAAAAGAAAATATACTCTACTATCTATATTTATTCCAGATCGACCAGGAAAATCAATTTTGAAGCAAATCCTATGAATGGCTTAGGTGCTAGTTCTCCGCACTCAAGGACTGTCAGACGTTTTGCCCAAAAACAATTTTTAGGATTCAAGGACCAAAACGAAACATGGATTCTGACGACACACCTATTACAGAAAGTAAATCACTATACACAGGAACAAGTATTATCCAATTTTTCGGTATCAGGAATCTACGAACTTAGTTTTTCTGTCGAAAAATCGCCACTTTTCCCTGCAATATTACATAAACGCTTACGAGTAGGTACGAGAATGTAAAAACCATATAATACCATATTGTGGAGAACTATAAAATTCGATTTAATTAATAAATGGTTGTTCACTTTCCACAAAAACAAAATGTTGAAAACAATATTTAAACGATATATAACTTGCCCCACGATTAAATATTGCGGGACAAAAACTGCATTCCGAAATCATGAACAATTTCGAAGTTATAATGTTGTGCTCCGCAGTTTGTGGTGTGTACAATACAATTTCGAAATTTGTCATGAATATTGTATTTTCCCAAGATGTGGAAATGAAAACTGAAATTGAAAACTCACCTTTAGAGCTTCTCGGAATTCACATTCGCTTTCGATCGGCAACTGAAACAAGAACAATAATTAGTCTACAAGATTTAACGGAAATATCTTAAATGCTGTAATAGTAAACTAATTAAAGCCGGGACGACTTTTCTGAGTTGGCAAGGGAGGTCTTTCCTATTATCTACCAAAATCACACACAAACTTTCTTACTGTACTGCAGTCAGTTTCTTTTCCACAAGGTTATTCTTACTAAAAAATTGTTTTGTGTGAAGGATGTGAAAGAGGTATTGTATCTCGTCCTGCTTCAACGAAGATTCCGAGAAGGCAATTACTGGGAGACCGTTTCCGTCCGCGTCTGTGAGCATCCACTCATAGTCATGCGGTTGATTCCTTGTAACGTCGCAAGATCCAATCCAAGTAGTCCAGGCCATCAAGAACACCAAGTGGTACAATCAACTTCGTGCTGTATTTTGTAACAGTTGCTTCTATACAGAAAATGTGTTCTGATTCAGTAAGAAGGGCGATGGATTAAGCACTTTAAGAAAGTAATGTGGGCGCACGTGTTTAATATTTCATACTTATGAACACTACATTTCCCAGTAATAAATCTGGAAAATGATTCGAGCAAGGACGGAAAAATAAGAAAATTATATTCACTTACTGTCTAATTTGTTGGATGTTCCGTTTTCCAAGATGAATAGATTGTGATAGACGTAAAATTATAAGATTTGACTGACTTTTTTCAAAATGGATCGTTAAGTTGATATAAGCTGATCGTTTAAATATTCATAGTCGCTCATTTTCTGTTAGTTTCTTTCTGTATTCAAAATTCAAGTAGTATATGGTTTAGGGTAGGGATCACAGAATTTTGAAAACGCGCACAGAATTCACTTTTTCCCATATCATGTCACACACAGATTTTTAACTGTTTTTGACGTAAAATAAATAAAGTCCAATAAATATGAAAGGAAAAAAAATGTGGTGGGAAGATTATTTTGCTGGCCTCCACGAAATACAAAGACATGTGTCGCCATTGGCAATTACTAATTCACTATTCATTTCTAGACATATGAGGGCCGATGCTAATTACGCAGTTGTGTTTAATAGCAAACACACTGTGTCAACATCAGATGTAAGTATTGTCACAATAAGACCCGGAGAAAACTCTCAATATTCCTAAATTGAATGCTACATTGGCTCGGAATTTGTTAAAATATAAAAATGATGTAATCAGTTTGAATAGCCTGAAAAATCGAGTGAACCAACACTCCAAACCAACACAAGCTACTCCAAGTTGTAGTTCTTCCGGTGACTTCAGCAGGTTACACTGATGAACACGATAATCCCTGGAATTTCAAATTCAAATTTTAAAAAAGTATATAGTTATGGGTGTCCCTTATGCCGAAAGAGAGTTTTTTCCTCCTTTCCCTTCAAAATGTCGATCAGTCAGTCTGTGAACAACACTGGGGCTAATCCATAAAAAGGGTTTTCACTCATGTTATACAGTTAGTAACAGTCTTGTTTGTACAATCCATACTTTGCTCGAAATACATGAATTTTAAGTGGAAATTTTATACTAACGCAAAATATATAACTAGATAACCATAATACCAGTTATATAAAATGTAACTTTGTACACCTAGCCGAAATGGCCTTGAATTTGAAATTCACTAGCACATTTAGTCGGGAAACTTCCTTGCGACTAAATGAAGTCATTTATATTTTTTATCAACGAAGATTATTACACATGTTTACAGTTACGATCATGAGCGTAGCGAGGGGCGGGGGGCAGGGCAGCTGCCCCCCCCCCCCGGAGCCAACATCTAATCAACTGAGGTATTATTGTATGAGCTGAGATGTAATAAGAAATTATACTTTAAATAATAGATATTATAAAATTATAACACATTTTCAATGAATAATAAAAGGGGGACTACTCTTTGGAAGTACATGGAAAGTGATAGATACTAGTGATTCTTCTGAAAACGCGTAAAATGGATACACCTGTAAATAAACCAATAAAAAATAGTTCAGCCAAATAAATATTTTACCAAGAGAAGGATTTAAGACGAACAGAACATATTGAACAAGAATAGCATGAGTACATCATGATCAATTATAACAAAGAAAAATTAATAAAAAGAAATGTTAAAGAATATCAACAGCTGATTCTCAAGGAGAAGTTTGCAGATTTATTTTATTTATTTTACGTCAAAAAGCAGTTAAAACTGCGTATGACGTGCTATGGGGAAAAGTGAATTGTGTGCACATTTTCAAAATTCTGTGATCCCTACACTAAGTCATATACTACTTAAAATTGAATTTAAAAAAAAGCTCCCATGTAATAAAATATATTTTCAAGGATAAAAAGGCAATGAATTTTGGCTCTTATCCATGTTGTCCTTCAGAATAATACTTCCTGCCGCGACAACATGGAAACGATAATTTGAATAATTGTATTTCCCACTGAATTCTAGAAGACGTGCACGAAGTGACGTGACGAAATGAAGTTACATTTATGTCCAGAAGCAAAACAAAGGGGCCATCTCCGCCATGTTGTTTTCAGGCCTCGGCAATAAGAGATTTTCTGACGTAATTCGCCGTTTTCCCGCGCACGACTCCAATACTTTCTTTTCTTAACATGTTAGGACGAGAAAGTTCAAGCGGTGACGTAATAACTAAGAGACTTGTTGGCTAATCAGTGAGAACGAGGAACCCCACTGTCACTTATCGCAGTCATATCACCTGATCAGAATAGAATTATATTGAAAATTAAGAAATCTCCAGGATCAGTTTCTGTCAGCTGAAAACTGTAAACGGAAGGAAAGAACAGGAAAGGGAAGAGCCCATCCGGTGCCCGAGATCGCTGAGGCAGTAGTGTCGTAGGCCGTCGCGTAGTCGCTTAGGCCGAAGGATCGAGGTTCCGAGTGCTACCTCAGGCATAGTTGTATTTGTGTTCGTCGTTTCACCGCTTACCATCACCCTATCGTTTCATTTTCACAGTTCCCATAACGTTGACTCCAATAGTGGTCGTTAATGACCTAGATGTTAATGCGACCTTTAATAACAAAAAAGGGAAGAAGTAAGAAAGATGAAGTGCAATACATGAATTCTTCGTATTCGGAAAATCTTGAAGAAAGAAAATAGGGCTTTTATCTTCTAGTTCCAGTGTTCTCTGATGTTGGTCAAGAAGAAGAATGCCCGCCCTCACATCTGCTGACTCCATTATTTTGTTTATGTGTCGTTTTGTAGAAAAGGAATTTACTTTTAGAATTTTATCTGACTTTCGTATAAAGTTTCTGGTTCTTCACATTAAATGTAATTTTTTTCGAATCGATAAAAGTTTGTGTTTTTAGAATCTAGTTAAAATCCAGTAATCAAGCAAATAGTACTAATTTTAAATTATATATGTCTGAGGCTATTTTACAGAATTTGCCATTCATTAATTACGACCAAGTCGAAACCAAGTCAACAGTCATTTCCCAGAATAAATGCAAGAAAAGCAACACCTAAACATGAGTGAAATTGCGGGCTAGTAATTGAGGAAACTAAAAAATGCTCCAAATTTTCCGAGAAAGCACTACTGTAAAACTCTTACATTTCCATGTGCACATTATAAAAAATACAGCATAGATGAGTTCGTGTATCGAAAACTAAGTACAGTTCGGAGGTTCATATTAGTTGTTTATTGGTAAAATTGGACATTTGGAAATTGGAAAGTAAAATCGGACATGTACAATTTAAATTTTATAAAAAAGATTGGCCTCTTTCAGGAATTTTAATCTTTTGTCAGTTGCCGTCTTCTGTGTTCCGAGGTCTTCCTTCAAGTTCCTTTTTTACACCACATCTATCTCGGAGTCTTGAGAGGTTTACAGTCTGTCAAAAGATGTTTCACTGTTATAATTCCACCACAGCCTTAGATAGGTTGGTTGCTCTTCATTCTTCAGCATGTGTGAAGAGGTTATCCTTGTATGGCATATTCTTAGTCGGGTAAGGCACATTTATTCTCGTCGAGTGTAGTTGACGTACGGTGACCATTCGTTGATGCTCGGTTTGATCGTGTTTAATTTCGTTTCAAGGCTATTCCACGTGGTTTGCCATGCTGAGGATACACTTTAAAGCAGTATTTCTTACATCTTGGGGTCGTACTTCCATTTCGATTTCTGATTGTATGTTTGCGGCACTTCTTCCTGAAGTATCGGCTTCTTCGTTCCTTGAAATACCAGTGTGCCCAGGGCACCAGATGAACGTAACTGATGCTTCTCGCTGTTTTAATTCGTGGTATGATAGAAGAATCATTTGTAGTAGTGAGTCCACAGATAGGCGTCTGTCAATGGCGGTGAGAAAGCTGAGCGAGTCTGTGCAGATGACAAATTTTCTTGCATCGAGAGTTTCACAGTATCGCAAAGCATACAATATTGCAAACAATTTAGCTGTGTACACACTCGCTTCTAGTGGAAGTGTCCATGTTTCAGATGTGTCTTCAGTTACAAATGCACTTACAACCCGATGTTTGGTTTTTGATCCATCTGTGTAGATAATTGTGTGATTTGTCATATACTCTTCGAGAACTGATCGAAATCTGATTTTTAATTCTGTGGAATACTTTCTTTTTTCTTTAGACTGGTAGTATCGAGTAGAACTTTTGGCATTTTAAGCGTCCAAGGTGGGACTTTATATCGTTTATGCTTCAAAGCCGGTTGTAGAACGATGTAATAGCATCTGATTATTTCGATTGTACGGATGTTTGCTGGACAAGTAGCTGCAGGTCTTCGATTGTAAATATTTGTCAGGTTAGGTCTAGTCATCAATGAATAGTTTAGGTGCTCTCGTAGTAACAACATTTTTTCTCGATATCTGAGTAGTAGCGTTTGTCATCTATGGTGTAGCGACATGGTTCTGTTTTCACAATAGAGACTTAAGGAAGGACTAGTAACGCTCTAGATGCATAACGGAGGTCTGCATTGTGAATGGGATCTAATTTCCTCAAGCTTGACTTCCAGGCTGAAGAGTACACTGCATACCCATAATCGATTTTGGACATTACCATAGATTTGTAATGTTAAATTTAAAATTTAAGACTTGATTTGATTTGTGAAAGTGTGTTCTATCTGTTCTACAGATAAAGAAAAATGGAAGAAAATGGATTACCTGTCAATTTTCCGAATAGGTAGTTTGCCGAAAATCGTTTTTCCTATTTTTTTTTTCCAAAGCAAATTCCATTATAATTTTCCAGAAACTAAAAAAATTAATTTTGAACACTTTATTCAAGAAATTTATTCAATTAATTTTAATTTATATATGAAGTTATAGAATGAAGTTGTATCCAAAGGCCTGAATAAATTTCAGACGGCGATTTTCTTTTTTATAAGAGAATTTGTGAAAACAATAGCTTTAATCCTATTTTGTGCAGTTAACCACGTTCTTCGAAGCATTACTTTCACTTTCCGCCCCATTAGTACCGTACGTCTTCGACGGTACAAAAGCGAGTGTTAACATCTTGTGCGTTTCTATTTTTATCTGGAGGTTTTCTGGGTTATTATATTCCTATAGTCCTTCGGCCTGTATCCTTCTGTACACAGTTCACGACAAATGGAACAAATAACAAGAAAACGCAGAGCCAAGTAAAACTTCCTGGTGCCATATTCTGTTTGTTATAGCCATTTCAAAATCACACATTATTTAGCTTGGTAATGCTATCTGAGTGCTAATATTTCGAGCTGCATTTTGGAATGCTTCGGCATAAGAATTTTTATTTTCGTAACTTAGCGAAATAATTACTAATGGTAGATCAATTTGGACTTCACTATATCTATGACTGTGGTTCCTTTTCATTAAACTTGTTATCGAAACAACAGCATGAATATGCTTGAAATTACCTTGAAAGTCCCATCAACAAACCACGTAAGACTTCAGAAAACGGATCTCCAGATTTACTTTTGTAGCGAATACTATTAAATGTTAAAGAACGTTTTCTTTGAAATTATCGTGCAATAGAAATGGACATTCACGGAGCTTTGAATCAAACGGGTATGTAACAGGATGTAATGGAATCGGAAAGTATTCAATTCAAAAAAATGAATGTTCGTAATGTTGCTTTCGAAAAAATAATTCGAAAAATGAATGGCAACGAATAAATGACAGAAAAGTTGACGTCCAAGATGTCTCCGCACCAGAAGATTATAATGTTACAACATAGAAGTAACATGTAACCAACCTTTCTATTTTCAATAACTGCATTTACAATCATTTCGGCAACTTCTAATATTAGTGAGTAATATGGATCATATGGAAATATTGTAAACAGTAGTGTTAATTGAATCGCCTATGGGAGCCATGACACGTCAAGTCGCACAAGAGTTGACACGACTTTTTTAAAATATACGATATTTGTTTCTTAAACCTGGAATCAAAGAAAAAGACGCGTGCTTTTTTTCTCTGCCTGAAATATTTTTATGTAGTTATGCCTATATTAAATTTTGGAATTAAAGCATACTTCCTAAAATATGATCAATTGTTGCTCCGAATGAACTCAGTGGCGGATTCACACATGGGGCGCCCCTGGGCACAACACTCCATGCCGCCCTTTTTTCCATTCTTTAATTTTTGAAGACAGACAAAGTGTTGATAATTTCTAAAGCATTTATTCAGTTAATAAAAATACACACTTTTTATAATAAAAAGAATTACATTATACAAAATTAACTAAAATCTCTCTCGTCTTGATGATTGGACACCGAATCAGTCGATCACAGTATATTGATTTTTTTAAAATTTCGCATTCTATTGCCAACAGCGCAAGAGCATTTATAGGTCTTCGGTCATTTTTGATCCGATGTAGTTTTTCACACGTTTCAAACATGATCTTTCAGTGCTGCAATTACTTATTGGTGTGGAGGCAATCATCCGGAATGCAATATTAACATTAGAATACATAATATACAAGGCATTTTCACGAAGAAACTTCAATTGCGTTGGAGACAAATTTTCAATATTTTTCTAAGTGCAGTGTGAATGGAAGTGTAACATTAATTTCACAATGTGCCTTCTAAATCCGTGTCACAGAAGATTTGCAACAGGTTTGATGTTTCTTGTACATTGTTTACGTTCAAATGTCAAAGTTCCAAAATTATTAAGAACTTTCCACCGATCTTATAAGCTTCGTTTCATCGACATCGCAAACTAATTATCTAACATCACATAGAACGTATTGACTTAAAAGACATCGGGGGTTAATTGTTAAATATAAAAGTTACACTTTTTGATTAATTGAGTTAAAACGTGGTTATGTATACCACATATTTTTGTGGTTTACATGAAACAAACAAAAATTTAGATGATTTCTTTGATTATTAACCAAGGCAACTAATTAAAGCAAAAAATATCTATGAAAATTTATACGATACAATGTTTACTATTTATTATTTACTTCAATTACGGTAATTTAATAAACGTGTTTCTATAACAAACTTTTGGTGTTACATAAATGGCACAGACTTTTTCGTACTAGTGTGTTCTAATTTCTGGTTTGGGCAAGCTTATAGGACTTGCCACAGACTCTTGCCAGCTGCCATTTATCGCCGCCCAAATGCATTATTTGACATTTTCTCAAATTTACGGTTTCCTAATAGTAGAACCGAAAAATTACGTTTAGAATATACGACGGACAGACAAATCAATTGTATGATGGCGCGCACTCCCTGCCCATGCACTAATGAATCGTGCTCAGTCAGTCTTTGACCCAAGAGCTGTAGAACTATTTGTATACAAAAATGACCGTCTGCCTGATTAGCGCCTCAAGAAATATTAGTATCTCAAATGTTCACTCTGCCCCCAGAAGGGGTGGGTGACAAACAAACGAATTCAACTACTGCTTTTCCTTGTGTCGGCGAAACGAATTTTACGGCTGGGTCCCTTTTGCTTCCTAGGTATGGGGAGGCCTCCCGACCTTGCTCGTAAAAAACAACAGACCATTTGTCAAAGGACATGAGAAAAATTTTCTGAACATGAGTTGCAATACGCATTTTGTAAAGTGAAGAGTACTAGAATTTGAACTGTGAATCGTGTGCGCACTCTGCAACATGAGTGGCGGACACAGTGAGAGATACGACAGATATTTCAATCCATTTAATCTTTCTGATCACGATTTTAAGAAGAGAAAATCTTGAAGACGCTTAAACAGCGATTTACTATTATAAAGTGAAACTTGATTTGGAGGAATCATTAGATTTGCGAATTTGTAATTCAGAAAATCGTCGGAAAATCATTTCTTCTCCCATGGTTCAAGTGCGCAATTCAAAAAGAAATAGATTAAGAATAATTTTGCCAATGAAGATTCTTAGTTTGTGCAAAATGGCATTTTTTTGTGACATCACATCGTAAAAGACCATGCGATGGCATTGAAGAAACTGTATTGAGACTTGCCACTCGAACCAGACTACAACCAGGTCAAGATCCAATTACAACGCCGAAGAAACTATTCGATTGGGCAGAAAGAAGTATTTCTAATATTGCGTTTATTTTTTTGTTCTTTAGATACACAGTCATCACTGTGAACATTAAAAGTCTAGGTATCAAAAGTTAAAGCCAATAACTGGAACTATAAAAATACATTCTCTCACTCTGTCATTACTTGAAACTACAGTGAAACTACTTTCTTTCGCTACAGATGATAGGCGAGTATATTTGAAGTGAGTTATGAGAGAGAATAAATTTCAAAAAGGGAGTCAAAATGTGAGTAAAGAATCCGTCATTGAATAACCAAATATAATTGTGAAGTCGCACTACCTCAAGAATTACTAAAATTACTGCATCATTCAAAGGAACTATCGGCCAGTAACGCAAGAAAATCGTTTGTTGCAGCAATCTACTACTCATGGTTTCGTAAAAATGCATGGTTTTTAAAGTTGCTGAGATCCCACTTTGAATTTTTCTGGAGTTGTCAACCAGACACTAACGGGTTTATATTTTTTAACAATTTTTAGCTCATCGTGTTCAATTTTCAAAATTTAATTTATAAAAATTGAAGATTCAGGAAAATAATTACTTTCCAAATTAAAAAAAAACAAGTTTTTAATTTTCGAAAATAATAAAGTTGAAAAGAAATAAAAATACACATGTTAACATATTTAATCCATATAATAAATAGAAAAAATAGAATAATTAAAAAGGTAAAATTTTGGTCTTTTTTGTGTGATTTGACATGGAATGGCCCATGGGCAGAATTATGCAATGTGAGTTAAGTTCTAAACATCATGCAGTACATAATTTTGTTTTGTTTGCATGTGAAAACATGTTTAGGAACATATAGAACAATTTTTTTTAAGTATTATTTCTTTTCTCTTTCATTGATTAAACTAAGAGTGGTTCACAGAAATTTCCCCTTGTATAAAATACTCATATTTTTAGCTCGTCAAATAACAACTTGCTTGCTCCTTAAAACATTTGAAAACACATTTCTCGACTTAATTTGTTCACTTAATAAATATTTTTTGCCATAAATATTTTTTTTAACCATTCACTTTTTCTTGTTCTCTTCCAAGCACATATCAAAGGGAATGGCTTCCCAAATAGTAGTTTCAGAGGCATTTAAAATAGAGCCTGCCAATCTATTAGATGTGCACTAATCGTATTGGGAAATATTTTCCCCATCTAGGACATAAACCAAAAAAGTTGCGTAAAAAGTGCATAACGACACCTACAAATTACAAAGACGCTAGTCCAGTGGAATATATGCTTATGTTACTGAATGATAATTGACCTTGATCACTTCACAATCAGGTTTACCCCTATTCTGTCTACAGGCTTTCAGTTTGTGTTACTAGTAATAAGTAGTAAACTTGTAGCTAGTAATAAATTTTGACAACAAATGGCAGAGTAATACACAATTATTTCTCATGAAATCCTTACAATTTTAATTATATTATAGATACAGTCTGCCTCCCAACTCAGTTTCATTCATAAGTGGTATACGACTATTGGCTTCAAACCTACTTATTCTCCCCTGAAATATCTGAATAAAAAAGTTCACTGAAACTACTGACATTTTCAACTTATACTGGTAAAAGATGGAAGTATTTAAGGTGCATTTCATGAAAACCTTGTATAAAATTTAACATCTCCCAATACCCATGTTACCTATTTATCTTATTTTGACAACACTGCTACCTTTAGATTTACAATGTATTTCCCATTTATGTTCTAATGAATGTAACCACACATATCAGATATTTCTTAAATTCAAACTTAAAAAACGTCATTTTGAAAGAAGGCCCTATTCAAACAAATTTTATATATGAATAAAATTAAATCTTCAATTATTATAAAGTAAATAATAATGCTATTTGTAAGAAAAAAAAACATTGCTAACATTATTCAAAAAATCCATCCTAATTTTGAACATTTTTAAAGTGTCCATAAAACATCTTCATCCACAAATTGCGGTTCAACCCCGTTGAGAACATTAAATACCACCATACGAGGTCTGGCTATTAATAACGAGCCTGGTTATGAAAAAGAGTTATTTTAAAAATTAATCTACAATCGAATGCTCCCCCTCAATGTACTCCCCTCCCCTCTCCACATACCGTTCCATTCGTTTTTTCCATTGGGCAAAGCAATGCTAGAGGTCTTTTGTAAGAGCATTTACAGTACTGCCAGCGTAAACGACTCTAACAGTTGAATGCGCAGTTGCCACACATTACTGCGCATACTGAATCACCTACATCGCAGATAAATTACATCTCAAAACATTAATTCTTACTCACAGGCTAAGACACATCTTGATATCATGTCCATAGCTTTCGCCAAAGCCGAACCTTATCACATTCGCGGCTTCGTGCGAGTCAGATGGGCGGCAACACTGAACCCTGGCTGTAAAAAGTAAACAAATCCTAGCAAGCTGATTGCTTCAGAGCAGGTCACATGATGTACCATAGCACGTGGCGAGAGAACTGTCAGTCACTTATACGCTGCCGCTACTGTAGGAGCTCCGCCGATTTTCGCTTCACCTCCTTCCAGCGACTCGAACCAGGTTCCTTTTAAGGCAGACTTGATCTTCGGAAAGAGAAAAAGTCACAGGGTGCTATACTACGATTTATATTAAGCTGAGTTTGAAGTACATCAGCTGTTATCGTGTCATCCAATTGGAAGGTTGAACGCCACCATAGTAACGTCACTATCGTGACGTTTAAGGCCCCCATTGGATGGCACCAAAACAGCTGATGAAATGTCAGACGCAGCAAAGTAAAAACCGTAGTAGAAATCGAGCGAGTTTTCCATCAATTCAAGCGCTTCATCTAACCTCTCAAGAAAGTCTGAGCAGATGTTGACGGACGAGCTTTTGGTCAGGGGTCAAATTATTTGGGACCAACTTCGCACAACTTTCTTCATGTAAAATTCGTCATGTAAAATTTTTCTGAGAGTTTCTTTATCGGCATTTAGTCTCAGTAATCGCCCGAATGCTCATACGACGATCTCCGCACACAATTTCATTGATTTTGGTCACTGTTTGCGGCGATGAAACAGAGACAGGTCGACCTGGACATTGGTCATCGTCGGTGCTCTCTCGGCCTTCAGAAAACCGTTTATACCACTCGAAAACACGCGCGCAAAATAGAGAATTCTCACCATAGGCTTCTTTCAACAACTTATAGCACTCAGTGGAATTTGTTTATTTGTTTGTTTTTAATTTAACGAGAAATTACACATTGATCCGTTGCTCGTAGTTTTCGTCACACATTGTTATCGGCACGAGTCCAGCACACGTTCGTTTCTAATCTCTACAGAACAAATACTACTTCTACAACAAAAATATGATAATAGTGTTCATACTGGAATAGTACACACTTCCTGCTATCCAACGCGGACACCTTCTGCGCGCGCAGTCTCATTATATAATAAGTAGACCTCGTACTGGGTGATAGTTTAAAATGCAACCCGCAGCAGGATGAGCGAAATGCACTGGCAACTATGTTTGAGCGGGTTGGATAGCGGCTGGAGTTTCAAGCAGGTAAATTGTTGGAATGTATGCTTAATTCTCTCCCCCTAATGCCATCTAGAGGAAAGCAGGTGTAGTCAAGAGTTTAAAGAGAAAGGCACGCGCCTGCTTGTTCGGTGTCCAAAGAAAATTTTATTGACAAGGACGGTTATTTCTACGTAAATTGTTTAAAAGTGAAATCGCTTTCCATGTAAAAAAAAATACATTCAGGTAGATTTAACAACACACTTTGCTTGTTTTAGTTTCTTAACAAATATGCTCCAGAAATGTACATTTTTTCTTGCTGTTTTAAATAAGTATTAATAAATTATTAATTCTAGATTCACAGAACAAATTTTTGTAGTTTATTATTATTATTATTATTATTATTATTATTATTATTATTATTATGGAAATAATGTTACTTTACAAATGAAAAATAGTTTTGAAAAAGTGCATAATAATTACTGGTTAAATCGTCAGTGAACGATGGTCACTGATATAATACACCACAGCTTTGCTCTTCCTCCCATTGATCTCCATTTTTGCCCTTCTCCTTTCAAAAAACAAATTTCCCGCAAACAAAAATAAGAAAGTTAGTTTTGTAAAGGTAAAGAAAAAAGGATTTTTTTAATGAAGAATTGGCGTCGGAAACAAGCAAACCTCTCAAAAAATTTTCAAAATGCCCTCCATTTGCTAACAAACGAGCATTAACTCTCATGAGAACATTTGCTGCTGTCTGATGTAAAGTTTCTTCGTCAGTCATGCGAATCGCTTCCTCGATGTTTCTTTGCGGCTCTTAGAGATGAGCAAGCTTGTTCGCATTAACTTTACTTTTGAGGAATCCCTAAAGAAAAAATCCGGTGAGGACAAATCAGGCGAAAGAGGGGGCCACAAACCTCGTGAAATTATTGTTCCCAAAAACCTCTTCCAGAAATTGCATTGCCGACTTGACAGTATGTGATGTCGCCCCATCCTGCTGAAACCAACAATTTCTCTCATCCTTTTCAAGAAGGAATACAAAATCTCAATATATTCTGATACGTATCTGCCGTTACTGTTTCTTTAAAAAACGAGAGGATTTTTTCTACATTTAGCAACTGTATTTATCCACTTCTCCCTTACTAGGGCTCTGTAATAAGAGTTTTTCTGGCGAAAATACGCCGATTTTTCGCGCAGCATTACATCACTTTCTCTTTACTGAAGTACCTCGAGAGCGTAGGGAGAAAGTAGAAACATTTTATTAAGTGCCTCGAGACCGCTAATAAATCGTCGTAGCCAATTATAGTAATTCATGCGAGGTGCCCAATCAGAAAGCTCCTATTATGTCCGCTGTTTGCATGCGCATTTTCATTTATTTAAATTTTTATTTATTTTTGGCACAAAATGCACTTCGGTACGAAAAATTTCATTGCTCCTGAAACTTCCTTCATTATTGTTTCGGGGAAATTGAAAGAACATTCTTAACTTCCTTCAGTTTTCGCTCCGTGAGCACTGTATATTGACGACGGCGCTTCCGATCAAATACGCTCCGTTTCGTGATAGCACTTCACTAACCGCAATTTGGTACTCTAGTGCAGAATAGACGCAGATGAAAATTTTTCTCTTGAACCTGCCCGCATTCTTTGAAAGTTTGCAGTCGAAAATACTCCTTCACCACAAATTTGCGTTGCTCTATACTGAGGAGCATCGTAAGTTAACTTCAAAACTGTGAATCAAGATGCAGTCTGTTTTTTTTTTTGTTGTTGTTGTTTTTTGTTTTTTGTTTTTTATTTTTAGCAGGTATGACCCAGACCACGGGAAGATGGCAGGTGAAAGGAAGGGGATGATGTGAGTGAAGGGTTTGTTGCAGAAATTTAGTCAGAAGGGGCTGTCCCAGAAACAGTGTTGCAATTCTTTCAGTTTTCTCTCAAGGCCTCAAACAGCAGGGTTGCATTTTAAAACTGATCACCCGGTATTAAAATATCTTTCTCAAGCAAATATACAATGTTTAACACTATAAAATAATGTAAAGTATAAAGAAATAATCCTCTATTGTGATTGTCTGCATTGTGGCAATAAGTGGAGAGAGATCTATAATCCACCAGAAAACCTCTTTCCATTTGTCAAAATGTCAAAAGTAATGAAGTTAAAAATTGTATTCAGTCAATACAAGCATTTGCTATTTTAACATTATTTTTGCACTATTTTTTATCCTTCACAATAATTTATGGACTAATTTGTTATGCAGACTATTGCAAATTTAATTTGCATGCTTAACAAATTGGTCAAAAAAATATCACTTTATCTATATATTCATACTTTAGAAACAATGTAACAATAAAATTGTATCAAATCACATTAAATAACACAATATTTCAATATTACATAATAGGTAAAATACGCTTGCAATTGTAATTCACATTAAAGAATGAAAAATAGTGTTTTGTTTTGTTTTAAATATTTTGCATAAAACTCTACAAATAAAATTATTTTCCTTTTACAATTTTATAAACAATAAAAAAAATGAAAACAACAACAAACAAACAAAAATTACAAAGGCAGCAAGAAGCCATACAATTTTTTTCACACCAAATATTTTTTTTAACAGGAAATTACTTAAGCACTGGAATTGAGCACAATTGCAATACTTGCACAATTACAATCTTCCTTAAAGTTGCAATTAATAAGATGTTCTCTCAACAGTAGAGGAAGCTTATGTAATGTATCTGCACATTGCTGTCGAAGACAAATCATTTAATATTCTCAACAGAGCAAGTGAATCCCAGAACACAACAATTCTATGTTTCTTAATTTTTAAGTGAAAAACATTCATTTCATACTAACTCATTTTAAACAAATATTTCTTTGAGTGTTCTATAGAAACATTCAGATTTCTTTCATTGAAACTATTTTGTGATGCAACATCTTTTAGAGGTGAAAATATACTAGTCTTTTTTAACCACTGATTTACTTGTTGATTTTTCAGATGTAGTCAACTTGTACTCACAAAATTCTGTACCACTATAATGTATGTATTTTTTATTGCAAACACTACTAGTAAAGTTTTTGCAATTTCAAATTTAAAATTAATTGTTAAATATTACTTTTTTGCTCTGATCCCAAACATAATTTACTTTGAAATTGTTAAATTATCAGTTCTATGTATTCTATTCCCATTTTCTGCCAACTTTTATTACTATTTTGTAGGATAACATGTAGCCTTATCACCTTTAAAATATTTTAAAATAACAAGGAAATCAATAGCTCATTACTGATAATATAACCTTCTAAAATATAGTTAATTGGCTCCTAACATTTTGTAAAAGTTTCTACACTATTAATGATGCAAAATTTATATAAACATTCGTGGTGTCTAAAAGACTCATCAACCTCTTGAAACACTCCTTTAAAATGCTTAAATTTTACAAACAATAAGTATTGGTAGGCAAGGTAATTTTGAAGAAACAACTAACATGTATTTTTCAAAACATTGAGAAATTTTGAACACAAATAAAAACTTTGGCATGTGTGCATAAATGAATTTAAAAACTGTCAATGAGCTACAACAGTGCACCAAGTTACTTTACTATAGATTCAACTACTTAATATAGTGACATTCACATAAAGAAAATTACACTGAGCACTACTTTTGTGTGAAATAATGAAAAGGCCGGTTATCACAGAACAATAAAAAATCTGCTGAAAAATTTAGAATGACCAAAATGGACCATTTACACAATGGACTATTAATCATACACTTTTCTCTGCACTTCAACACACCATGCATTCTCAGTATAAGAAAATGTAATATCTCACCTCATCACCTTCACTGTCCATGTAAGCAACAGTTAAATTGTCAGCAACTCCAAGGTTTTGACACTGCAAACAAGAAAATATTATAGTACAGAGCCACAAAAAAATTACAATAGTATTATTAAAATTGTTAAGTGATTGTATACAAAATTCAACACAATTTACTGTCATTTTCATAACATAGAAAAATATTATTACACTGGAAACAATGGTTACATGTGTGATGAAGAGCATTTTGCATTAATTTTATAAAAATTAACAATGTTTTTAAATGCTGTTTATTTTTACAATAATTTGAAAATACTAAACCAATAATTATTTAGATCATAGGGAATTAGTAAGTATTTTTGGCCAATTAATTTTAATGGTTACAAAACTAGCAAGTTGTCACAACAAAAATTATTTATATTTATTTTAAGATCATCGACATCATCCAAACAGACGGTAACGCCACCTTGTGGGCAATTACACGCAATACAAAATAATAAACTCTTATTAACGTGACGTATACAATTGCGTCGTGACGCAATAATCTGACATTTTAAAAAATAAAATTCCCCAAGACTTAAACGTTGGCCAACTAAAGTAACATAACCCAAAACCAACTTTGTCGTCTTGTCGGGTGACAGTTCCGGGCTTCTTTTTCCATTGCACATGAAACGTAATACCAGGACATTCCATTTCGACTGGCATGAGTTATTTCTCTGTTAAGTGCGTTTTACTCTGAATTTACCACGCTCTACAGTGGCGTTATTCACATTTTAATCACGCGAACAACGTAAATAAATACACAGGATTTTGATGCGACGTACAAGACAGCTAGCTGGTTTCAGGATAAAGCGTATATGGCACACTCTACCAGAGAGCGTAGAGAACTGTCAGTCAGGGGTCTTGCATACAACGCAATATATACAAAGTTTTAGGTCGACTCAGCGGTTTAATGCGTTTGCAGCGCCCCTGAAGCACATATGTAGAAGTATTCGTGATCACGTTCAACAAGAAATTAACACTGATATTTCGAAGTACTTTCTCAAATCAACTCGTTATTATATGTGTAACAAGTACTCACAAGCAGTTAATACAAACTTAATCGTCACTTGATTGAAATAAACAATTTACGCACGGAATGAATGGCTTAAATAGCGACGGCAGCGCTCGCATCTGTTTCTTGGGAACTAATGTTTGCCCTAAACGATGTACTCGCTGTAGCGCGAGTTACAACACCCTGAGTTCTACGTCGCAGCTAACCATTTTCCGAAAGTTTTTATGTGTTTTGCATGACGAAAGCCGAATCTCTGGCTTCAACCAGCCGAAAACAGCGAAAACACCTGGGCATTGTTTACTTCGAAAACTGATAGATGATGATTAATTATGCAAATTTGCGAATATGCGAATTTGCAAATATGTGATTTTGCAAAATATTACGACACTGCGAGTAAAACTACATTTGTCACCAATTCGACGTTTCTCTGTCCAGGGACATTTGAATTTGAATATTTTTTCGGAAAATGCCGAAGTCTATTACTATAACACTCGACGTAGAAATCATATTCATCAGGTGACAATATCAACAGCTCATTACAAAAAATTCACACACAATACATGTACATTATTTTACAACACTTTGCCAGATGACATTAAACGATTAAATTCAATAGAAAAGTTTAAATCCCAAGTGAAATCGTTTCTGCTGCATAACTGTTTCTATACAATTAGAACTATACTGAGCATCACAAGAAAAGTAACATTAATTTTAACAATGATACATCATGCATTATTTACCATTTGGACTGTATAAATGAGTATAAACAACCTGTAACAACTATTGTACTACAGCTTCCGGGTCAATGACCCCCATCTCGATCAGGTTTTTGTCCAGTTTCCCTGATCCATTGAGCAAATGCTGAGATGGCCCCTTGTTTTGCTTCTGGACATAAATGTAACTTCATTTTCTGTGCACGTCTTCTAGAATTCAGTGGGAAATAAAATTATTCAAATTATCGTTTCCATGTTGTCGCGGCAGGAAGTAATAAGAGCCAAAATTTATTGCTTATTTATCTTTAAATTTTTTGGGGTTTTTTTTTTTTCCCCTTTCAAAAATTAAAATTTAAGGCTTTAAAAAAAAATTTTTTAACTGTTTTAAGTAGTATATGACTTAGTGTAGGGATCACAGAATTTTGAAAATGTGCACACAATTCACTTTTCCCCATAGCACGTCATACGCAGTTTTTAACTGTTTTTTTTTACGTTAAATAAATAAATAAATAAAAAGAACTACATTCATCTTCGGACATAAAAGACACAAGCTTGTGTAGAGAAAGGCATAATATAGTACTCATTAACGGGAAAGACGCTTTTCCAAAATATTTTACTCGTCAATTAACCAATTAACAAACGCAGAAATACTTTATAGGGCAAGGTACTTATTGCATGATCGATTCTGTTTTTCATTATTTTGCAACTGATAAATAAGACTGGCGGCCGGATAAGAAAGATAACTATTGGTGTTCAAAGAGCACATACTCTCTCGCATTATTTGTAACGGTCATGCAATATACATCAACCTAATATTTCGATATCTATTTTCATTATTATCAATCAACGCCCAATATTACTTCAACCTGATAAAGTGTTTCCAACTAACAATTTTTTTCCCCGCGCCGAGATTCTAACTCAGATCTTTAGAGTTAGTACGTCAGACACGTTCGCCAGACACCACCAGCCGCACGGCTGAACTCCATCTACCCGACGCCTAAAATTGTTGAACTTGCATTTTTCAAAAAATCAGAGATTTTCATTTGTATTATTTCAAGAACTAGTTTTAAAGAACATATTTCATTAAGGAAAATAATTCGATCAATAATACTGCAAATTGGCTGTAATAATTTTTTATTTGCAACTTTCGAAAATATAGAGTTCCCTCAATATGAGACCGGACTAATTTTAAGCGTCATTTGCTCGATTAAAATTAACGAAAAAATGGAAGACTTTTCGATATTTTGATAAAATACATTACATTCGAGAAAAAAGTCGGAGAAAATTTGTTTTAGCAAAAAATTGCATATGACATTTCCTAAAGATCTCTTTTTTAGATCAGATTTCATTAAGAAAAAATCTCTATCAGATAGTGCACTTTTGCAATGTTAATTGTTTGCAGTTTTCGCAAGTACATAGCATTCGCCGAAAACGGGACCTCAGCCATTTTTTAAGCGCCTAATGTTTTAAGCGCCTAATCTAAGGAAACTAACCCAAAGAAAACATTTTGAGCTGTTTTTGAGAAAATACTCAGGAGCGCCTGGAGAAAACCAGGGGCTTGGGGCAGTTGATACTCGGGGCACTATATATAAAACTAAAAATTCCCTTCTCCCTCAATTCAAAAACGAAATTCATGAATCAGAAATAATTTATTGTGTTAAATTTGGATTAGAGATACATAATTTAATTTATTGAAAGAATATATACACACACACACACACACACACACACACACACACATATAACAACGGACCAATATATAATGGTCACCACTTTGTTACCTTGTGAGAACGTGGTGACAATTATATTAGAAAAATATATTTTTCATTACTTTTCAGTGAAAAAAATTCAGGCCCTAATTAAATCGGGACCTGGGGCAAATTGTCCCAGCTGTCTCCCCCGTTCTGGGCGCCCCTGAAAATATTTGTTTAAAAATTGTCTATATTTCACACAAAATTACGCGAAATCTACTCATACGATCGAAAAATTGTCCCTGACCTTATTTCAAGAACCGCCTTCTTAAGAACAGATTCTATTAAGGAAAACGCTGCGGACAAAATTTAATCAAAAACTCTAAATACCCGTATCAAAGTCGCGGGGTCTCGAGTTCGTATTGTTGGTTCGGGGAATATCAATTTTTTCTGAGAAAGTCGTCTGAACTGTGTAGGCGCTAGCGTTGGCCACAGACGGACGGACAGTCAGGTCTTCAATATTGTAGATGTAGGGAAAAATCGAACTTATGAAAAAGTTCAACTTTTCGGATAATTTCAATGAAAATTACACCTACGCCATTTTAGGCGTCCTTTATACTATCTTAGAAAGAGTTAATAAAAAAATTGGAGCCATTTTTGAGAAAACGTTGAGGCCTCATAAAAGGTAGTACCACAAAAATCCAAATATCCGTTTCAAACTCACAGGTCCTTCAGTTCATTTAGATCGATTGAGGAATATAAATTTTTGGGAAAAAAAGTCTGAATGTTTTAGGCGCTAATATTGACTGCAGATGGGCGGGTAGACAGACGTTATGCCGTCTATCGATTTTTGGGTATTACGGATTCACAAAACGAGGATTCTGACTATACATGTTAAAGCAATCAATTTATAATATAATACAGGCACAACATTTATCGACTTTTACGTTACCAGGGCATTACAATACGATTTTTTTCTGTTGAAAAATCGCTAATTCCCGTTGGTGCATTACCATACTTTCTCTTTACTACGAAAACTTAGTAGACGAGAATGTAAAACTTGTGCCATACTTTTTAATTTGTAACTTCAGAGACCCATCGTAATTTTTACGTAAGTGGCACTAATAACTAAAGCACGTATTTTTCCAATTATTGGTAACGGCTACGTTATATTGCAACTTCGATCCCACTAACACTTCACTTGATTTCACACATTACTTACGAAACTCCTAACCAAACAACCAAGAGCGATTTGAAACTAGTGGTGCTACCAAAGCACATTCTCGAATTGTTTCTAAACGCTCCGCAATATTATATATAAACCAGCAAAGGTGTTTTCAACCAGCAATTTTTTCCGCTCCGAGACCTGAACTTAAAGTTAACGTGCCAGCACTCATACCACTACGACACACAAGCGCCGTAAGGATCGAACTCGAGCAGAGGCATAACAAGGCAAATGCTCGATTCATGTTAAAAGAGCCTTGACAGTCAAAATATTCTATAGAAACCCACAAAGCTTCCAGTCCATACAGAACAATCAAGGAATATAAATTTTGGAGAAAAACGGCTGAACGGTTAAGGCGTTACAGTTGTGCACAGACGGAGTAAGGGTGTTAGGGTGATAGGTTGATTGATTCCTTGATTAATTGATAGTGATTCCAGGCTCGTCAACTGAGGTCAAATAAGGTCATTAATCCAGTAAGTGTAGAACTCGTAAATGATCAGCTGGTGTTGATCAGAGAAACCACGGAAAGCTATTGATCAAAGTCGCTGACCGTTAGTATTTTTCTCCACACAGCGACAGAACTCGACTTAGCTATCTCGCTAGTGTCGAAAATATTGCCATCGTCAGGACACGAATCTAGGACCTACCGGTCAGTGGTACTACAATGACATTAGTTCATGCCCTGAGCCACTTCTCCCGTCCAGCCGTTAAGGATATCTAAATCGGTACTATGGGTAATGTGTGTATATGTGTGTGTGTGTGTGTATATATATATATATATATATATATATATATATATATATATATATATATATTGTAGCGATATGAGAATATACCCCATATCACCACAATCGCCCACACAAAGACACCGACATACGGGAAGGAGCGAAGCGCGCGGCAGACGCAAACCACGCATCTGTCCGCGGCTGACCGAAGAGCGGAGTGCGAACTCGCGAACAGAGTTTTTCCTGCGGTCAACACGAAGGGAGGAGAACTGGCCACCCCTCCGAGGTTGCCCCAGGCCACATCTCATTAATACCGCGAGACACGACGAAAAGGTTCTGTGTTAATCCGGCGACGCGGGCGAAAGAACTAGTTCTATGAGTCTGGTAGCGTAGGCGAACGAGTAAGTTATCTAGGAATTTGGTAGTGAAAGTAAATAATTGAGTGGTGTCAGCGTGGAGGATTAGTTGGTATAGGAGTGTGATTGCAATACGAACATATTAGTAATCAGCAGCAAGCTAGTTAGAAAGAAAGCGGTCGGAGCGAAGTAACAACAGTGATCTTTTTTTCAAAAGTGTTCATTTCGCGCAGAGAACAGTTTCGTGAAATCCAGTGGAGACTGACTGCTTTAGCGCTGCAGTCATCCGAAGTGACGTTGCGACGCCCGGTGTAGTAACGCAAAGATCCGATTTTGCGACGCGCCAGAGACTTGGAGCGCGGGCATACGTTCGTGGCGAGGACGAAGGGAGCCGGGGTGGATGAAGCGTACGAGAGAAGAGCCTGGTTTGACCGAACGGTGACGGACGGGCGAAGCGACGAGAGGTGGAGTGACGTCGTTGGACACCGGGGCGAGAGTGCCGAGTCGGCCACGAGCGAACTGGAGACCCAATTTTTTAATTTGGCCAAAGGCAAATCGGGACAGTGGAACCGCCAAATTCAGTATAGAAAGACTGTGGCCTTTTAAACAAATTCGTGAAGGTCTAAATTCTGCTAAAAGTATACCTTGCAGTATACCGCAGATAACGCGCCACTGCACGACGACCAAGCGAAAGAAAATGCGCTCAACGCACTTGTAAACGGTAAATCACGCGGGCCAGACGGCATTTACTTATTTATTTACTTTACGAAAAAACAGTTAAAAACTGTGTATGACGTGCTATGGGGAAAAGTGAATTGTGTGCACATTTTCAAAATTCTGTGATCCATACACTAAGTCATATACTACAAAAATTTTGGGAAAAAAGCTCCCATGTAATAAAATCTACTTTCAAGCTTTTTGCCTTTTTTGCCTTTGCCTTTTGCCTTTTTATCAGGCAATAAATTTTGGCTCTTATTCATGTTGTCCTTCGGAATAATACTTCCTACCGCGACAACATGGAAACGATAATTTGAATAATTGTATTTCCCACCAATTCTAGAAGACGTGCACAGAAAATGAAGTTACATTTATGTTCAGAAGCAAAACAAGGGGCCATCTCAGCATTTGCTTAATGGATCAGGGGAACTGGACGAAAATCCTGATCGAGATGGAGGTCATTGACCGGGAGGCTGCAATACAATACTTGTTACAGGTTGTTTATACACATTTATACAGTTCAAATGTAAAATAATGCATTATGTATCATTGCTAAAATTAATGTTACTTTTCTTGTGATGCTCAGTATAGTCTCTTATTGTATAGAAACAGTTATGCAGCAGAAACGATTTCACTTGGGATTTAAACTTTTCTATCGAATTTATTGGTTTAATGCCATCTGGCAAAGTGTTGTAAAATAATGTACATGTATTGTATGTGAATGTTTTGTAATGAGCTGTTGATACTGTGACCTGATGAATGTGATTTCTACGTCGAGTGTTATAGTAATAGGCATCGGCATTTTCTGAAAATATATTCCCACCCTTAAGCAAGTCATTTTTGACAAAAACCACTGATTCGTAAATAAAAAGACACGGTAATGGTAAAATTCCTAGATTAATGAAGAGAGTCTTACATGAATCACGTGGGTGGGATTTGGTTATTAGTAGTACAATTCGTTTTTGTAATCTAAAAGTCTGGGAGCTGTAAGATGTATTTCCCCAGAATATTATGCCATATCTCAGGCGGGAATGAACATTCGCGAAATATACACAACGAACAGTATGAAGGCTGATTGAATGTGCAAGAATTCTGAACGCGTAGCATAATGAACTTAATTTTGTGTTCAATTCATTTAAATGGACGTTCCATTTAAGGTTTGACTGAATTGAGAGACCTAAAAATTTTGTTGCCTTAACATCAGTCAATGGTACACCGTTCATTTTCAATGGAGCACATAATTGTTTATTTGAAATGGAAAACTGCATTAAAACCGTTTTCTTTTCGTTTACTATTAATTTGTTATTTCGGAACCAATTTGAAACATCTGATATTGTACTATTTACGGTTTCTTTATCTTAATCTTTATCTTAATCTCGACAGATTCTATTAAACTCGGTGGTGAGGCAGTATTGCCCTATTTATTAAGATTATTCAATGTTTCTATTAATAATGCAAGTTTACCAGACGATTGGAAGACAGCTATACTTGTTCCAATTTTCAAACATGGTGATAAAACGAAAGTATGTAATTATAGACGAGTAGCGCTCACATCAGTGGTATGTAAAATAATAGAGCATTTAATAGCCGGGTACATTCGCCGCGAATGGGAAAAAGCGACCTGGCTTTTTCACGGAAAGCATGAGTTTAGAAGTGAATATTCGTGCGAAAGCCAAATTGTTTCTCTTTTTCAAAATCTAGCTGACGCAATTGACGCGGGTGGGAAGGTGGATGCAGTCGTAATCGACTTTGCGAAAGCATTTGACGTAGTACAGCATAATCTACTTATTAGGCGAATTTCTTAGAGACATGAAACAAAAAGTTCGAATTGGCACTTAGTGTTCGACTACGGGTACTGTTACTTCAGGGGTCCCAAAGGGAAGTATTTTAGGGCCATTACTTTTCTGAGCGTACGTGAATAATCCCCATGTTACATAAATCAAAGTTGCGTTTATTTGCAGACGATTGTATTATCTACCGAAAAATCGAAGGTAGCGCTGACGAACAAATACTACAGCAGGATTTAGAACATTTACGTGATTGGACTGAAAAAAACGACATGGGAATTAACGGATCGAAATGCAAAACAATAACTTTCGGGCGGGGAAGAAATTATAAGGAACCAGACTATCGTTTAGGTAAGGTCATCATTCCAAGAGTCTCATCATTCAAATATTTAGGCATTCATCTAGATAGTAAATTAGGGAGGTAAAAGCATATTAATCAGGTAGTAAGAAAAACGTGGAAGTTCTTGTAATGTGAATTCTAATGAAAAATTTGCAAACGCAGAATTAGCACATCTTTCGGTGGTTCGCCCTCTCATTGAATACGGAGTGGCATGTTAGTATCCTTACAGAAAGTCGCACCGGAAAAATATAGATACAATACAGATGAAAGCGAATAAGTTTACCTGTAGAACTAACACAATAAAAAAGTCATGGGAACCTCTAGAAACGAGAGAAACAAGGGCGAGACTTTGCGATCTTTATAAATCGTACGTAGGTCAACCAGCTTGGAAGGAAATTCAGGTTAGTCTAGAAAAAACAAATTATTTCGGCCGAAGCAATCACATCCACAAAATTCGAACAAGGAAACAAAATTCAGATTTTTCAGAGGAAATTTTCCTTTTGTAACAGAACAATTAGAGATTGGAATACTTTACCCACAACAATCTTCAAAGCTTTTCCTCTAAGTGTCCGAAGTTTTAGAAATAAGTTAAATGTGAAGTGAAGTGCTGTGAAGTGTTGGTCAGTGTAATTCAAAGCAAAACAGTGTAGTGTAGTGCAGTGAAGTGTAGTGAACGCGAACAATGCATTTAAAAAAATCTAATTTAGCCAATATTTATAAAGCTTGTATTACATTTTAGTATCATCAACATATAATTATTGGATATCATGACAGTTGAAATAATTGTATAATACTTAATATTGTGATAGTATTTCCTTTTATTATTATTATTATTATTTTATTATTATTATTATTATTATTTAAATTTTGTTATTTAACGGCCACCAGGCCATATCCAATTGCCGTTCAAATAAATGTATGTTAGTATGCAGGTGTCGCCATGCCAGCTCTATGTGTTCGTACACTAATTCTTCTTTAACACTGTCAGAAGTAATTACCAATGGAATAATTCTTCTTGAACGTAGTCATTCTTTCATAATGTCATTTTATTTTAACCCTATCGAGCAGCGGCTCAGTGCTGCTTGTATCCAGGAAACTTCTGTGACTCGAGCTGCAGAACCACCATATCGTCACTTCATGGAGCATGGTTAAGCAGTTCGGTTATCGGTAAGGGTGCTGTCATTTGACTACAGTCACTGTCACGATATGACTTAAAAATTAGACATACACAAAATTAATATTTAAAAAGGTATAAATTAAACGATTTTAAAATGTTATATTGAAGAACATATTACGTTCAGACAGAAATTTCTATACTTAATAATGTAGCAATTTTCTATATTTCAGTGGTATTATTAAAAATTGGATCTATGCCGTATTATCAAGCAAACTTTAATGTATTCGAAAATCTGTTTAATTCAGACAAGGAGTGTAATTTATATTCAGGAGTAACACACGTTTTTTGGATGGTTCATTATAAGTGTATACATCCGTCATCCATTCATAGCGTATAATAGGAAATATTAGATACAATCATGTGGATATATTGCTAAGGACGGCAAATATTTATTAATTGCTTCAAGTAATGGTTTACAACTAAGTGTAAAAAAAAAAGAAACTCTATTTACATCAAAGAATAAAAAATGAACTGCGTCCAAAAAGTTTTGCCTTCCCATGTACCACCGCGACCTGATTTGACGAGGAAACTTGGACAAAGATTTGTAATTCTTGTAGCGTGGAGGGGCTATTTCGAGCTATTTTGGGTTTTGAATAATGGATCGAAAGTACTTAGGGTCGCCCCTAAGAAAATTCTCTGCGTCGCCCCTAATCCATGGAGCGCTGAACGGCTTTTAGGATAAATGGGAGGGGGAGGCTGCGAGTTAACGGCAGTTATTTTCATCATTTGCCATTAGAAACCAGAGGGTATGGGCGCTGTCGGCAACCCATTGAACTTTAATCCGTCTAAATGAGAACGAAAACCGTTGGGATTCCAAGAGCAGAGAGCCATGATATTTAGACGTTAAGTTTCTTCTTTTTCTTGTTTTTTTTTTCGTGAGTGCTGATGGCACTTTTGTGCGACTTCATCGCAGTGAAGTAATGCTGACTGCTGCTGGAGAGTCACCTGGATGAGGTTCTTTCTTTACCTCTCCACGGGTACTCTACCTCCACGGTTTCTCTACCTCCCTACGGGGAGGGACCCGTGAGCGGGACCCTTGTGAAGATCCTTTAGAAGTGGGTGGGGCACTGGAGGATAACTGTGGGCGGGAGGACGTCAATACAGACTTCTTTTCTAAAGGCTTAAATGGGGGCGGAGGAACTTTAATGTCTGCGAACATGTTATCATGGGAAACCTGGCAGGATACATTGCAGACGGAAATAGCAAATCTTTCTGTGTCTGGGTTTCGCAGCAAGACGTCTTCTTTGATTGACCTGCGGTGTTCGCAAAACTTCGAGTCATATTAATCGGATTACGCATCTGGTAAAGATGCCGTGCCAGGAAACCTCTGAGACCCGAATCTTCTAGATTTCCCTTTCCTTCAAGAAGGTGGGACACTGGTTCGAGTTCGATCGTGCAATTCGAATCGTCACATGATTAATTTCCACAATGTATTCAGACTGCGGCACTCATACATCGTGGTAGCGTATGGCTGAATCTCTGGCATTTAGAGCAGTAGAGCTATTTGTAGGGCAGATACAGGCAGTAGGGCACATACTGGCGGAAGGAGAGATTGTAAAAGCCACATAATATTTTCTCCAGCAGAAACGGACGATCGAAGGTGAGTATCAGCATTGAGTAAACCCATTGACTCTCCGCTGAATCCTGTAGATGTCAGTCCTTCGGCCAGAAAGAAGGCTTTCAGATCTTCTTTCGTTCCTGATAAGAAGTCTTCATGGTTCACCACTTCCAGAGGTTTAAGGTCGGGCGGAAGGACATGTGCACCTGGAAGCCGTGTATTTTTTTTTTTTTAAGTTTTACAGTTTTCTCATTTGGTCGTAAGTTCGGCATTCGAAGAGGGTTGTGCCATTCGTCTGGCGAACCTCCGCTTGACACTTGCCAACTTTCTCAATTTGTTTGGCCAGTTTAATGCCACTGACTCTCTATATCAGAAACTTTACAAAAAATCTTTCTAGATCGACAGTTTCACGCACTCATCTCTTCCTTAGGAGGGCATGGGAGGTTTTGTATCCATATAGAGGATGACTCAGCCTTGCCCCGCCGTGGCTCTCGCCGCTCACCCTGGAGTTCAGTCAAAGACCTAGTCGGAGCTGCTTAATCGACAGTGGGTTAGCTCCCGACTGCCCGTCTAGAAGGAGCCGAAACCAAAGCGAGTGTATCGAGTCCTACACGGAATGTTCCCCAAACTACGTAAGTAACGTATCCGTCGGTGCAAAGGTGTAACGTAGCACAGTGAAAGCCAGCTGGAAAACCGACCCGTAAACCGTCAGGATACCCATACCTTCCGAACAGGGGCGACCTACACGGCAAAAACATGGGTGGGCGTTCAACATACAGAGGGGCAGTGAAGTAGAAGGGGCAGAAGAAAAGAGACAGGATATTATAAAAGGACGATAATGAACTATGGGGAGAAGAAAGATGAATACTTAAGAGCCCTCCTTGCATCCTCGTCGTGAACCGACCCACCTCGACGGGGCTCTTACCAGGAGGTCTCACGGCTCGAGTCTCGATGGTCACAGAATTTTCGACACAGGCGACATAGATAGATCGAATTCAGCTGCTATAGGGAGAATTCTAGAGGTCGGGTGCTCTAATCGATATTTTTCCGTGGTTCCTTCGGTCAACATCAGGCGAACAGTACTTTAAGAAACGGGCCACGGACCGCGCGCGATCTTTCGTTCCTCTTCCTTGTCCTATCCTCATCCCTTACTTACACTTAAATGTCCTACACTTCCACACATATCGGGAGACCAGTGGGGAGCTTAGAGATTGTGCTGGCGTTGCATTACTGGTGGGCGATGCCTAGTTGGGGCAAACCATGCGAACCAACAGATAGGTCAGCGCCGGATCTCGTCATCATGCTAACCGACACTTCTCACGATAAAATATGTACGAACACTTCTGGGAGCAATGGCCTTATCAGTTGACACATTTGGAATCTCAAATCCATCAATCGAGTTTCAGAGGTCGGCCAGAAACGTCTCTCAGGATCCAGACGGTCGGTCGACGATCGTGAACGGTTGCTTATATTTAATGAAGGGGTGCATGAATTTATTTCACCAGAAAGGACGGATGATCATTGGCGATGAGAACGCGACCACTTATACAAAGACGCAAAAAGTCGTGCCGAATTCCATTTTGGAGTTACTACCCACAAATGCCACATTAAAAAACAAGTATAGTCTGTGGTTGCTGATCCTCGTCGACCTCTGAGCGTCTCTCGAACAAAAACACGAGAAAGAGCAATACATACAGTACTTCAGAATTACTCTAGGGTGCAGCTTAATTGCAGGATGCTAAGCGTGAGGAGACAATTAATGAAAGGTCTTCAACGGCAGTTAGAATGATGAGGTCCGTGGTTCGAAAAAATGTTTCTTTTGTGCAGCTGGCCCGAGATTCGAAAGAAAGCTAATTCATGCATCTGAATGTTGTCGAGAGCATACGAACCGTGGGCGGAGCAACATTAGCCAACCATCTGTTCTCATTTTGTCAACCATCTGTTCTCAACAACTCATCGTTGCTTTAGCAACCGCCACGAAGACTGACAAATCTACTGTGAATTGTAGCATTGTGCCCACGGAGAGAGATAAGGTGGGCACACTGTGCCGGACAGCGTTGTTGTGGCCGCAGCGGGATCGCGCAGGGAGCGTGATCGGGGAGGAAATGGACAGGGCCAGAAGGCGCCACCAGGGGCAGGGCGAGCGACAGCGCCTGCACCGGAGCACCGGATCGCGACGGGTGAGCGGCCACCGGGGGGGGGGGGCACCTCCCTCTTTCCCCATCGCGGAGGCGGAAAGTGAAGAGACTTGCTTCGGAGCCTCGGGGCATATATAAGACCCCCGGCCGGGAGAGCGGACAGTAATGTGAGTAAAAGCACAGCTGTGCTTTTCACACGGAGACAGAGATTCACGCAGCCGAGGCCGCTCGCGCTATGTGGAGACGTAATTAACTGGGCCAAAAGTGTAAAATATTTAGGAGTGACATTAGACAAATCACTCACTTTTAAACTGCATATTGAAAACGTGCAGAAGAAAGCGCGGCAGACCAGAGGCCGCTTGCGATGCTTATTTCACAAGCAAAGCAAACTGTCAACGGCAAACTGCCTCACGCTTTATAAAGCAGTTATTAGGCCACAAATGGACTACGCATGCCCTAGCTGGGCGATAGCAGCAGATAGTTATTTAAATAAACTGCAAGTAGTCCAAAATGAATGCCTAAGGGCCGCCCTCTGCGCCCCCAGGTACACTCTTATAAGAGACTTGCATCGCGACATTTCAATGCCACTGCTGAAAGACCATTTTAAAACATTACAGCAAAATTTTTTGAAAAAGCAGCTGACTCGGAAAACACTCATTTCTGAGGTCGCTTCATACGAACCCGACAAACGGGCGAAGTATAAGCGACCCAAGCAGTTCCTGGAGTAAGAGAAATCTGAAACAGCGAAATGAGACTTGAAATATAAGCCTTGAATTACTGCACACGCAATGCGCGCGCCGGTTGGCTAAAATCTTTTTTGATCTGTTTTTTCTCTCATGTTGCAGGATTGGCCATAGATGCCCGTAAGGGTAGGAATGGTCTCACCGCAGTGGCGTGAACGTGCATTGCACTTCGTGCGTTCACAAAACTGCACAAGTTTAGCTCTCTCGAGCGGACAGTGCCTGTTTTGGTGGTGTGTAGCGAGTCTAGTGATCTGGTGGAACTGTGATTTGGCTTTGTGAACGGTACGTCTCCTGGAACTCGATTTGGCACGGCTTTGTATTTTGGACTGGATTTTGGATTGTGGATTTATTTTGCAATAAACTCATTGTAAAAACTGTATTTTGTTTCCGTCCCGGATTCCTCGTACACAACGAAATCCTTCAAACATAGATTCACACGATTAAATTACACCCCAATATACATGCTTTATCACGGAATTTATATTTCACCGTAGCACGTTCAAGAAAGACTGCGCTGTTTTGCATTTGTGGCCGAAAAGCTGTGTGCGTACCACTCAGCACACAGATAATACGCCCGTGGGCAAATCACCGTAACTTGGTATAGCCTCCCTATCTTGATGACCTCATGCGCTGAGGAAAGACAAAACATCGCTCCGAAGAATGAAGCTCCGCGAAGATGCTGCTACAAAGTCACTCATCAGTACAACCATACCGCAGTCACATATACAAAATAAAGCAGAGAAAGGGAGAAAATTCCCTATTTGGTGTTTTTTCTGCCATCTCAGCGGAGTCTCTCCCTTGGACTGCAAACGCACAAACTGGGAGACGCCGCCCGACTCATCGTCCGGCAGCGCACTTTCATTACCGCCTCCGATTGTGACGTCGCGAGCGCGATCTTGCTGCAGTTGCCACATTCGACGGCGGAGATGGCATCGAGCGGTGCCTTGACCGCCCGTTGCAAATGGATGAAGACGGCAGAGAGCTACTTGTGATCCCCAGATCAGTTCCGAATGCCTCGATTTTCTCCATATTAGGTCATTTTGGGGATCGAGGGAGAACAGAAAGGGTTGGGTCGCTGGTGGCGTTTAGTCGTCCATCATCGATGAAGAGCGAAGTGGTGTCGTGTAGTCTGAGTCGCACGCAGTTATACCGCAACGTTGTTTCGCACAAGACACTTTCACGTGATATATCACGCCAAGCACGATGTATTTTAAGGCAATATGTGTTATCAGTGCCGGCTCGCGGTCATATTATTAGGGTGTGCAACGCCTCTCTTCTCTCTCCCTTTCTCCTCTCTCTCTCTTGCTCTCTCTCTCTCTCTCTCTCTCTCTCACACACACACACACACACACATGCCCATATATACAGGGATACATTACAAGCATACACATAAATTCATGAAAAAAAAATTACAATTAGAAACAAGGCATCTTATGAAGTTTGATAACATGTTGAATAGTTCACAACATCCGTTTAGACTCCCCCAAGGACCCCTCCGAAATATTTACTACTTGCGTCGTGTTACCGCATGATTTGGCACTTCCAGAACGTTTTTCAAAGGGTGTCAAGAAACACATTGATTCGAAACTTTTTTACTCCCACTTTTGCTATGGAGTACTTTCCATAAACTAGCTGTACAAATTTAAGGTTAAAAGAACAAGTTTCCTAATACTCAAAACATTTTGATAGTTTGCCGTCTACACTGACTGACGAAACACAAAGTCTGTGTCGTTTCAGTAAATGCTGTTTCTTTTCAGCAATTTTTTCTGTGATGTTTTCATTGGTGTTATTTTAATATTTTCGACGCTATTCATTGTCAGTTGTACAAACACACTTCACAGAAAAACGAGCACTCTAACTTCGGTTTTTCAAAACGTATTAAGAAGTAGCCTTCTGCATACGATAATACAATACATTTTTATTTTCACTTGCTTAGGAATGGATTTGTAATTGCAACTCGCTTTAAAATGTGCAAATAACATTCAATTAACACAATACTTATAAATGCAACACTACAAAGCTCATTTTCTTTCTGCATTCAAAATTCAAGTAGTAAATGGCTTAGGGTAGAGATCACACATTTTTGAAAACACGTACAGAATTCACTTCTCCCCATAGCACGTCACACAGTTTTTAACTGTTTTTGACGTAAAATAAATAAATAAAATAATTACCTGTGAAAATAAAAACACAAGATATTTATCGGTTCAAAATTGCAAAGATTGGTACTATTCTAACAACTAGGTATAATAAAATAAAAATAAATTGAGTGGAAAGTTTTCCCATATTAATTCATAGATGATTTGTGATAATACAGTTTGCTCTTTGAAAATAAAAATGATGCGTGTTCAAAATTACTTACACTTCTCAATATATGAATGGTTTGTGCTATTTCATTTGTTCTGTGCCGTCCTCTTTGTCTCACATTTTGGTAATTTACATCGTCATGGATTAGCTCTACTTCATCCTCTTGGTCTCTAGGTTCAGGGAAATCTTCATCTTAACACAAAATCACTGAAGGAATCTTCTTTGTGGACAATTTTATTATACTTTTTAAAATAGGAAACTGGTGTCTTAATTGTCCAAAACAGCTTTCTATTATCACTCTCCCTGTTTTAAATAGTTGAAGGCTCTTTTTTCTGGTGTAATGAAATTTTGATATGGGGTCATGAGCCATAGAGCAATAGGATATCCTGAATCGCCGAGGAGGAGAGCATTTGCCTGGTTTGACATTACTCTTCACACGTTGAAGTTTATCCATATTTTGGCATCGTGTACAGACCCACGTCAGAACACATCAATGCTTGTGAATTTCTCCTTTGCATTGCACGTAGCTTGAACATTCAAATTGTGGTGACTTTTCCTGTTCACGTGCTCATCTCCATGCCTATGACGCCTTCTAATTAATATGTGGGTGCAATCCACAGCCCTGATTGCAGCTGGAAAAGAACAACGTTCTTGGCATTCCATCTTGGCAGAATCAAGAGGCATTGATGTAGGAGGGAATTTAATCTATCCGTTTCTTTTTCCACAATTCTGTTCAGTACACAATAAAAGTATTGGAAATGGTGCACTAATCTACCCCTGCAGCCTCAGTCACTCCAATTTGAAAACAAGGATCCTTCAAGTATCGCACAAATATTCTCATTTTTTTCATTATTTACTGCCCCACCTCTGGTTTCATTATATTCACCAAGAAAATAATTCACCAATCACTGAATATTTTCCGCCTGAAAACTGTACAACGTTTTATAATTCCTCTCTTCAGTAATTCTTCACTCCTGGTAAACCTTTTGATGACATCGTACACATACGTCCATCATGCACTCACTCATTACCTAAAACCTCACAATAGCTCAAAACAGTCTTATTTATAACCTCTCTTCTAACCATTCAACGCAATTTGATTCACCTAGAGGTTCCTTCGAAAATTCGAAGTAAATGCTTCGCGCTAGAAGCAAATTCTCGTTTTTATTCTTATGAAAAGTAAGCAATTGCTTCTGGAATGCACAGTTACTCACAGATGGAGAAATTGCTGAAGATAAGAGCAATTACTCGCTCCTTTATTCATAATATTTGAAGCAAATGCTTTGAAAACTCAAGAAAGAAGTAATAGCTCATTTTTATACTTGGGTTTTTGAAATGTGGCAGCTGAGGGTATTGTCTTCAAGATGGACTATGGCACGGCTTTACGCGTCTTTCTCAATTTTTCCGCTAGAGTCGCTTGATCTGCAGCATTGGTCGCGATCATGCAACACCTTGCGGCAGGGCCAAGAAAGTCGCAAAAAGTCGTCCAATATTCCATTTTGAAGATAATACCCTCAGCTGCCACGTTTTCTCGGATGTTGAAGTTCACTATCAGGACTCGTGTAAAAGTCATACGTTGCATTGACCACTTTCACGTTGCGAACAATCATCAGCGCGCTCAGTAGCTTCTACGTAACAAGCAAAGGCGATGTATCTGGAGTGATCTGGTTTGTTGTTTGGGATTAAACCTTATGGTTTCACGCGCTAATCTGAGGGTGATATTTGCGCTGTCTACACTTACCGGACAATGCGGAGTTATTAGCACGCCTTTTCTCTCTAACATAACGAAGTACGTGTATCTAGAGATGATCGCTATTACGGTTTGACGTCAAAACCTGTCAGTCTGAAGTAATGCTAAACCACCGTGTCGACCATATTGAGCGAACATTCACGTATTTATCAGTTTACAACAGCGGCTGTACTCTCGTTTCTATCGTTGCAGCCTCCTTTCACCACGAGACCGACAAGTTCTTCCGGTATATCTTTTGCGCAAGCAGCAGTTTTCTATCTCTTATTTCGTCTGTCTCAACGTTGCGCAATGTAGCAGATAACGAGTACTGATGCGTCCATATATAAAGACATTCGCTGTGAATATGAGGTGTCGTTGCACGTTTGCCTGTGAAATGAGGCTTTTGTATTTCGTTTGAGGATATATCATGAACGCAAGTAAACATGTAATGACAAACATTTCTTATTTTTTATGGCATCCTTCTAATTTATTCGTTTGTTTTCTTTTCTGGTACGATTCCCTTTCCCAGTGCGGGTGCACGATGGTGTTGCGAGTCGCCCTCTTCTCTGGCAGGATGTTCTCCGTTTAAACGATCACATTCAAAGAGGTGTGACACCAAACCCGTGAGGTGCTTATGGTGAAACTTTCGTCTTCATCCAAGCTTTTGAAGTGTCATTTCAACTAACGCGTATCGAAAGAATGCAACATGTGTCGATCAAAATTACGATTGGTTTGGTTTGATGGTTTCGGGTGCGTCAACTGCTAAGGGCGTTAGTCCCGTAAGTATAGTGTGCGTTTTCATCGCGAGAGGTGGCTGTGATTTTTCGCTGGCTAGCGAGATCCGGCGCCGACCTACGTCGGTTTGCGGGGATTTTCTCCAACCAAGTATCTCCTCCCAGCGGGGCACAGCCCCAGTGCAGGCTATCTCTAAGCACCCGACGGGTGGCAGTAGAGTGTATGTAAGTGCAAAGGGTGAGAATATTACAAAAGGAAGGAAAGATTGCGGTATGGTCCTTGGCCCGTTTGACAGTGTACTGCTCCGGCATTCGCCTGATGTTGATCAGAGAAACCACGGAAAACTAGCGATTAGAGCAGCCGACTGCTAGAATTCTCCACCAGACAGTGGCTGTATTCGACCTAGCTGTCTAGCCAGTGTCGAAAATCCTGCCACCGTCGGGACTCGAACCCAGGACCTCCCGGTCAGACGCACTGCAGTGACATATAATGCCCTGAGCCACCTTTGTCGGTACGACTAGCGTGGAATGTGAATTTTTGATAGATATGCCTGCTACGTACGAGAGAAGTCGTGCAACAGAGCCTTAAAGCGCCGGCAAGCGTCTTGACACAGTGGTAATATTTCGGAATGCGTCGGATAGAAATTTAACATGTTTTGACGAATTTTAGGAACGTAAAAGCGGCAAAACAATGGATCACATTGTGGCGTTACACGTCGATCTTCACGTCCATGACCTCGTGCATTCAACTTGTGGATCGACTTCTTTGGCTTTGCCTCGTGCAATTAAAAAAAGGGGGCCTTTTTAGTAAAAATACGAATGACAACGCTTTGTTTAGGCGGGTTATACATACGTCCTTTAATTAACCTCGCCCTAACCTATACGTTACCAACAGCCCTCGTTCGCGTGTTTATCAAAGTTCAATTGACGAGCTTCGATCGACATGAAGGAATGCCGTCCCAATGACGGTAGTCAAGTTTAAACATTTCCAAAAACAAATCCTTTTCACGTCTATCAACTTTCTCTTGACTCGGAGCCCAAACAATTGGGGACAGGGTCCGTTAACTTTTCTCATTCTAAGCAATCGCTTCAATTTAATGTCCTATTGCATCATTGCCCACACATTAATCATAATCCGTTCAGGTTATTCTTGCACTGCCTTCCTGACGTCGTTGGAATAAAATAAATAAATAAATAAATAAATAAATAAATAAATAAATAAATAAATAAATAAATAAATAAATAAATAAATAAATAAATAAATAAATAAATAAATAAATAAATAAAATAAATAAATAATAAATAAATAAATAAATAAATAAATAAATAAATAAATAAATAAATAAATAAATAAATAAATAAAAATAAATAAATAAATAATAATAAATAAATAAATAAATAATAATAAATAAAAAATAAATAAATAAATAAATAAATAAATAAAAAAATAAATAAAAATAAAAATAAATAAATAAATAAATAAATAAATAAATAAATAAATAAATAAATAAATAAATAAATAAATAAATAAATAAATAAATAAATAAATAAATAAATAAATAAATAAATAAATAAATAAATAAATAAATAAATAAAATGTCTTCATTGGTGGCGAGGCTCATGGAACAGAACGATGCGGAAAGTATGTGAATATACAGTAAAAAGATTTACGCAGTTAGGATTGATGACGATGTAATTAAATGAATTAAGGAAGTACAATGCAAAAGCCCGGCTTGCGGAAGCTTTCTTAAAATCTATTTCGTTTGAGGATACATCATGAAATGAACGTTTCTTATCTATAAAAATTGGTGCTGATCCTAATTTCGGCAAAATCTGTGTATTTTCAAGAATTGCAAAAGCATTTTCTAAAAAGGGTTCATTTTTCTTTTAATTTTTTGCTCGAATGTAGCAAAGCACAATAAAGAAAGTGGTGCTCGTCCAGTTTTCGTCGAACTCCGTAATTTAAAAAATTGCAAAAGTACAATTTTGAAGATGCAGATTTTTTACTTAATGAAATGTGTACAACAACACATTCTGTTCACACAAGTCTGTTCGTAACGGTTAGTTATGTGGTTATCAACTGAGTGAGAGAGGTATTTCGTAATGTTTCTTTGAATGTTCTACTTCAGAGGTAATTTAATGGGATAGCGTTCCCTCACTAAGTTTAGCATCAGATGATGTAACAAAACGAGTTACGAAACGTTGTGCAATTACTGAAATAAATGATTGTCATAAAAAACTTTGGATACTTTTATTTGTAAACATATATTGACAATCAAAAAGAAATATTGATTTATTAATGAAATGTGGTTTTTGCAAAATTGTAGATTCGAATTTACGGCCTTTTTTTGTTTTGTGCTAGAATCTTCCAGTTTTCACGTACATACACTGGGAACGCAGGGACATGGCAGTTTGAAATTCGCAGAATAACTTATTATTGGGCGGTGTTTGGGGGAGTATGAAACGTTTTGTAATGTCGAAATTGTGGAATGTAATAACTTTAAATGAATTATACTTTTGCGCTTAATATGGGACGATTGGTAATGAGTTTTACAAACATTCGGCTGAGATGTGTTAATATGCGCAGTATTTGTGGTATTGTAATTTTGCACAACCGTTACTGATGTGAGAAAGTACGTGTTGTTGTATACCCACTAGTTTCCATCTTCCACCGGGCATGGGTGCCTGTGTTTCACGTCGGCGCGCAGGTCGGCCTGTACGATTTGATCCTGTGCGCCATACAACATGGCGTCGTCGACTTGCGCGAGTAAGTTGCAGCCTCTCACCCCTCCACGCGGTTCACATAAATTAACACCAAGATGTCCAGCTGCTACTATCTTGTGAATACATCCAGAACGCTTTACTGTCGTGCGATGGTAGTGCTCCTGGTGGCTCACTACGTGCGAAAACCCGCCGAATTCGAATTTCAGAGATACCCGCCAAATACGAATTACTGAAAGGAGCTGGGGATATTTGAAAGAAAATTAATGGTAATACAGATTGTTAAAAATTAAATTTAATTGCTTGGTTTATGATTTACAATCTTTAAAAACGTTTTGTATTAGAAAGCAAAGTCAATTAAAAAAATCAAAGTAAAAATTAACTAAACAATCCATTAAAATTTGTATGTACATAACCAAAGAAACTTTTGTTGTCAGTATTGGTCTATTCCACATTTAATTGTCCAGGGCCTGGATTACGACAAAAGAAGAAACAGAGATTTGTAAAATTTGTGATTTATTTAAAACTGCAATCATACACTTCAATACACATTCTCTATAAAATACACAATTACAATCACACTGTTTATTATCATTAAAAAACAAACTCAAATTTCCAGTTACAACACAGCCACTACAAGGCGACTCACTGGCTAGGAGTAATATTTGGGAGTTCACTCTCAAGTATATGCTCTCACTCTTAGTTCAATGACACAAAAGAAATTACTTAAAAAGGATTTTTTAGTTTTTCGAAGGAACTGTGGAAATCATAATAGACACCCAGGATGGACCGCACTCCTGGGTAGTGTGGGACTCGCACCCAACTAAAACCACTAAACCCTTTTCCAGTTGTGACACTACTCAAGTATAGAAAACTCATTACAGACATCCATACAGAAACTTAAGTTGCATCTTAATACAAACAAAATTTTTACATCCCGACACATTGAATGGATCGCAACATTACACCTCCGTTCCAAGTGACCACAAGTTAAAGCTTACATTCTTGTCATACATGCTTTCAGTCAAGCATCAATACACTGGGCACATAACAGGCTGCAGATTTAAACATAACAAAATTTTCACCTCTTTTACACATTGAATGGACCGCAACATTACTCCTCCGTTCCAAGTGACCACAGTTTTTAATTAAGCCTAACATACACTTATCTAAATACCCTCTGTATGACCATGAATTCTGGCATATTCACAGCAAAAGTTTTTAATGAAACACCATATACATCGTATATTAATGCCCGCTATATGACCAAGAATTCGACACGTACGAATGAAAACAAAGACAATGGTTTGTCGACACGACAGTGCACCACAGTGCAGACGTAGGACCACTTTTGCGGCCATGATAAACATGAGCAGCGCCAGAACTCGATGTGCACACGAGGGTACCAATCAGCGGACTAAAGGCAGATACAAGCCGGCGGAACCCAAGGTGGACATGTAAAGAAACACAGAGCACAGCGCAGCACCATCGGGACAAGAAACGTTTCTTATGGAAGGATAGGGAGCTGGGTATCCTATTATTCATCCATGACGGTTCAGAACTACTTCTCAACGCTGGTGCCGACATACACGCACGTTTTTCGGATGGCATCACCCCGCTTCACCTGGCTGCGACGGCCGAAGCCTATTTTTATTTATTTATTTATTTTATTTTACGTCAAAAAACAGTTAAAAACTGCGTATGACGTGCTATGGGGAAAAGTGAATTGTGTGCACATTTTTAAAATTCTGTGATCCCTACACTAAGTCATATACTACTTAAATTTTAAATTTTGAAAGGGAGAATAAAACAAAAAACTCCCATGTAATAAAATCTATTTTCAAGGATAAATAAGCAATACATTTTTGCTCATATTACTTCCTGCCGCGACATGGAAATGATAATTTGAATAATTGTATTTCTCACTGAATTCTAGAAGACGTGCACAGAAAATGAAGTTACATTTATGTCCAGAAGCAAAACAAGGGGCCATCTCAGCATTTGCTCAATGGATCAGGGAAACTGGACGAAAAACTGATCGAGATGGGGGTCATTGACCCGGAAGCTGTAGTACAATAGTTGTTACAGGTTGTTTATACTCATTTATACAGTCCAAATGGTAAATAATGCATTATGTATAATTGTTAAAATTAATGTTAATTAAGCGTAGGAATGTTTCATGTTGCTCCTACATCACGACATACGTGGTTCACTCTTATTCGCTTCTTCCATCATGACTCCCCGTAAAGGTTCTGACTCCGCTCCTCCACAGTCGCAGGCGAGGCTCAATTTTTGAACATTGACCTGGAGACTGCAAGAGCACTATTTCACATGGCTGCGAGGACGGCGGCGAGTAGTGGGTGCTGTACGGTACTGAACACTGTGACGCCAACAAGCCAGATAGCCCATTAATGCTGCTCCTTTACGCGGTCTATTTTCATACACGATCGACTGCCCAGCCCATTAAACATGGCGAAGACAGACCTGGAAGCATGAATAGTGTTTGGCCACATTTTGATGAACGCTGCTAATGCATATGAGGTGCGGTTTCTATTGAACGACGGTGCGTCCCTTGATTCCCGAGAAGAGAACCACGACCCACCCCGGCAAAGCTTGGCATGCATTATAGAACGCACGCAACATCTGTATCAAGAACACTGCAAGAAACAAAATTTGTAGGCCTCTCAATTCAATCAAACCTCAAATGGAATGTACATATAACATAATTAAACGCTAAATTTAACTCATTATGTTATGCATTCAGAATTCTTTCTAATTCCGTCAGCCTTCATGCAGCTCGTTGCGTGTATTTTGCAAATATAAATTCCCGCCTGAGATATGGCATAATATTATGGGGAAGCTCATCCTTTAGTGCCCAGACATTTAGATTGCAAAAGAAAATTATCCGAATAATGAAAAAATGCCATCCACGTGATCCCTCCAAGCCTCATTTCATTGAGCTTGGATCTTACCATTGCCTTGCGTATTTATTTACGAATTTGTAATATTTCCCAAAACTGACTTACTTAACGGTGGGAACATATTTTCACGTAATACTGATATTTATGGTTACAACACTCGGCGTAGAAATCATGTTCATTATGTGTCAGTATCAACAGCTCACTACAAGAAATTCACATAAAATACATGCACTTTACTTTACAACGCATTGCCAGATGAAATTAAACAATTAAAATTGGTACACAAATTTAAGTTAAAAGTAAAATCTATTCTGCTGCAAAACTGTTTCTATACAATTAGAGACTATATTGATCGTCAAAAAGAAAAATAATGTTTACTTTAACAAAAACAAGATATAGTATAATGAATTAGTTTACATTTGCATTGTATAATTTTAAAAAAGACTTAAATGCCTGTAACAAGTGTTGTACTTCAGCTTCCGGGTCAAGGACCCCCATCTCGATCGGGTTGTTGTCCAGTTTCCCTGATCCATTGAGCAAATGCTGAGATGGCCTCTTGATTTGCTCCTGGACGTATATGTAGCTTCACTATACGCACGTTTTGTTGAGCTTTCCTTTTGCTTGTAGTAGTAGTAGTAATAGTAATAGTAACAGCAATAGTACTAGTAATAGTACTAGTAATAGTACTAGCAATAGTACTAGTAATAGTACTAGCAATAGTACTAGTAATAGTACTAGTAATAGTACTAGTAATAGTACTAGCAATGGTACTAGCAATAGTACTAGCAATAGTACTAGCAATAGTACTAGCAATAGTACTAGCAGTAGCAAAGCAGCAGCAGCAGAGCAGCAGAGCAGCAGCAGCAGCAGAGCAGCAGAGCAGCAGCAGAGCAGCAGAGCAGCAGAGCAGCAGTGGCAGTGGCAGTAGTAGTAGTAGTAGTAGTAGTAGTAGTAGTAATAGTAGTAGTAGTAGAGCTTAGGGTGAGTTTCTATTATGTTAGCAATACACAACAATTAAATCTGTTCGTTCGTTTACCGTTACAAATAAATTTTCTATAATTCGGGAACGAAAATATCTAGTTTTTAAAATCTTAATCCCAAGCTTTTTTAAATTTATTATTATTATTATTATTATTATTATTATTATTATTTCATCTTTCAACTATTAATAGTTAAATTGTTGGGAAGGGATTCTGAAACTAAAGAAAGCGTGCGCAGATGATTTTCTCTCCCATACGTCACATAGTTTTTTACTAAATAAATAAATAAATCTCTTGACAGTTTTGCGAAATTTCTTCTTTCACTGCGTAAGCGAGCGAACTGTTTTTTACAAATACGCGAAGTTTACTTTCTCGCAATCGCTTACGCAGTAGAGAGAAAGCCATGTAACGCTGCGCCAAAACCGACGAATTTTCAGCAGAAAAACTGTTATTGCTAGGCCCTGGTAACGAAAAAATTGTATAAATCCAGCAGCTACATTTAGGGGGGGAAATCCTCCAACACGTGGTGTAGCCAGAATCCATGATCTTTTGCTCCTGTGCTTTGGTTGTTTCGTGGGGTATCGAAAAATCGATTGACTGCAAAACGTCTTTTCGGGAACAACGCTGGTGGCTAAACCGATTTCTCCAAAATTGATATTCTCCAATCGATCTGATGTCGCGGCCCTTGAATATGAAACCGATGTTTTTTCAGGGGTTCTTTACATCAAGACCCTGATACATTAAAAAAAATGGTTTCAACGTTTTTGATTAAATTAATCTGGTTAAGAAATAATATATTTATAAAATTGCCAGTAAATCAAATGCTTTAGATTGTACTTCATAGTAACGTTACTTTCTATCAACAAAATATACTCGCAACACAAATTCCATTTAACAAATTATATTGCTTTAAAATTATGCCAGTATTATTTTCAATTCAACAAGACAAACAGGAGGGCTTTTCATGTAAATGTAAAAGGGAGAGCAATGTTAAATAAGGACATGTCCTTTTGAAGGGTAGATGGCAACTCTGTTTTATGTTAAATGTTTTGAACAAATTTGCCATTTTATATTTTAAAAAAAGGCAACTAAAGATATACCAATCTACTTATATGACTACAAACAAAATAACAAGGGAATATTTTTAATACTGTGTCATTTCATGTCAACCCTTAAGGTTATTAGTTTTTTACAAACTTGTGTAATGATAAGCAGGCAGTCTCGAATCTTTTTCTTTGTACCATACTGAATATTCTCTTTAAGGCCATTTACAATACTTGCCATATACTTCTCCATTTTTTAAGGAGTTACTAAATAAATATTTATTGAATAATTTGCAAAAATGAAAAGCAGTGTGATTAGAAGAAATTACTTCTTTGCAGCTGAACTTACAGATAAGGTTTTCTTACTTATTTCATCTAATGTAGTGTTTAATTGCTTATCTGTATAATTTTTATATATCCTGCCAAATCACCATTTTTTTTACATAATGGCAAGGCATACTTATTTTAAAGAAAAGGAAAAAGAAACCATCTTCTCTTATTAATAATTTTACTGTCATTACACAAAATAATAAACAATATAATATAAAATAATCACACAATTTATATAACAAAATATACAGAATATTGAGCTACGTCTAAAACCACAAAGTTTAATTGCACTGAAACACTTTTTGACAACCACTACAAAATACTTCACATTCGACAAAAGTCACCAGAACTGACCACAGAGTCAAGAAAGCTACTATATGAAATAATAACATCATTTTGATAACATTTCTCAAGTAAATTTCCCAACATATTGTTGGGGCAATAGAAATCATGGACTGTATTCAATGTTACAACAGTGTCCCATTTTCCACCCACTTGGTATGTTTTTTGTTTACATGTCAACTGATATTAAAAATTAAATAAATGATATTTAATGACTTAAGCCTTACATGCCAGTGATGGACATCTTTTTTAGTTATATAACGTCAAAAACAGTTAAAAACTATGCATGGCATATATTTGGGAAAAGTGTATTCTGAGAATATGCATTCTTCAACCATCCCCACTAATTGGAATATGAAATCAGTCGTTCAGTTTCAAATAGAACATTACTTTGTACAGTCCATACTTTGTTCGTTTACAAAACAAAAATTAAATTAATTCACAAAACACATTTCATTATGCAGTGCCTTTACTACCTATGAATGACATGCTTATGACACATACAGCATCCTCTTTAGAGGACAGGCAATATCTCAGTATTGAAAATTACATTTTCATAATTACTTCAAAAATGTGTTTTTGATTAGGCTTCTCATGAAGTATTTTTGAAAAACTGAAGGAAAAAAAAAAGAGCTAACAGGTGAACTTCATGTACACTTTCTATATAATTTTCAACATTTCCCAGGTGTGTTCCAAACTTCTAGAACTTTGAACTTTCAAAGAATGCACAAATATTTCAAGCTCATTTTCTCCATTATTTGAAAATTTTCTTCCTATGATTAAATCAAAGAAGGCGCTACAAAATTAATTTTGTAATTTTCTGAATGAACAAAGGAAAAGTCAAAAGAGGAAGATTAAATATTGATTTGATGTCTAAGATAAGTAGTCCTTGAAGCATGAAGTATTTACATTTTAAACAAACAAAATACACTTCTTGTTTAGAAAACAAGACTCCAAAATGTCCTCACAGAGTACACATTGTTTAGGCACCATTATTTAAGAGATAAATGCAATAAAATAAAAATGATTTTAATGACAAAGTATTAACTAGCATTGTGTATAATACAAACTGTGATTCATAGGTAATGTTGTGTACCTATTTAACCCTCAACTGGCGTCGTGGTGTCATTTTGACCACACTCGAATTTCGAAGTTGAATATCCTGCCAATTTTTCAAATGAAAACATTGGTATGCTGTTTACCTTCAAATAATGTGCTCATCTTTTGATTTAAGAAATACTGTTGAAATTCATGCAGTTGTTTTGCAGTGGCGTGAATGAAAATATTTGTTGGGGTGACAAAGGCACCATCACGCCAGTTACGCAACTGTCTTTGTAATGGCGTTTTCATCGAAATTGTGTCTCGTGCTGACACAGACCATGATATCGCTATCTCTAGATGGTTAGAAGAGGTGGAAGTGATTATAGTGACACTGGAGACATAAAAAATGGGTATGACTGTCATAGCAAGAATTCTTGAAGATGCTGGTATGTCAACTTGCCGAACCTCGCATGAACATCACTCTTGAATAGGTACAGTTACTCCCAAAAATATTCGGTCGCTAATGTAATATTCGATAATCGCTAAAACATAGGCACTCCGTGAAATAATACTTATTCAGAAGAATTCAAATATGCATTGTCTACAAATAGCATCATTACACCTGTTTACATTATCAGTGCCGTGTAAAAAATAAAAGAAAAATGCGACCGTTAAATTGACGAGGCTCAAAAATATTCGGCCACCGTGGGAAACTCGCACTTGCCTGCCGTGGGAACAATCTTTTCGTACGTTCGTTCGAGGGCTCACGAAACCTTCTAGATGTACAGCATAGCTCGGCAGTACTGCACTGTATATTGTCTCCTGGTAATACCTTATTTGAACCCTTTTTTGTCTCAACCATTTGTGTTATTGTAATGGGGCGCAAAAGGAAACATAATACAACTTTCGAAGAACGCCAACTCGTGATTTTTCATCACGCTAAGGGTAAGTTCCATAGAGAGATATCGAAGATGCTTAACATACGCAGAACAATTGGTGATATTGTGCGAAGATTTAAGAATGTTTATTTATTTATTTATTTTACGTCAAAAAAACAGTTAAAAACTGCGTATGACGTGCTATGGGGAAAAGTGAATTGTGTGCACATTTTCAAAATTCTGTGATCCCTACACTAAGTCATATACTATGAAGATAGGATTGAATCCATTTCACAGACAGGGAGACCAAGAAAATTGAACAACCGAGAAGAGAGGTTTGTGGTCCGCAAACGAAAGAAAACCCCAAAATAAGTGCTCCGAAAATTGCAGCAGCAGAGCTTGACGTCGGCGGGAAAAAGGTGGGAGCAGAAACTGTGAGAAGAGCACTGCGAAGGAACGAGTACGGTGGTAGAAGATCAAGAAGGAAACCGAACATTAGTGCGGTCAATAAGAAAATGAGTCTGGCATTCGCAGAAGCTAATGCAAACAAAGACAGTACATGGTGGGAAAATGTTTTATTCGTTGATGAGTCAAAATTCAACGTTTTCGGATCTGATGGAATTGATTGATTTTTTTCGTGTTTCCGGGCGCGTCAACTGCTACGGTCATTAGTCCCGTTAGTGTAGTGCATGTTTTTTTTCTCGGGAGATGGCGGTGATCTTCCCCAGCTGAGTGGCGAGATCCGGCACCGACCTACCGTCGGCTAATGGGGTTTCCCCCTAACCAGGACTCTCCCACCAGCAGGGCACCGCCCCAACCGGGACAAGCTCTAAGCTCCCGACCGGTCTCCCCGAATATGTGATAGTGTGGTGCATGTTAGTGTAAGTGTGTGTGTAAGAGGAGAGGATAGGACAAGGAAGCGGAAGGACAGATCGCGCGCGGTCCGTGGCCCGTTTCGTAGGGTACTGCTCCGGCATTCGCCTGGTGTTGATCGGAGAAACCAAGGAAAACTACCGATCAGAGCAGCCGGCCGCTAGAATTCTCCTCCAGACAGCGACTGAATTCGACCTAGCTGAAAAGGTAGTGTCGAAAATCCTGCCGCCGTCAGGACTCGAACCTAGGACCTCCCGGTCAGAGGCGCTGCAGTGACATCAGTTGATGCACTGAGTTACCGCTACCGGTGGATCTGATGGAAGAACATTAGTGTGGCGCAAACCTCGAGAAGAATTGAAAGCCAAAAACATCCAATACTCAAACACGGAGGAGGAAAGGCGATGGTGTGGGGATGTGTTGCGTCGTCTGGTGTAGGTCAATTGATTTTTATTAAAGACGATGACGAAGGAAAACTACTTGACCCTTCTGAGGAACAATTTACATCAACCGGCCGAAAAACTTGGAATTCATAATTCATTCAAATTGTATCAGGATAACGATCCCAAACACAAGGCACACATCGTGAGGGAATGGCTGCTTTACAACTACCCAAAAGTTTTGGAGAGACTACCATAATCACCCGATCTTAACCCCATTGAAAATGTAAACTGAAGTACTGAGATTGAGGCCGCCAACTTCAGTAAGAAATTTAACTGAGCGGCTGAAAGAAGAATGGGAGGAGTTAAGCCCACTTTATTTGAAGAACATTATCAGCAGTATGCCCAGACGATTGGAAGAGGTGATAAAAAGTAAAGGAGGTTCTACAAAGTACTCAACTTTTAATTTTGTATTGTAAATATGTTAGAAGAGTTTGCATTAAATTATTCTACGTGACCGAATATTTTTGAGGGTTTTGTAAAGTTATTGTTTTTTGTAAAATTATTATAAAAGGTTAATTTATATCATTTGATTAAAATTGAGTGTAATATTATGGTTTTAAGACGTGCTGGTTTATTTTGTTTCATGTTCTATTGCATTAAAACTTAAATTCTCTGCGATAAAATGAAAATATTAAACAAATACAACGTGGCCGAATATTTATGAGAGTAACTGTACGTAATCAGAGAGCTACGTGAAACCACTTCAATAATATAGAAGAAATCTATTCCCATTCCTAAATGTAATTCACAAGTAGCCAGGCAAATCAAGCGGTGCACAGTATGTCAGAGAAAATGACCGAAAAAGAAGAAAAAAAATTGAGATACATGTTGCTGAGCAATGTGCCATGAATATCAGCCAAACGTTTGTAGAGAGTGTCTACAAGTCTATTTCTGCAGTAATGTTTATATTTTATTGTTAAATATGTGTATCAGAAAACGATTACACGAAAAAAAATTAGATGAAAAAAAATTATTGGTAAAAATAAGGTTTTATTTATGATTATTTGTCAGTAATCTGTCACAGAATTAATTATTATTTAAATAAGTAAAAAATTAAAAATTTTTTATCTAAAATGATTTTGAAATAATTAAAAAATTAAAATTAAATAAAAAAAAAAATGTGTAGGGTCAAAATGGCACCACGGCACTGGTTATGGAACAAAATCTCACCATGCCAGTTGAGGGTTAATATTACTTAAAATATTCTATAATTTAAGCCTTTTAAAGTATACATATAGGATTGGATCATAAGAAATATGTAATAAAAAATACTATAAATTCAATTCCTGTGAACTTGGCAATGCTTTTCATTGACCAGATTTTCAATGTTGCTCTACATGTTGAAAATATCTATAAACAGAGTATTAACACTCCCAAGATGGTGATCCATAATCAGAGATCTTGCCAAGGAAATTCCCATACCTCATTCTGGAAAACATCTCGCATATTATTTTTAAGAATTTCTATTGGATTTTTTTATTTACAGTATATGGGTCATTCAAATGTAAACAAGAATTTTAATGTGATGAGTGTTGGTGGGAAGGAGGAGGAGGAAGAGGAAAAGAAGTTTGCAAGGGGAGCTACCCCAATGTCCAATGTATTTATATTTATTCATTTTCCTACTAACAAGTGCATCAAATTCACTGACATTTTCCATAATTTAAAGAGGTATAAAAAACGTATATTACCTTGGTAGGTGCCTTGGAGGTAGGGATATTACCTTGTTAAAAACACAGGATAAAATAATTTCAGAGTGATTGTAAAAAAGTAGAAAACCGAAGCCACAAATGACATTCACAGACAAATGATGATGATGATCATAATAATAATAATAATAATAATAATAATAATAATAATAATAATAATAATAGGAAAGTTGTTGATGACCTAGTGGTGGCAGATGCCTGACTGTTGCTGAAATTATAAACTGGAAGAGGTCATAAACATTAATAAAGCACACACAATCAGAAAGAATTGGAAAGATGGATTCCTTGTTTATTGACAGAGGGACATAGAAAATACAGAGATACCTGATAGTTACTTCTTGCTTTTGCTTTAAGGAGTATGACAAAAAGTACAAGTAAGACTTTCACATATCTCAGCCAGAGAAACACACATTAGGAAGGGAAATGTTTGACAACAAAACAGAAGTTGAGCAGTATACGTGCAAATACAGTAAAACTTCACTTATACGTTTCTCAGGGGACTCAAAAGAAAAAATGAGTTAGTGAGAAAAAGACGTAACTGAAGTTGCATTTTATGGTCAAAATAAAAACTCAATATTTTTACACTACCATCGTCTCCTATATTATTTCAGTAGAATAGATACCTTTTTTTTGACACTCGCACTCAACCAACCTTTATAAGAAAGGTCTCTACATGAAGGAAATTTCACAGAGGCATGACAAATTGCACTTTGCCTTTAAAAACATTAAGGATTTGTTTAAAAGAACGCATCTAAATATTCATCTCAAATGCAGCCCACGACACTCAACAGCATTTTTGAATCTATATAGTTAAATAACTCCTGAAAGAAGCATTCTAGGGCCTTAAAAACTAAAATTTTGAGGCCAAAGGCCTAAAGAAACATTCCTCACACCTTAGTCTTTGAACATTCTATTATGTTTTTGGTGGTTCAGGGCTTCTCGATTCTACCCCACCTGTTCAGAGCCTGTAGAATCTGCAATTGTATGTGAAATTAAACTAATTACTTGATGTTCTATGTGATTGATATACACGGGTGTACCTCTCTACTCTGTAATAAAGTTAAAAAAGAACATTTAGTATTGACAAGAGTGTATTACATTGTTATCAATTACAAGGAGACATATATTGATAGAACAAGTGACGAAGGATAAGATGGTGTAGATGAGAAATATTAGAGGCTTAATATGGAAATGGAAAAAATAGGGAAGAAGATGGAGTTAAACATGCAAGAGTTCTCACACAAGTACACTAGTTTTATTAGAAAAGCCAAAAAAGAATTCAATATGCAGTTTAAAAAATTATTAATGAAAATCTGTTATCTTGCTCTGTTTAACATTATCAGACAAAATTTTTATTTTATCTAATAATGAAAGGGTTGCCATTTTCTAGCACTTATTTTCATTTAATATCGCAAATGCAGAACTAAATAGAAGATGAACTACCACAGCACAGCAAACGTGAGATGAATTAAAAAAATTTACAACTCGGCGAGACCTAAGTGACACAAAACTATAAATAAGCACAAGAAGATCTTCAATATACAGTCCACTCTGGTTATACTGAACTCGGATATGGTGAACTTCGGTCACTGGTCCCATTTCACTTACAATACAAATAAGCACAAGAAGATTCAAGGTAGTGAACTCAGAACCTTGGCTATACCGAACATATAAAACAAGTTACTGTGTGTGTATGTATGTATGTATGTATGTGTGTGTGTGTGTGTGTGTGTGTGTGTGTTTGTGTGTGTGTGTGTATATATATATATATATATATATATATATATATATATATATATATATATATATATATATATATATATATATATATATATTATACACATACACACACACACACACACATACATACATACATACGCTGACCAGCGTTGGAATTTGTGGCTCTGTCGATTTTATATATAACGCTGTTCAGCTTGGGGAAAAAAAAAATTGTCGCCCAAAGGTCGTCATCCAAGATGTCTCCCCTGAGGTGGAGGTAGCGGACACGAAATGCAGACCTTACAGACGATCTTTCTTTTACATCTCACTTTCAGAACGGATACGAAGCATTAGCTACAACTACCGGCGGCGACCCCCGGTTGATTGCTTCGGTTTAAAGCTTCATGTAATTAGAGAATCCGCGGGTTAAAGCATGGTGTTCTACGTGGGCGACAAGCGTACAACAGCCACAGCCCCACAGCCTGGCGACACCCGCCGCGCCGTGCGAAAAAGCGATCGGCTTCATTAGCCGCTTGCGCGAATGGTCTATCGAAAGGGTCTCGTGTATAGTATCTCCTGGAGATGGCTCTGACCTCCTTCGGAGCTAGCCGTCGCCTGTTGAGATTCTCCTGAGTTTCCGTACGCACTCAACACTGAAATTTTTGGAAGTCCCGCTGCCGGCGGCGGAGGCCCGGAAGCCGACTTTTCGCTGTCACCTCGCGGGCTCGCCCGATCTTGGCCCCTCAGCCAGGCCGAGTCGAGCTTCTATATTAAGTGGAGTGGATATTAATTGGAAGTGGCCTCAGAGGCCATGAGGTCGCTCCGCGGGAGCGCTCTGGAGCGTGTCGACTCGAATAAAATTTCGGGCACTCGGCGCAGGTCGCCCCGCGCCTCTGCGGGATAAACATAAAACGCATATATGAAATAATTCAGCATGGGAATTATATGAATTTATACAGTGGAAAAAAGTATAAAAGTGAAAAACGTATAAGTGCGAAACGTATAAACGGAGTTTCACTGTAACTTATCGCAACCACCGCATTTGACTGGTGAGCAGATTTAAAAGCTACATATCTGCTGGAGAAAATACATTTTCATTAAAAAAGATTTTGTACAAAAATAACAATTGATTATTCATTTTAATTTTATCAGCCATAAATAAATCTATAACAAATTTAATTTATATCTGAATGACCCACATACCAAATGCACATCATTCCTTGTGAATCTGGAAGTCATCATACAATTCTAAATCTACTTTGAAATTGTACGGTGTCAAATATACTTTCATAATCCTTTCAGGGGCAACAACGTTGACACATGTTGCTGTGCTATGGGCAGTACTGGAGCAACACTGTATGAATAAGTTTGAATTTTAATGCTTTCCTTACTTGACTCCATCCTTTCCACCATGATCATGCTTAAGCCTCCCCTACTTTACCATGTTCCAATTTTTGCCCTGCCTCGATGCCTTGTGAGCTGCATACACATATCCAATAAGAAAACTTTGGGTGCAACAAAATTTGCGGTAACATTTTGAGACCACAAACCCTATGTTTTTTCTCAGTTGCTTGAAAGTATTCATGAAACATTTGGAAGCAATCATTCCAGTAATTCGAAAAACGATGGCAGAGAGTCATGAAGTACTTATGTCAGTCAGAAAAAATACAACTTATTTACAACTAAGATGAAAAAAGTGCTCCACAAATTGACAAACCACTGCCACAGAAAAGGTTAATGTAACACCCACAGGCTTCCAAGCCCACTTCAAAACCTTGCTAATTCTCATTTTATGTTCTTTTGATAACAGTGACATACTGCTGTAAAGACAATATTTGCTTAACGCACAGTGACAACATACACAGCTGAAAATTAAAGTGGAATTTAAAAAGAAAACCACATTGATGCTTCACTCATCTCCTCCATTTATTCTATTATTATGAATGTCAAAATCATCATCGGTAATGGTATCTTGTGTATCATCATCATCTCCTTCCTCATCATCATCTTCTTCTTCAGCTGACACTGTCACTTCATCTCCACTTTCCGAATTCCCACTATATTTGATTATACCATTTTCATCAGCATGTGGCAGGATATCACAAATAAAGGGTGATTCAACACCCAAAATATATTCACATGTTTTAGGTTCATACATAAATAAAGCAACTGAACCTGGACTTGCATTAGTTTCTGAGCATTTAAGCTTAACCTGAAATGGAAACAAACAACAAATGCAACTGTAAACATTGAAATTCTAGGAGTAAGGAGCATAAGTAAAATGACAAATCATTGTTATTCTGTCCCACAGAGAATGTAACAAGTGTTCTTCTTACTTCAGTCTGTCGTGGGCGGCCAGTTTTATCACAAACAGAACCACCAGAATACAAATGAGAAACCTGTTTTCTTGACCCTATGGCCTTTGGTCGTTTATGTGGATTTTTTTCCAGCCATTCAAAATGTTTCTCTTTGTTAAATTTTCCTAAATTGAGAACAGTCTTTGTACCATCTTTTTCTATGTGAAATTGACTAACACTTGCACCATAACAAAATTCATACTTCCACCAACCAGTTCCCTGCAAAACATTTCTCTGTAAGTAACACACCTGTAAAAAATTGAACTTTCATCATAACTTGAAAAATCAACTTACACCAACAATACAATGCTGCCCTGATAAAAAGCTATTTACTGCTGATGTATCAGTCAATGGTGGAGCATGAGGAGCAGACACAGGCTCCTGCTCTGTGTCAACAGACACCTCAACTGGATGAATTTCAACCCGCAGTTTTGGCGGTTCACCATCCTTTGGCAGAAAAACACTTTTAATAAGTTGAAATAACTTATACTTCACTACAACACAGAAAGCAAAGGAATAAAATTTTAACCAACTTTAAATTTATTACTATCCAAAACCAATTTGCTAATGGAGGCCAAGAACCAAAGTGTATGAAGTCATTAGGAAAATAAATGAAAAGAAAACAGAAGTAAAAGTAGTAAAAATAAACTCTGCTCCTCCACTAGGGTGTCCCAAAAAATCAAACTCTTTTTTTCTAATGCATACCCTCTTAATTTTTTTGTTTGGCATCAAATAATTGTAAATGAAATTTTGTGCACATAGGACCATGGCAACCTGTGCCAAATGTAATCTGGCATATCAATGAGTTAGTAATTACTTGCTATTTTTTCTGTAAAGACATTGTTTTTAAAGAGCCAACATGTTATTGGAATTATGCAGTTCTAAAAAGAGTATATTTTTTAATAGGGGCATGAATCATCAAATAATATGTTCAAAACTTCTCTCAAAAATGGACTGAAAAAAAAAGGAAAGGAAAGGGCACACCTTGGAACTATCAAGGAAAAACAAGCAGCATATTACATATTTCTCCGCGCCAATTGCTTTGACACCATCTTAGGAAATGTTAAAAAAGTGATTCATTTTCTCATTCTAACAAAAATATGGATTTGCAAGCAGATTTGCCAATGCTGATTGAGAACAACCTGGACAACATCCAAGAGGAAAGATTTCATTACTTCAAAATTAGTAGCAGCGCTTGATAGGTGTCAGTTTGGTATGAGAGATTTCATGTATATTCTTGTAGCTCCCATTGAGGCACTTGAACATTATATTGACAAATTGTCATAGGAAAAGACAGAAAGAACATATGGAAGCCATAAAAGTTGATTTTCAAACCGAGGTACCAGACATTGTGACTGTTGACTAGGATGGAAAACTGATGCCTGCTTTAGATGCTTGGAAATCAAAAGAAGAACTTCTTCAGATCATTATTGCATAAGGGAAAAAACAACAACTTATTGCTGCACCAAGGTTGGAAAGCTCTTTAGGAAGTGAACATGTGTAAGCTGTTTAGAATGCGATTGTAGATTGGAAACTTGAAGATAAAATGCAAATTCTTTGTTATGATTCTACAGCTTGAAATACAGGTCATTCCAATGGTGCCTGCATGCTTTTAGAACAAAAAACTTTATAGGGAAATGTTAATTTTTGCTTGTCGCCATTGTGTGTATAACTGGTGTTAAAAAGGTGTTCAAAGTGAAATTCTGTCAAGTGACTACAAGCCCTGCTAGTTCACTCTTCAAAAATTCCGAGACAACTGGAATAGTGTTGTTCTTGATGAAATAGTGTTGTAGAGCAAAGCTTACAATGAGCCTGACTGATTCCAAAATTGACAATATGCTTGCTTTTACCAACTTCAACTGGCCAAAGAAATAGTCAGAGATGACTATCAAAAGTTGATAGAGTTTTATGATTATGTTTTTAGGTTGAGACAGAGAGAGAAAAGTTAAAATTTGACCTCCAGGTGCCAAGTACCATGTTCAATGGATGACAAGAACGATTTATTCCCTGAAAATGTCATTGTTGAGTGCCCAATTGAAAATTACAAGGAAGGATAAGGCAGCACTGTTAAGATATCTGCCTGTTCATCGTGACATCCTACATCAAGCCATGCATTTTGGCAATATGAATCCAATGCATTTTGGCAATAGAAGCACCTTACCAAGATGTGTGCTTTTTAAAGTCATTGAAGTCTTATGAAAAGGTTTATAACAGCATCTTGAAGGCAGCTTTACAGAAGTTAAGCCAGCAATTACGGTATTTGATGGATGAAGTATCCATCTTGTCACTAATTGACGATGATGTGGGCCAAGAAAGCAAAGTAAAAATGGTTGTAAATGTAACCAATGAAAATGTATCAAACTATGGTAAACATTACATCCCAATGCAGGAAGAACTTTGTGGTCCATTACACAAGAAAATCATCTATGACTTCATTTCAGTCAAAAGCAATTTCTTGTTCGAACATCTTAAAATTAATGACAGTTTTCTCTACAAATGCCCTACTTTGTGGTAAAATAATGCTTCCTCTGTAGAAACTAGAAAGAAGGAATCAATCAATGCTTTGGGCAGTGACCGATTCAGCTGAAAGAACAGTCAAGTTGATGCAAGACTTTCAAGGTTTCATTACAGTTAAAGAGGAACAGAAGCAATTTTTATAATGCATACAAGAACATTAAAAGGTTTATCCTTCCGGTAATAAACAAGCTTTGAAAAGAAAGTTTACAGAATATTAACTTCTAAATATTAAGCCGGTATATGATTTGGATATTTTCATACTTTATTTACCCAATAAACATTGAGTTCTAGAATCTTTTCTTATTAACTCAGTATGAATGTTCATGTATTATGTTTGGCATTAAGTCAGCATGTGATATCCTTATCCACTTCTAATAATATTTATTATTTGAGTTTTTGGTGTCAAAGACACAGCAAAAACATAGAGGGTATGCATATCTGTTTTCATGAAAAATTCTCCCTTACATCTTGGGACACCCTATTCTCCATTGACTTATTGTTGACTTAAGTGTTTCACAGAAATCAAGGCAAGGTTTTTTCTATTTGATGATAAGAAATATACAATTGAATGCCAGCACTAGTGGGTTGTGGTAAAGTATACAGCACAGTGCTTCAAGTCACGAAATTACAGAGTAGTGTCTTGGAAGAGCACCTTTTCCATTGATTTTCAGGTTACTGTCTGTCAAATGAGTGCCAAACCTTTTAAATTGAAGGATTAAATGATACAACATTAGGACACAACATAACTTCTTACAAAACAGGCAAACTTGTAAGCTTGTACAATCCATTCATTACAAGTGATAACATCACTTGTAATCATATTGACATCACATTACAAGTGATAAAATGGGTTGTTTTTAAGACATAGCATTTTCAATGGTTTTCAATGAGTGTAATGTTAACCATTACCCGGGGAATTCCTCAGCCTAAAAGTCACTTCAGAATGAGGAAATAATTTGGTAAGAAACATACTAGTCATGCCCACTACAATAAAGAGAGAATGAATCATCTCGTCAGGCCCAATAGAGTAATGTATCAATATCTTATTGCATTTTACCTACTTTGCCTAATATAGCTGAAGTTTCAAAGCAAGATGACATGACCTAAACACAAAGTATATTCTCATGACAACTTGACTTTGTCATATCCAATTAAGATGTTAACACTGAAATCCATCTTAATATAACATAATATGAATACATTATCATTAAATGTCAATACAAATAGACTATAGTTATACCATAACCATTAAAACCAGATAAATATTCAAGCATGAATTTACTGGTTTATTCCAACCCTTACAAGATTGATGGGATCAGGGCACACGTCTCACCATAACTACTTGACATCCAAAGGAGGAAGTGATGTAGCTAACATTGTAATTTCATATTATGATCAGGAGTGACTCTAGATTTAGTGACACTATATGGGAAATATTAAACAGCATCTCTTAGTCATTACAAATTCTATTTATCCCAATACTGGACAAAGAGCCATTCAGGAAGTGATTCTTTACCCTTTGCACTCTTAAGCCATCCCTGAAATAGGATGAGATGCTCTTTCAACTCATGTGCCTACAAGCAGTGTATTGTCGTACACGTCAGAGGGCATCTGTGAGATAACATGGCAAGTTGACTGAGAGGGTTTGCCCACTTCACACTTAAATCCACTCAAGCCTTTTTTTGCGGTGACACAGCAGACGCATAACATTTTAGTCTACTGATATTATATTTTAAACAATATTTAACTCATCCATAAATTGTTTTGCTATAACTTCATAAAGAACAAATTCAAATAATTTGTTCTAAAAATTAGAGAATCTTTCCTTTAATTTGGAAAATTCTGTTCGAAATTGCCCAATTTTTAGTAGTTAAATTTCTTGACTGTATAATTTAAGAAATAAAAATCTCAACACAATGTAAAACTGAATCTATACTATTTTTAACACAATTATACAAATAATAATGTAAAGAGAAATTGTTATTACATTCTAATCTCTCTTGAATTTTTTGAGATGTGAAACTGCTCAAAACATTCTCCTGAGTGGAGGGCTGGATTGTACGTGACAAGTTTGACACAAATAACTTATATTTTTTCTCTCCTGTTTACTGTTACTGCAGGTATTGACTGTATTTATTTTGATAGATCATCTATTTATGGTTCCGATTGCTGACACATTGACCATGGAGATCTTTCTGTTTACTTCCAATTGACATTTTTTGTCTTTCAAAAACACTTTTTTCCTTTAGTTCTCTTGTGTATGAGACACTTTCATAAGATGTGCATGTTTTCCTCACAGACAATAATTGCCTCAAATTAATTAATAGTTTCACCAATAACACAAAGGAATAAGAAATAAGACAACGCTGTTGTAGACACTGCAGTGTCTGCAGTGACAGGGCAGTTGGTTTGAATTGCATGCCTGGAAGTAACATTTAAACCCAATTTATGTGAACAATTTTTGTTTCAGCAAAACTGGATCTCCCCTTCTTTGTGAAATTAAACAAAGAATATTTTTGTTATGTAACTTCCAAATATCCTTTCTAATCTACCAGATGCAACATCAAAACTCACATGTCTGTTGTTTTTGTTGTTGTTGTTGTTGTTGTTTTTTGTGTGCAAGCAGGGACAAGAGAGGCTCCCCAAATTTTACTGGGGCAGGGCTGAAGGGGCCTGGGCCCCATAGAGTTGGTGCCTTGGCATGGAAAGGTAATAAAGTGAACCTTTCCAGTTTTACTGAAATATGGGCTTCTTGTATTGGATGAAGAAATAAATAATGTATGTTTTGTCTTTCCAGTGGGGGACAAAACATATCTTAAAGAGGTGAAATCTTCTACAAATGGGAATGTAAAGGGGTAACTTTACAGTGTCTCATAGAAAAATGCAATCTTTTCATGCAAACAATTTTTATTTGCTGCAAAGTCACTTTAAAAATGTTTTCTTGTTCATCTATTTTTTTTATTATTATAAAACGCAAACTGCTCTCTCAACATCTATCAATGGTACACGACTTCTGATGCCAAGTAATTTTCAACACAACACCATTTAATAAATGCTGTTAACAAATAGCTGATATTGAAATGGAGAAGACAATGAAAGTGTTGACAGTGAGGCTAGAAAAAACATTGCCTTTTTCATATGAATGACAAACAAGGCCATTGGCATGACAAATAGTAACATTAAGGTTAAAACCACCACCAGACAAACCAAAGCAATTCCCCAGGAAACTGACATGCAGCAAGACCTGACATCTGATACAAAGAATATTAATGCTCAAAGACAAATAACTTAAGCATTTGTGCAAAGCACATGCATGATGCCAGAAAACATTAGTAGATGACTGTGGATAGGTTGACTTTGGTGTACTAAAGAAAAATATATGACCAACCTGACCCTCCCCACTCCTGTCAATGGAGAACACAGCAAAAACTTGCTGCAACTTTTCATCCTGTAGAAGATATTGTTTTCAAATTACAATAAAACTGAATGTCTTTCCATGATAATTAAATAAAGTAAAATAAAAATAAAAATAAAAATAAATAAATAATAAAAAATAAAGATAGAGAAATATTTCACTGACAAAGCACTCACAGATATTTTTTGCTGTTTCAATTTCAAACTTTCAGCCTCCAAAGCCAGTAATTCTTTCGGTTTTTTTGGTGAACCCTCCAGAGAATGGCAATTAATAATATTTTCACCAGATTCCTGAGGCCTGTAAAAATATGCTAGTGTTTAAATTAGAAAAGTAAGTAAGAAAATTTACAAGAATTTCTGTTTAGATATATAATACAGAAAAAAAATATAAATAAATAAAATAAAATTTTAAAAAAGAAACATAATAATAATAATAATAATAATAATATTATTATTTATTTTTCAACAATCAATACACATTGCAGTGTACTATACATAAAAAAGAAGATACTTAAAACTAAAACCATCACCATACAAAAAGAAAAATTATACACAAGAATAATGTGAATACAATTTTATCTACTCTTAGCCAAGTACGGTTTTATCAGCACATAACCCAGTACACTCTTTACTCTCTTTAAGTGCTACTAGCACTTGTCAGAGAGAGATGAGTTAACCTAGTTCTGTGTGATGCCTGCATCTGCTATGTTTGATACAATTCTCCATTGAATCAACCATAACCATTAATTTGACCATTTTAACCAAAAAATTAACCATAATAACTAAGCAACTAATAATTGTAACATGAATAGCAACATTATTTACATATATATGTGTAACAAATGAAACGACAAAACAAGTAAGAAAATATATCTGGCAAAACCATGGCAGTACAGTGATTTTATATTATTTTACTGTAATGTTCGTTCTTCTGTTCTTATTTATTCTTTTTTTTTTTTTAATAATAATAATAATAATGCCAGTACGGATAGCCGAGACCGCTAAGGCAGTAGTGCCGTGGCGATCTCGGACGGAAGGATCGCGAGTTCGAGTCCCGCCTCGGGCATGGGTGTGTTTGTGTATGCCGTCCATTCATCCTTCATTATCATCATCATTTCATCTTCCATTCCCCAGGACTGACAACCCTGGTGGTATAAAAATCGGATTCAGCCTAATGCTGATCCCCCTGATTAGTTACATGCAGGACTTGCAACGTGATAAAATGGTCCAAGATGGCCTATTCGCCAGCAAAAAAAAAAGTAATAGTAATAGTAACAGTAACAGTAAGTAATAATAATAATAATAATAATAATAATAATAATAATAATAATAATAATAATAATAATTTCATATCAAGTCACTGCAGCACCTCTGACTGAGAGGTCCTAGGTTCGAGTCCTGACGGCGGCAGGATTTTCGACACTAGCTTTTCAGCTAGGTCGAATTCAGTCGCTGTCTGGAGGAGAATTCTGGCGGCCGGCTACTCTGATCGGTAGTTTTCCATGGTTTCTCCGATCAACACCAGGCGAATGCCGGAGCAGTACCCTACCAAACGGGCCATGAACCACTCGCGATCTGTCCTTCCTCTTCGTTTTCCTATCCTCTCCCCTTACACACACACACACTTACACTAGCATGCACTACACCACCACATATTCCGGCCGGGAGCTTAGAGCTTGTCCTGGCTGGGGCGGTGCCCTGCTGGTGCGAGAGTCCTGATTAGGGGGAAACCCCACTAGCTGACGGTAGGTCGGTGACGGATCTCGCCATCCAGTGGGAGAAGATCACTGTCATCTCCCGAGAGAAAAAACATGCACTACACTAACGGGACTAATAACCGAAGCAGTTGATGTGCCCGGAAATACGAAAAAATCAATCAATCAATCATTCATATCAAAAGGTTTGCTATATAAATTGTGTAAAGAATAATTCATAAATTCAACCCAAGTTACATCCACGAAAACGTGTGTATTAACATCGTCAAATGTAAGACTACATTTCCTCAGTTACATCCATTCCATTTCATTTTTCCAGATCAGAACGAATGAAGGATAAAAAGAACAAAAGTTCATAAAGAAAATATACAAGGGCTGTTAAAAAAGCATCCGACCTTTGGCTGGCAAAAAACTTGCATACCTGGAGCTTTGGAAACTTAATCACCCTCAAAGCAGTTTCCTTGGGACTCCACACACTTCTCCCAACGGTGCTGTCATTGTTGGAAGAAGTGGGAGAAAACCTCTTTCGGAATTGAGTTTAGCTTTGCTGTTGTTACAGCGATAATATCCTCTCTTGTCTGAAATCGCCTTCCTTTCATTGACCTCTTGAATTTGAGGAACAGCCAAAAGTCCCAGGGGGGCCATACCAGGAGAGTAAGGAGTCTGTTGAACAACAGGAGTCTGTTTTTTCACCAAAAAATTCTGAATCAAGTGCGAGGAATATGCTGGAGCATTATCATGATGGAGGCACCAAATTCCTCTTGATCACAACTCCAGTCTCTTGTGCTGCATAGCATCACGTAGGCCACGAACAACATTCCTGTAGTACTCTTTGGTGATTGACCCTGTGGTGCATAATCTTGGTGTACTACATCGTGGGAGTCAAGGAAAGCTGTCAGCATCACTTTGACATTGCTGTGTAGTTAACAGATCATCTTTGGTCTTGGTGACATGAAATGCTTTCCACTGTGATGACAGATTTGGTTTCTGAGTCTAACCGTACACCCAGGACTAGTCACCAGTGGTGTTCATGAAGTCAGGATCACTGTCTATGGAGTCCAGCATGTCCTGTGAGACTTCAACACTAAGTTGCTTTTGCTCTGCTGTGCAATGAAAAACTGACAAGAGCATTACACAATACCTCACTCAAATGCTGCTTGCCAGCAACAGAAGATATCAACAGGCAGGAAAAAATTCATGCATGTGCACAATGGTTCAAGGTCAGCTTGTGCAAGCGTGCTTGATACAAATCCATCAGGTTTTCGCAACCTAAAATAAGGTTGGATACTTTTCTAACAGACCTCTTACGTAGGCCTTGAACATCCACATTACAGGTTTAAAGAAGTTTTTTTACGTGTATCTCATTTCACCTACTTCTAAAATGTTAAGCAGAAATTATCATTGCACTATTATTAATAAGTGAATTGGCATTCCCAAAATTACAAAACAAATAAAATCAAATTGTTCAAATCATTAGACACCTTGATGTGGAATCCAAGCTAGGTCAAACAAACAAGATGAAAAGGTATGGTGACATCTCAGAAAACAAATGAAATTGAAGAAAATCTATCAGATAAATAAACAAATGAAATTAATATTTATCTTAAAAATGTTTGTCATTAATAACTTACTTGTATTTCGGATGTTTACATAGATGTGGAGACAGTACTACAACCTCGTATTCACAAATGGATGTCTCCTTTAAAGATGAAATCTCATGTTTACCATGTGCGTAGCAAACATATAACACTCTTGTAAACCTTGGCTTCTTATTAACATCACATATGGTCCCATCGGTCATATTTATCTGAAGATATGGCATATTCATTCCATCTATCTTTTTCATAGGTACATTTTCAGATGATAATTTCATTTTTTCAAGCTCTTCATCTGTGAAAGAAAATAGTTCAAGAAACCTTGATGATGCTGCATATAATCCTTTCTGCATCTGAACATTAACAAATCCAAATTCAATATAATATTGTATGTTTGAGATGGAGCTGCACATGGCATAAAACCTTTACTTGATTCACATCGACATTTATGATCAATTGCAAACATCTTATTGCAAGTATGGTAGAACTACTGTACTTGCAGTACTCAGGTAAAATAAAAGATAGAATTAAAAGAATTTAATTTGTATTTCATTTTTCCCACTTACACACATACAAACAATTTTAGTGGCCTTATTATCATCATCAATGCCACCATCATTGAGGTCACCCAGTGGTCTCTAAAATGCAATGGTCGCCTCACATCAGAAGCAATACAAGTCTCCTTTAATATGTCTCTGGAGTAACATGTTTGGGCAGAGAAAGGAATGTTGACATTTGGACAAGACTTAAAACAATAACTACTATAGAAGAAACAACAGAATATCAAAATAAATAGTTAGAACATATTAAAACAATCAAGAATTTAAAAAAACAACAACACAAAGAGATATTGGAAGACAAAAAATAGGAGAGAGTAAGAATATCTGTTAGTATAAAACATCAGGTACCGGATACAAAAAGATAGCAACTGCTGTAATATTCTGTAGTTGAAGATGACTATATTTATACATGTTTTGTAAAGCAGAATAGAGCATGAATTTTTCTATTGAGAAATTGCCAATTTCTATTACAGCATTACTAAGATCTCTTTACTCTGTAAACATAGTAAGGCAAGAAAGTAAAAAGTTAGTGTGATTTCCACTGATGCATAATATACATGAACTCACAAAGTTTTAATTGCTGTACACTATCCCATTTTCCTAGATAATACTCCTGCTGCTTGACTTTCTTTCCTTCTCGTTCTTCGTGGTACTGCCGAATATGCCGCCCATGACAAAGTTCATATTTCCAGAAGGATTCGATCTGCAAAATAAGTTTTAAAACAACTCAAATTAACCATAATATTAAATACTAAACAACTCCTGGTAATGTACAATGCATTGTTTTGGTCTATAGCTACTTATGGTACTATCATCTGGGGAGGAGCCTATGATAACACCTTCATACATCATTCATTTTATACACAAAAAAGATATTTAAAATTTTATTTAAAAAAAAAGCCCTTCGCATTCGATTAACAATTTATTCAAAGAAAACAATATTATATGAATCAAAAAGTACATTGAAAAGGCTTTAATGTTAAACTTTTTCAAAATCCAAAGTAAATGTAGAGAGCTTTTGCTCCACAGGAGACATGTTGTTTTACCTGTTTTGCAGGTGAATAAGTAACTGGCAAAAACTTGTCATAGATATGTAAGTAGAAAGGTTTTTAATGTATTGAGTCCTGATTTAAAAAACTGTGGTTCTACCACTCCTAAATTTAGGAAACTATTGAGATACTGGCTCATTGAACTTGATAAAGATGTAATTAAGGCATTTACTGGATCTTCATAAAATTATGTTAACAAATATTCAATCAGTTATGACAGAATTACTTTCTTATATTCTGTATACTGTGTGTTTGTCATTTTATTATTTTTCTTGTATAAAGTGACGTGTTATTTTATTTGAACGTTTATAGTTTTGTATGGTTATTTCAGGGTTGCAGGATCTCGTATCCATCAGTTATTCGCAGGATCTTCTGTCTGTGTGAATAACCTTTGTATTATTTTTTGTTATACCAAAAACCCTGAATAAATAAAGGAATAAAGAAATTGCAAAAGTACATTATTTTGCATGATACAATGTTAATTCCCACACAAGACAAAATCCTCTTGAGGAAATTAAATATATACTTTGGAACTACCATTATTCGGTGTCTATTTCATAATGAAAAAGATTAAAGGAACGAATTGATGAAGGGGGAAAAAATCAATGACAAGACTCACCAACAATCTTCGGATGATTTAATTAATCAGGCAATAATCAGAAAAGAATTACAAAAACAACAACAACAACAAAAATTAACTGCTAAGTAAATAGTTGCACATTAGTCCTGTTGCTGACTTTCCCCCCTCATCAATTCTTCATTCATTTAATTATTTTCATTATGAAACACCCCAGATATTGGAAGTTATTTTACACACAGTTTTTAAATTTACCTTTAAATAATACATTTGAGAAAATGAAAAAAAATTACAATTTTCTAGGGGGGGTTGTTTTTACATGAACATCCTTGCTTGTTATTTCCCCTAGATAATGCAGGTTTTACTTTATTGCAAATATTTCCCAAACAAATTTTATTACATAATAAAATTATTCTAATATTTTTTTTTTTTTTTTAATTTTTTAAGGAGATTGAAAGGTGTAAGTAATTCCAAAGGATTCGGGCCATCATAATTTTCCTCATTATTCTGAAACAGTCAGAATTTCATGTTATTCATGTAGATAATTTATTAATACACAACACAAAATTGACTGATATTAATTGCGAGATAATTGACTGAAAAGTTTGTTCTTCTTAAAATTCTTTGAAAATCAGCAGTATACATGGGGTACTAAAAACAACACCAACTTTTTCATACTTTATGTAACAGTATACAATATTATATTACAACTTGTACTAATACTTCTGTTATTGTTTGAAAAATTCTCTAAATGAAGTGTTTAGATTAAAAAAATTCACACCTTAAATTTTGAAAATTCATATTTTGATGAGAATTGAAATATAACTACAGAATTCAGTTTATTGTGTTCTACTCTGTATATGTCGTTCACAACGGAGAAGGAGAAATGCTTATATTTGAAGGTCCAGAACAAGGCAAGGGAGCCAAAAATAGCAACAAAAATACTCGCAATTGTATTTTCAATAATAATATAATCAACGGCAAGTACAAATAAAAGAATTGGAATATACTAAACAATAAAGCTGTTTTTGATATCACTTTTTGTGAATTAATGAACATGGTGCCAAAAAACATCAGACTAACAGTTATTTTATTTTAAAAAATTCTCTACATTTAAAAATAATTTTTTTTGTTCATGATTTCGTTAAACGTTAGTCATATATTTATTGACAGAGCATTACTGTGCTAAATACACAGCTCCACATTTTGAAAGAATTTGTTTATGGCATTTTTCCTCATTGTTTTGTTATCTATACATTAATTTTTATATTATGTAATTATTCTAAATAGTTCAATTTATAATATTTGAGGACCACATGAGATCAACAAGAAAAGTTATGTGATATTATTTGACGTTATGCTTATTTTCTCGGTACGGAGTAAAGAGAAAGTTATGTGATCTGCGGCGGATTTTGTTTCGCGGTCGGACGCGTTTTCTCTGCTGCCACTGGAGTTTCGCTGCGGAAACGATGGCCAAGATTCGGGAGACGTCGAATATTTCAGGCTCGCCATTAAATCTGACTCGACTGAACGGTTCGAAAAAATACTTCTGATCGTGTTCAGTAATTTAAATAATTTTAAATAACAGCGAACATAGATTTATTTAATTTTTTGTTCTTAAAATTTTGTAGATTTTAGTAATAAAACGCGCGCGCGCGCGTGTGTGTGCGTGTGTTAACACACTGATCGCTTCTATTATTTCCAAGGATATTTTACATTTTACTATCACTTGACAAATAATTTAGAATCATTTACTAGTAATCCAAGTCAAAATAGTTTAAACTGGGAGCGTCCAATCTTATCTTTCCAAAATGAGACGTAATTGTTATTGTCACCAATTGATAGGGTAGAGTTCGCCTGTAAAGCTCGTTGAAAGCACTGGGCTGACTGCATCCAGCGTCTCATAGGGAATGCTGTGATCAACAAATATACTGGCGCGTGTGGTGGACGCGCGCGGGCTGATTCAGTTTTGGAATTATACAGTGTGTCTCACTGTGCGCGTGTAGTGAGCTCCGCGTGTGCTTATCGGTTCAGTGTTTAAATTATCCATTTGTTGTCTTATCCATACGAATAATTAATTAGGGGTCCTAAGAACGGCACAGACTTTCTCGTAAAATTTCCTAATTTCCGTGGGGTGGATTGGCTTTTCGGTCTTGCCCCATCCTCTTGCCAGATGCCTACTCTCGCCGCCCAAACTATTTTTTTTTATATAATTTTGTCAACTCTCGGTTTCCTCATAGTAGAACCGAAATGTTACTTTAAGAATATTAAAGAAGAGTAAAACATCGTCCTAAATAGCAATTTTATTGAAAAACTTACAGCCGTTTTCAAGAAAGTGGCGTTTAAGCTTTACTGTAAATGCGAAATTTGAAGATTTTTTTTTTCAGGAATCTATTCAGTTTTCAAAAAGCTTCATTTGAAGTCACTTGAAGCACTTCTACTCACAAATGCAATAATGTATATAAATCGATGAAAATGTGCATATTAACGGCGTTAAAGATATTTTAAAAAAATTACATGAGTGTCATTTTTTATAAAAACAAAAGAATACACCAAAATGAACTTTACGTCATATTAAGGAGAGCAATTAGCAATTGCGTTTCTGAAAAGACGGAATTTTGAGTTCGTTTTCATAGAAAACTGTTGAGTTTTCGAGAAACTTTACATGACATCATTTAAAGCACATGTACTCATTAAATGCAATAATGTGAACAAATCGCCTCCGACATGAGAGAAGTCTAAAAAATTACATTTTTGTGATTTTAGAAAAAAACAAAAGACTAAAGCAATATGACGTTTATGTTATCTTAAAGGATACATTTAGCACTATCACAACCAAAAGGTTAAAGAAACAGTTGGGGTCCATTTTTGAGAAAATCTTGTTTTTTGTAATTTTTTAAAATTGCAAATATTGCACGCACTAAACTACTAAAATTTCAAAAAAATGTACAAGACCTTAACGAAAGAGGTAATTATGGACAACAAATTTCATTAGAAGGAAAAATCTCTATCTTCAATTTTATAGTTGTGGAAAGAAGCCGAAAAAATTCAAACTTTTGCAATAATTATCGAAAATTTAGAGTTAACAGTGAAAATCGGACTCCTGCCACCTTTATAAGTGTATTTTATTCTATTCTTACATGAAATTTAAATAAATAATTTCGAGCCGATTTTGAAAAAAATTTGAAAATGTCCGTGGACTTCTTGTAAAGTACTCCCAAAATTTAAAGATTTTTTTCAAAATTTCAAAGCTTCAACTAGAGCCAGATGGACAGGGGTTTCTTCAATTTGGAAAAAATCCTACAAACCGTTTAGGTGTTAGTAGTGTTCACAGACGGACGGACGTTTTAAAACAAACCACTTTTCGGTATTAGGGGGACATCAAAACGTGTATTTCTGTTGAAATATCGAAATCGATTTTCTGCAGCATTACAAAACTTTCGCTAGACTACGCACTACATTACTCCGAATATACGTACGTATACGAGAAAGTAAAAATATTCCATTTGAAATGTAATTGCTTCCCTAGAAAAATATTTCATCACACGCCACTGGGTATCAAGGAATGAAATTCTCCGTATTGTTTTCTGTGTAGGTCAACATCATTGACCCCTTTTCTACGTTTTCTAAAGCGATATTAACAATTAGAGGGAAAATCGTAAATAAAAAAGGAAAAAGCACCATATTTCATGTGCTCAGAAAACGTACTATATGTAACTTGGCATTTCTATCCCCTACATGAATTGAAGCGAGCGCCTCTCATCGGATGAGGAAAACTCACCGAACGCCGACTCATAACTAGAGCTCGGATATGGAGGCACTAAAAAAGATCGTAAATATACAGGCAAATAGGCACTTAAAAACTTAGAAATAGGAATTATAGTTGACAATAGGCAGGCACTTAAAGACCGGGAGCCAGCAAGAAAAACGACGTATGATAAGCTCAAAGCTAAAACTTTTTGAGAAGTTAGTCAGTGTAATGAGAACAAGTTTGGCGGCCTGTAGGTGTCGGCATTGGGCTACACAATTTTTTTGAATGTGTAAAAAAATGCCATTGGGGAATGAGTACACTGATAATTCTTGTATATAGTTCGTAACATAGCCAAAGTGTGAAGGAATTGTATGCCATCCGATGTGTCGTCTGAGTGTACGCCATACTGAATTCAAAGTGTCATTTTTTAATGCCCTCTTGTATTACTCAAAGCTATTTTTTTTTTGTTCTAGAGGTAGAAAACTATTTTTCATTGCCGAATATGACCACTCCATACCGTTTCGGCGTCTCTAAGTAGCCGACATACTGATTCAAAAGCGTCCAATTTGTCACCCGTCCATATACGTACGTATTATAGGTTCAAGTATGGCGGTATATTTTTTGGAACTCCCGAGATTCATTTTGATAAATAGATGCAATGCCACACTAATAAGAGGTTATTAAATCGCCGCCATACTAAAAAACAATTTTTTTCAAATTTTTCATAAAATCATTCACAAGCGCTGCAAAATAATTGTATAATGTTAACAATAAAAAATTGAAGTGAATGGTTGATTTGGAGCGTTGTATGACACATTAGAAACAATATGATTTATTAAAAGAAGTACTATACGGTATTTTCATAGAGTACTTTTAGATAGATAGGTAATGTCTCTGATATTAATCTTGAATATTTTCTAGGTTGATTATTCAAAATGTAGGTGTCAAAAATGTCTCTAACAGATAGTGACAATGTACTTTTTTGCCTTAATTGTCGTTATCTGTCTGTGAGACAGAGAAAAGTGTTTTCAAACAAAGAATTAAAGGACATTTTAACATTAAGGAGACTGGCACAAAATTAAACTCATTTTTTCGACATCGCCTGGACATTTTCATTATTTCAATTTTGACAGCCCTTCCATTTTGGATAATGAACCCAGAAAATATTCAAGATTAATCCCGGAGATATTACTTATATAAAAGGATATAAAAATATATAAAATAGGATACCAGAAATAGCCCGATACCCGACAATAGGATAGGATATATTAAAAAAGGATACCCGAATGTTAAAATATTGATTGTCAAAGAATTTCCGCAAGAACTTTCTTTCCAAATATTAATACATATTCAAAAGTCAGAATTATTACAACTTAATTGCATTTCTTATACTTAAACACACACAGATATATACGAGGGTTGGGGCAAAAGACATGGCAACTATTTTTTTCTAAAAGAAATGTTATCGGATCACACACAAGTATTTGTCTCGCGAAAGAAGTGTGTGCTAATGTGTGTTCAGAACAACAGATGGCTCCTTGAGTGTGTCTATTAGCACAGAGAGCAATGTAAAATGAATTGCCTAACTCTCGCAGTGCGAGATAATCCGTTAAGAGCGCGCTCACACACCAAGATAACCGTTCTCCATGGGAGAAATGCCCAAACATGTAACGGGCAACGGTGGAAGCTCTTGGGAATAATTCCCTTCCAAACCGGACAGTCCTGAGTTAGGCACGAGAGTTTCTGCGAGAACGCGTAGCACCCTGTCATCAGCAAAACACGCGACGACCTGTGAGAGTTCGGACCGATGAGGCACGTGCGGTAATCGAGTATCTGCCTAATCAAACCTTTAGAACGGGGACGTAATGCTTTTGGAATGTTGTGAACTCGTATATGCTAAAGTGCTTTGCAACATGAAATCAATACTGTCATTTCAAAAACCTTAATAAATTTAAGAAATACAATTTTGATGTCTCATTAAATGTCCATACACTTAGTTGATACCTTGGCCTCGTGTGTGTGTGTGTGTGTGTGTGTGTGTGTGTATGCATGCATTTCAGACATTTAACACGACGTTGAAACGGTATGGCATGGTCATATTCGGCAATGAAAAATAATTTTCTACCATTAGGCCAAAAAATTAGCTTTGAGCTCATAATGCAAGAGAGCATTAAAAAATGACACTTTGAATTCAATATGGCGTACTGTTTGAGACGCCACATCGGTATGGCATGCAATTCCTTCAAACTTTGGCTATCTAATGAACAATATACAACAAAAATTAGCTATGTACTCATTCCCCAATGGCATAGTTTTTTTGACACATTCAAAAAATTGTGCAGCGCAACGCAGACACAGATCGCCATACTTGCGTGCCTCATAACACTGGCTAACTTTTCAAAACGTTTTAGCATTGAGCTTATCATACCTCGCCTTTTTTTTTTTTTTTGCTGGCTCCCGGTCTATTAGGAAGTAAAACTTAATAATAGGTAGGGAAATGGGAATTTTGGTTGAATTATATTAAAATGTATATGTAATACGTACTACGTAAAGTATGATCACAATTTTCTAAAAACAAACCGAATTTCTTCGGCAAAATATATTTCTAGTCCGCCGTGAATCATCTCCATAAATCCACTCTTCAAGCAATGCACTTCTTGAAACTTTCTCTTTTGGCATTGTAGCAAGCATGCTCAACAAGAACAACAAATTTAATGATCTTGCATGCACCAAACGTGTAAACCAATACACAATTATCGAAGAAAACTCCGCCTATCTTGTAGAATTCTACCTTCTAAAAGCGAACGTTGCCGGGAACGCTATTTTTGATGACAGTTGTGTTCTTGGGAAGGAACAGTCAGCTCACTAATCATTGCGAAGATCGGAAAGACGAGAGCAATTTCCTGTTCTCTAGAGAGCACTGCCGGGCTTCGGCGAAGTAGGCGAGGTAACCCCGACGGTGTCAAATTCTCATACACAGTGGTGGATTTAGGCATGAGCACTGTGAGCAGATCCACAGATTACAATTGCCCGTGTTGATTTAACTTGCGCTCGGCCAGCTGGACTGCGAAAAACGATATCGTGGAATTTGTTTAAACAAAATTTTGAAAATTCAATTTTTTAAGAACTATAACTTTCAGCAAGTCAAAGCGTATCTTTTTACTTTCTCGCATACGTACGTAGTATACACGGAGTATGTGTATTCTATACGTAGAATAGAGAAAGCTAATGTAATGTTACGGAAAACAGATTTTGAGATTTCAACGGATATACACGTTTTGGAGTCCCCTGATACCGAACAAGTTGGTTTTTTCCTTCAAAACGCCTGTCCGTCCAACTGGCCGTCCGTCTCTCTGTCTGGTGTATGTGAACAACACTAGCGCCTAAACTATACGTAGGATTTTTTCCAAACTGAATAAACCCCTGTCGATCTGGCCTCACTCGAAGCTCTGAGAAATTTTGAAAAAAAAAAAAAAAAAATCATTAATTTTTGGGGGTAGTTTACATGAAGGTCCTGCGACATTTTCGAAATTTTCTTAGAAAATGGTTCCCAATTCTTTCTTTAAATTTCTTGTAAGAATAGAGTGAAATATGAGTTATAAAGGTGGCATAGATCCGATTTTCACTCTTAACTCTGAATTTTCCAAAATTGAAAAAGTTTGAAATGTTTTCGGAATCTTCCTACAACTACAACATTGAAAATAAAGACTTTTCCTTCAAGTACATTTTTTTCTCCATAATTAGTTCTTTCATTAAGTTCCTGTACATTTTTTGAAAACTTTAATAGTTTTCGCGCATTATGTGCTTTAATAAAAAAATAACAAAAATAAGTTTTTCTCAAAAACTTTTGGAGAGATAGTGCCAAATGTATTGCATAACACTTGCCTCTCACGCTGTTAATATTTACATTAGCGGTGATTTGTTCACATTACTGCATTATGAGTTCATGCACTTTAATTGATGTCCTAAATGATGTTTTCTTTACATTTTTCGTACGGATAGTGCTTAGTGCACTGTTTAAGATGACAAAATTCATTTTGCTGTATTCTTTTCTTGTTGCTGTCGTTTTTTATAACACAAATGTAATTTTTTTTAAAAATATATCTCACACCTTTAATGTGCACATTTCAAGTAATTTGTATACATTATTTCATTTGTGAATGACTGTGCTTCAAACGGCTTTCAATTAAGCTTTGCGAAAACACACAAGATTTATGAAAAAGAGCTTCAAAATTTTCAACGAAAACTTTTTCGACGAAAACTTTTACTCTTCTTAACGTGATATTTCGGTTCTACTCTTAGGAAACCGAAACATTGAGAAAATGTTTAAAAAAAATGCACCTTGGGCGGCGGTAAATGGCAGCTGGTAAGAGTATGTGGCTAGTCCAAAACGATAGCTCAAACCAAAGAAATTAAAAAAGTAAATAGTACGCGAAAGTCTGTGTCGTTCTGTAGCACCACTAGTTTGTTATATAAACACGTTTATTATATTACCGAAATTGAAGTAAATAATAAACAGTAAACATTGTATCGATTTATTTTCGTAGCTGTTTTTTGCTTCCATTCGTGGTCTCGGTTAATAATCAAAGAAATCATCTGAATTTTTGTTTGCCCAAAAATATGCGGTTTACACGACCATATCACGACGACCACTCAATCGGTCGAAAAGTGTAACTTTTAATTAATGTTTAGCAAACAACTAACCTGCGATCACTTCAAAGACAAAGCGTTCTTTTTTACTTTAGATAATTAGTTCGCGAGGCCGAAGAAACGAGGCTTATAAGAAGGTCAGTGGGAAGCTCTTCATAATTTTGGAACTTCAAAATTTGAATGTAAGCAATGAACAAGAAAAACAAACTTGTTTGCGAAGCTTCTGTGACACGGATTTGGAAGGCACATTGGGAAATGAAATGTTACACTTCCATGCACACTGCACTTAGAAAAATATTGAAAACTTGTCTCCAACGGAATTGAAGTTTTTTCGTGAAAATGACTTGTACATAGTGTATTCCAATGTTAATATTGCATACCGGATGATTGCATACCAGTAAGTTATTGCAGCGCTGAAAGGTCTTATTTATGTTTGAAATGTGTGAAAAACTACCTCAGATCAAAAATGACCTAAAACGATAAAAATGCGCTTCCGCAGTTGGCAATACAATGCGAAATTTTAAAATCAATATACTGTGATAAGACCAATTCAGTGTCCAATTCGCAAGACGCGAGAGATTTTAGTTTATTTTGTGTAATGTTATTCATTTTATTATAAAAAACTTGTATTTTTATTTATTGAATAAATGCTTTAGAAATTATTGAAGCTTTATTGTCTGTCTTAAAATTAAAGAATAGAAAAAACGGCGGCATGGAATAGTGCCTCATGTGTAAATCCGCCACTGCTCATTCGTCTCTAAGCAGTGTCCCTACTCGACGCGTTGCAAGCAAGAACACACAAGGCATAGTTTCCTCGATAGGAGGACGCCCTGGCAGATTTTACGCGGATGTTACTGGTTTGGTAAAAATTTACCCATCTGTAATTTCTCAAAAAATGATTGCAGAAAACAAAATATAGTGAACAAAAAATATAAAAAATGCGGAAAATTCAATATAGGCACTTATGGAATCTTAAAGTTCGATTAGGCAATTATCTCTAAAGTATGCATCTCAAAAAATTGTCAATGGCTGGCCATTACTCGTAAATTAAGTTAGTTTGCAGAAATTACAAAAAAGGATGATTTCCGCTTTGTTCTGATTTCACCTGAGCGTGATTAGCTCGAATTCCGCACAAGTTAAATAAATTATGAACTTCTCATCCACAGATTTGTTAATTTACTGGAAGGGAGCCAAGATATTTAAATTATAAACTTGAAGGGGAAACTGTACATAGGCAATATAATTAGAATTTGCAAAAATCTCCCCATGTCTGTAATCTTCCGGACTCTGTTCTAGAAAGCTGTTTATATATAAACAGCTTTCAAGGGTGTATCCATTAGTTTTGAAGAGTATATGTCTGTTGTAGAGGTGAGTGCAGATACAAGAGTGATCTTATCAGAATCATATCTTGCAGAAGTGGTAAGAAGGACATGATGAGGGATAAGAGCCCGAATCTATAGGTGATTTACCCTTGAAAATACATTTTATTACAAGCGAATAATTTGTTAACAATCCTTGCAAAAAAACGCTCATTGCTTCTATATTCAAAATTCAACTAGTATATGGCTTAGGGTAGGAATCACAGAATTACGAGCTCTCTCGTAGAGCCACGCACATAGCGAAGTCGCTAACGTTTCACCACAGGTCCGGGTTCGATTCCCGTCGAATCTCATGTGAAATTTATTCCAACAAAACGAGTTTGGCTGCTTCACAAGGGCTAGTCCAACCCCTGTGAAGTGTCCTAAACCCTACCCCCATCCTTATTCCTTCCGAATTCTGGCCGCTGGGTAGTGACACAGGAGCGCGTAGCAGGAGGCGCGTACGCGGAGATGCTACCTGGCGGTCCTCTTCTCAACGAACTGCGACGTGACGTGACATGACACGACAAATAAAAAGTTAATAGAGGGTACAAACAGCGAACAAACGTTAATGGAGTATTACTCCCCAGCGCAAAGCGCTCAACACCCCTTAAGGGGCTTGGAGACGCGTTGCGTCGAATTATAGACGAAATAAATTTGAAAAAATGAAAACGTGCACAAAATTAACTTCTTCCCGAAGCACATTACACACAGTTTTTAACTGTTATGGGTGTAAATAAATAAATAGGTTGATGGCTGTTGAGTAGTATCATGAGATTAGGCAATGCTAGAACGATACATCCTTTAGTTAAAAAATGTCGATGGTAAAGAAGGAATTGAATAATGTTACATTTTTCTCAAAGCGAGAATCACGGCGGGTTAAATGTTAACAGGATGAAATGTTCAACATTATAATATTACAAGCCGATATCAATTGTACGAAAAAGTATGTGTTAATAAGAGTTTTGCAAGACGAGAAATCCAGTCTTAATACGAAAATATTTTAAATAGGAAATAACTGTCATCAAAAAATGATTTTTTTTCCGTGTCGTACAATCGTAAGTACACGCTGTAATAAGTAATATACGGAACAGAAAACCAATATCAATACCTAAATGCTTTTACTCAACGTATGCGTAACTTCGGATTTTTGCTTTCATAAGGATTACAAGATAGTAAAATAATACAAGAGATCTGATTGCATCATGACATTATCTAATATACACATTTATATCTCCAAAGAAAAGTACAGCTATTATCCGCGCACGTTTGCTTGAGCCCTGATATCGTTGGATACGAGAAGAGGGGGGGTGTTTCGACGACAGACTTGTATTTTATTGTATTGTATTGTATAGTATTAATCTGTAGCTCGCTTTTTTTGCAAAATAGTTTCATTTACACGAGAGCGAACATTTCTGGTTATCAGATTTAGTCACCGTCAGTTACTTTTTTTTATTTTTAATTCAACCAATGTTGATAACAGTAGCGATGGCGATTCCGGGGCTCAAGAATGATTGCGCGTAATACCTTCTTGGAATATACCTCATTTTACTGTAAAACATCTGCTTTCTTTTTAGAAAAGGGACATTTATGGCAATTAAAACCAGCTGTAGATAAATAGTTTGTGGCAATTAATGTAGCTTCAACATACACATAATCTCCAAAATCTCAATAAGAACGTTATTTTATCCTTGAAACATATGAATTCACATGAGTTAAAATGTATCATACTTTTCCTGCCGTGTTATATTGCTTCTATACATATTGGATTTTCCGTTATTTGCATGATTATTGTATATTGGTGTCGCATTCTTCTGAAATGGTTGTGGCGAAAACGAGGTGAAGGTCAGTCATGAACACATTGTCGTAAATAACAAAGTCGGGAGAATGAAGGGTCCTATCAATTAAAATCCCGTCTTTGGATGCCGACGCTTGCACAGAATTCTCTTCGGAATTCTGTTATGTCTTTCAAATTCATGACTTGATATGATTTGATTTATTTTGTCAAAGAACAGTAAAAACTGTATGTTATACATGGGGAAGAAGAACAATGTCGCTCGCAAAACCTTTAATGTAGCACCACTAGTAAGCTTTAATACGGGAAATAAATTATGACTGGTACATGGCTCTTACACCACGAGTTGTACTTATTTTTCTAAGGTTAAATTTTCTTTGTAACTGATATTACCCTCGCAGGTTTTCTTGAGTCCTCGCTTCGCTAATTGCCAGAGGAGCGGGGAGTTTAGTTATTTTGACAAAAGGTATTTTACATCGAATTTGTAGTTTGTTTCTCAGGGCAAAATAGTTTCTATTTCACAGGAGCGAACATTTCTGGTTATCAGATATTGTCTACAACGCTCAATGTATCATTTCTTCTTCATTCAATTAATGTTGGAAAAGGAGCTTCGTAAATAGGAATATTTTGAAGAAGTAAATTGTACAATGTAGCTTCGTAAATAGGAATAACTTGAAGGGCAAAGCGACGCAATGCATAGCTACTGGTGCGTTAGTTTCCGGCGCGAGTAACGCAGAGAAAAAAAAAGATGACTTAAGGGTGAAAATATCATAATCAATATTTCAGAAAACGACGATGTCTATAACTGTAACACCCGACGTTGTAATCATATTCATCAGGTGACCGTTTCAACAGCGCATTCCAAAAATTCACATACAATACATGTACATTATTTTACAACACTTTGCCAGATGACATTAAACGATTAAATTCTACAGAAAAGTTTAAATCCCAAGTAAAATCGTCTCTGCATAACTGTTTTTATACAATTAGATCCTATACTGAGAATAAAAAGGAAAGTAACATTCATTTTAACTGATATTTAATGTATTATTTACCATTTGGACTGTACAATTCTAAACAACTTGTAAGTAGTATTGTACTGACCTGTACTGACTGTATTGACAGTACTGATTGTATTGACTATAGTCAATGACCCCATCTCGATCAGGTTTTTCGTCCAGATTCCCTGATTCTTTGAGTAGATGCTGAGATGGCGTCTTGTTTTGCTTCTGGACATAAATGTAACTGTTATCAGTGCACGTTTTCTAGAATTCAGAGGGAAATATAGTTATTCAAATTATTGTTCTCCATGTTGTCGCGGCAGAAAGTACTATTTCTTCACGAAGAATATGATGAGGGATAAGAGCCCAAATTTATAGCTTTTACCCTTGAAAATAGATATTACATCGGAGCGAATATTTTTGTTAACAATCCTTGCAAAAAACTCTCATTTTCTTTCTGTATTCAAAATTTAAGTAGTATATGGCTCAAAAATTCTTTCAAGTGTTTTGATTAAACTTTGTCCTTCAATGGCATAAAGGACGCTTAAGAGAACGGTGCAGTTCTCGTTGAATTCTCCGTCTCATTCTCTTAAGAGAATGGCGCGTTTTCGTCGAAATTCCAGATTTCTTTAAAAATAAATGTTTGTTTATTTTGTGTGTGCGTGTACAACTATAATATTCACGATGGGGATGATTTCCTAAACGAAATCAGTTCCTAAAATGTTCAAACAAGTTCATGTTCAATATCTCGAAAATATGAGTTTTCGTGTAATTTTGCGCAAAATATGGCAATTTAACAATTGTTTATCATTTTTTTCTCAAAAAACCCTCCATTTTTTAAATTCTCACATGTAATAAAAGACGGCAAAAAATGTGATGGTAGTTCCATTATGGCGAATTCTCCGTCTTTTCGAAAATTACAAAAAGTTGAAAATTTTCATAACTACAAAATTTAAGATAAAAAATTTTCACTCAAATGACAAAGTATGTTGTAAGAAGCAGCTCTTTAAAAAAGGTCTTTTCAATTTTTTGAACAAATTAGTAGTTTTGCGCGATTTTTTAAAATTTATGCAATTTCTAAAAAAATTATATTCTCAAAAACTGCTCCAATTTTTTCTTTACAATTTGTTTCCACAGATAGAAGGGACGCTTACAAGAATGGCGCGGATCTTATTTTCGTTGAACTCTCTGAATTTCCGAAAATTGCAAATTTGGAAATAATGCGAGAAAGTATGTGCTGTTGTAGCACTAGTTTTAAAAATTTGCTTAGTTTTTGTTCTGAAAATATCTATGAATGTAAGTGAATGTAAGTTAAGGATGTATAATGGGAGGCGCACAAATCTTTAACAAAAAATCCGGAAATTAATCTAAACCGGCAGAATATTTTTTAGTTGACTAATATTTTGGGGTTTGGATAGGAAGACGCTTCGGAAACGAATATAGTATCGAATCGCGGACTTTTGGAAAACGTGTCTTGTCGAATTTTGTGGATTAGATCTTTATTTATTTATTTGGTAAAAAAACAGTTAAAATCTGTGACGTATGGGGAAGAAAATCATCTGCGCACGCTTTCTTGAGTTTTAGAATCCCTTGTAATGGCTCATTCCAAGGAACGATAATTATAAACAGATTTAAGTAACATAATGGACACGTGAGCGAATTCCGTTGGGAAATAAAAATAATTTAATAAAATGTTTCGAGAAAAACCAATGGTAAATTAGATAATATTCGAGTTATCCAATGATGTGCGCGGTAGAAACGTTTGGGAGGCTAGTGCGCAATATTCTAAAAACAGTCGACAGGCGCGCAAGATGAATGAAGAGAAAGACGAGCCGTAGATCCGGTGATGTTCGGAAGTACGTAGAAAGGCGGCAGGATGATTTTTCGTTATCGATGAAGTGAAGGTGGGACTTGTAATTTTGACGCGATAGTAGTCAACGCGGATGACTGCATGATGAATTAGGAAGAATATTTACCTAAAGTTATTCGGAAATTTTGGAAGTAAATTTGAAAACCCGAGAGCGCGTAGAAAACATGGACATTTTGTGTGGAAAAATAGCAAGATGGTGATGGAACAAACCGGAAGCGACGGTCAACAGTGCCGATTTGCGGCAACAGGAAAGTAAAGAATGGGGAATCCTATCCAACAAAAAAAGTAGGAAGATGAAGTCCTGTTTAATGTTATGAATTAAGTTAATATTAAAAAAGGGCAATGTCCATGCATGCATTCAGGGAGGGAGATAGAAAATACAAGATGTACAACGAGGGAGTAAGAGCAAGATTTTGTTCATATTGTTTCGAGTTTGGGATACTGCTATATGATGTACCCGTGTAATGTTGCAGAATATAATAGCATATGTTATTTATGAAGTATCATTATTTCTGAGTATAGAGAGAAGCTTTCAGATCCCACATCGAAAATTATAATAATCGCGTACGTAAAATTGCACTGCCAAGATCGTGTATAGGTGGCCTATCAGACCTGCCATATAAATTATCATGACTGTATCATTTCGACATAACTAATGTTGGTAAAGGGTTCAAAAGCGGATAGACGGTCAGGTTGATGTACGATATTTAGTTTGAATATATAAATAGGTCGAAGTAAGTTACGGTTCAGATCCTTCGTGAGATCAATCGCAATTCTCGAAAAATATTGAAGAGAAGCCACGGTTGCCACGGATCGTTCACTCTATCATCTTATAAAACAACGTTATCTGCAGCGCTTCTAGTTTTGAATGAAATAATAAATCTCGAAATTCAACTAAACCAACCACACGTGTATTTTTTAGTTTACTATTCTGAGTAGTTCTGAGTTGCGCTTATTCTGAGTAGTTCACAGGAAGATGTTTCGGAAACAAACATCGTGTCAAAATTTTTTGGTAAACGTATGATGATAAATTTTGTGCTTTTTAGTCCCTTCGTGAGATCAACCACAATTCTCGAAATGTGTTGACTGAAGAGTCTTACAATTGATTGTTAGTGATTCCGGGCGCGTCAACTACGGGGGGTCATTAGTCCCGTAAGTGTAGTGCATTTTTCAACGGGAGGTGGCGGTGATCTTCCCCAACGTATCTCCTACTAGCGGGTCACCGCCCCAGCTGGGTCAAGTTCTAAGTTCCCGACCGGTCTCCCGGCATGTGGTAGTGTAGTGCATGTTAGTGTAAGTGTGTAAGGGGTGAGAATATGGCAAGGAAGAGGAAGGAAAGATCACGCGCGGTCCGTTGCCCGTTCGTTAGGGTACTGCTTCAGAATTCCCTTGGTGTTAATCGAAGAAACCACAGAAAACTACCAATCAGAGCAGCCGGCCGCTAGAATTGTCCTCGGAACAGCGACTGAATTCGACCTAGCTGGAAAGCTAGTGTCGAAAATACTACCGCCGTTGGGACTCGTACCTAGGACCTCTCGGACAGAGACACTGCAATGACATCAGTTCATGCACTGAACCACCGCTCCTGGTGCGTCTTACGAGTTTTGGCACATTTCTTAATATTGGTTTCCATTACATTGCCAGTAGGGTGGTGTTTATTTATTTAATATTATTATTATTATTATTATTATTATTTGGCTTTTCCAATTCTAGGTTTAAATGTAATAAAGCATAGCGGTCAGTAATATTTATATCATACGACATGAAGTAATACTTTCAACAATTTTATCAAAGTCATATTTGTCGCAAGATGTGTTCATTTACTTCTTGACAGAGTATTAATGAATAAATAGAAATGAAATTCTGGAAAATAACAGTACAAATTAATTTTCAGATTTTGTTTATATTACTGATGTCGATGTTTGTATCCCAATATCAAAAAAAAAAAAAAAAAAAAATTTTTATTGAATTTTAAATGTCTTCTTAAGTTAGGAATAGAAATGTGTGCTCTAAATTTCTAATATCCAGTGCAAGCAAAAATTCAAAGAAAACTAAACAAACTCCGGCCTTTTGAGAAGTGCGCATGCCAACTCGTTAGAAACTCGGAAAAAATACAAAAATCATAAAAGTTTCCATTTTGTCTGAAAGATACATACAGATAGTATAAATACTTGTGTTATTCCAACTATTCTTATATGCGTTATGGATCATCAACTTTTTAATATTCTGGGTATGTAAAGAACGTTTGCCCTGCATATCCGTAAATATTATACTATAGTATTGCAATAACTGAAAAAGAGGATGGAATTTTTAGTAGTTTTTTTTTCTATCTTAATTTTCTCTGTGAAGCCGACATTTCTCGAGGTGGCAAACCTCCAATTCAGCACCCAAAAAAACATAGAACCGGTAAGAATAAAAAATTCCGTAATTTTTGTTCGTGCTAGTTCTTGTCTGGACTATCCATGGCGAAAATCCGTGTTGTGGTGGTCTGCAAAGCAGTTGTGCACTACATATTTTTCACTTGATGCACTCCTTCTGTCCATACTGTACAGTAGTCCACGTCTCTTGTACACCCTGCACACATCCGCTTCTCCTGCGATGCGGCACTTGCATGACACTCAATATACATTTCAACGTCTCACACATTTCACCATACATTCGTACATTTAAGGGCTGTTAAAATATCCTGCATGCTGTACAAGTTGTTAACACATGCATTTCAAGTACACGTTAACTTCGTTACGTACATCACATAACTTCATTCGAAATTTAAGCAGTATCACACAATTCAAAATTTAAGTAGTATATGACTTAGTGTAGGGATCACAGAATTTTGAAAATGTGCACACAATTCACTTTTCCCCATAGCACATCATACGCAGTTTTTAACTGTATTTTGACGTAAAATAAATAAATAAAAAATAAATAAACTTGTACTTCATGAAGTAATGCATGTGTGAGACACGCAACGAGATCCAGGAATACGTATGTTTTCAAAGTGACAGCGGTGAATGTTATGATAAACGGGAATTTTTACATCGTGTAGAATTAATGCTGGAGAAATGATGGCACAATGGATGTGTGTACCATCGAATGTCAACTCTTGACATTACCAAAGGCAACCATGTTTAGTAACAAACACCTTTCGAATCGTCATTAATGAATTGGTTGCGCGTAAAGAGATAACGCATGAAATAATCCTAACACACACGCACCAAAAATTGTTTCAAGGATAAACCACCAAAAAAAAAAAACACACACACACACACACAACAACAACAACCAAACATTAGTGTTACCTTCTCTAAAGTATCGAGTGATCTTTTGAATATTGATGCAATAGAAAGGAAAACAAAATACAGTGTAGTAATGCCTAGGATATTTAAATGCCTGGTGTTTACATATTAACCACACTATGAAGATTCTTAATATCCATTAGTTCAGGCATATAGTCAATTTCCTAAAATTGCGTGTGGATTTCAATGGGGATTTGAAACGTATATATTGACTCAGAGAAAAAATGTGGTTACATTCATGTGATAAGTTTTGTTTTGTTTTAAACTTTCAGCAGATAATATAATTTTGTTCGAAAGTGTAATAACTTATTTGGTTTTCAAGTGGTCTAATCAAGTCCTTTTTTTGAAAGTGTGCAAATTAAAAATGTATAGAATTAGGGTCCTGAAGTATAATATACCATGTTATTCCATTGCATTTATTTTTTTCAACTAATGATTGTCTAAAAATTTAAAATTTACAATACTTTCTCTTGATTCTATTGAGAAACAAAGATACATTTGAGTTTTTATGACTAGTATTTATGTTAATTAGATTGTACTACATGCAATAAGTTACTACAGGTTTCCATATGGATGTTTTTGATATTTTTTTAACTAAAGTATTTTACTTCACTTTAGCTCATTTTTCAAGTTTTGAGGATGAATGCCAGAAATAACAACACATTACCAGTTAACATTGTAGTAATATGCAAATAAAATGTGCAATTAGGTGTTAATTTTTATACCAATATGGTTAATGTCTTCTACTCTTTCAAAAGATAATTTCTTTATTAAGAATTGTAATATTGTACTTCATTATTTAAATTTTAAATTTCATGTAAATTGACGTTGTTAGCCAATTACATTTATAACCACATTTCTAAATGACATGCAGCTCTTGCTGATTGTCCTTCAGTATCTTTTGCGTAAAGAATTTCTTTCAACGGAAAAAAAAGTTATTTAGGTAAGTTTGCACTCATTCAGTTATGTGAAAAAATTACCAGTGCATAGTGTATCTGAACACTGCCTATGCACAGCAAACTGCACAGTATGTCTTTAATGTTGTCAGCAAAGCTGTATGTGTAATAGTCAAACTTTTACAGAGAAATAATAGATATTAGAAAAACAAGGTTTATTTGAACTACTTATGAAGTTAAATGAAATATGCATCGTTCAAAACCTATTTACAACAGCCCTGGGATTTTTTTTTTTATTTCATTACATTAATCAACAGCTAGGCATTCAGGGTTGGGCAAAATACTTTAAATTTAGTTTTTAAATACTTCTTTAAAAAAAATACAAGGACTTAAGTCTAAATACATACATATTTAAAATACTTCAAATACTCAAAATACTGTAAATATAAAATAATTTTGTATTATATATTTTTATTGAAACAATATATTGTAATTGCCAATTACAGTACAGTAGTAATTGACTGTCATACAAATTTCTGAATAATAACTATTGTGATGTATTGTAAAAAAATTAAATATAAAATGATTTCAAAAATATTTCTAACACAAAGAATTGGAATTACCTTTCAAAACGAAAGTTTTCAAACACATCATTAGACAATAAACCACTAGTAGGCGAAAGTATAAAACCCGCAAAGGAAACAGTCATTCTACTGGAGTGAATGAACATAAACTAGTGTTATGACAAATAAACGAATAAAAAAGGTTTATTGTCGAATAATTGTCCAGCATTGTTAATGATTTAAATATATCATCTAAAAATGAAGAGAATCCAAATTCAACAGGTGAAAGGAGCTTTTATTTTTGTTTCAATGAGGTGCATTCTATAGAGGAATCAAACAAAAAAGTTTCTTCAAGATAGTTTCATCTTTGTTCTACACTTCTTCTTCTCTGTGTGTATTTGAAGTATCTCTTTTTTAATACATCTACTTTATGTATTTAAATATATCTCTAAAATACATGCCCAAAAAACTCAAAAATACAGTTTTCAAATACAAAATGTATTTAAAATACTTTTTCATATACAAGTATTTAATTATTGCCCAACCTTGTAGGCATTGAATTTATTTATGTTAACAATAATGACTTCCGTCTTTTTATTGATTTGTCATAAGCATCAAGAATTGCAAATATTTTAAAGTTAAAATTTATTATCAATATTTGTGGCACTTTAAAATTGTTTGTATCAATGTAGGTCAGTTAAGTTAATTGTAAGTAATAGCATTCAGTTAATTAACATGATAAATATTTGAAAATTCTCTTTATTTTTTTCCTTATTTTCAGATAAAAAGAATATAAGAACAGGTGTTTATTTAGCTCATAATATCACCTGGGTGAGTGTGTCATTCAGTGTTTAGTGCACAGTTGTTGACATCAATAATAATTTCAATACAAGAGTGAACTATTATTTTTCATCAGAAGTACACAAAGTAGAAACCAAGCCACTTCCCTGTTTGAGTTGATCTAAACTGAGATGTTTTCATATTTTGACAGCATCAGCAATTATTTGTTGCCAGTAGTACATAAATGCCTGTATAAGAAATCTTCCCTCTTGAGACATGTGAAAACTTTGCAATTGAAGCAAAATATACGAGTATATATTCATAATGATTTAGCATGAGGTAAAAAAGGAAAATGTGCAAGTTGGGAAGGCAGAATCTCATTTGTTCATGATTAAAGTACAATTAATAAAAATGTAGACAGTCTGATTAGAAATGTTTTTCCTAACAAGCAATTCATACTCTAACAAATAAGTAAGTGGAGCCTGTAAATTTAAAGATCATGCATATGTGGCCTAGTGAAATTAAAACATATTTTTTTCAATAGACATTGTTCTTCATAGTGTTCAATGCATCCACTCTACTGTTAAATTTTTGTATTCTATTGATACATCTGGGGTACCATTCAGTAAGCTATAGTCAAAGGAGAAGTCCCTGTTCTTTAACTAAGAAATCATGATGTGCCATGGTTGTGCAATGGTACGTGACAAAGGGAAGGAAATAAAACAATAATTTTGTTGAATGTGAAATACAAAGTGGTTGTGAAAACAGCAATCTGTATTAATATCAAAAATTCCCATTATACCTACTGATTTCAGTTTCAATTTAACAAACAACAGTTTGCATTAAAGGTTTCATTTGAAATTACAATAAATAAAAAAATCATGAAGTGGGATGGGCAGTGCTTTGCGTATGAACAACTAGGCCAGCTCAGGTCTGCAGTAATAAAAATGTATTTATTTATTTAATGTTCTGTGGAGAAAAGCTTGTAATATAGTTTTAAAAAAACATTATTAGTCATTATTGTGCCCATTACCATTATGTAAATAAGAGCAAGAAAGGGACTTGAAATCATAATCCTCTGCCAGATTTTGTCCAAAAGGGATATGTAAAACTGTGTGGCCTGCAGGCTTAAAATTTGTGCTCCTGTAAATACAGTTAAATTTTGGCAGACAGAAGAGTATTATAGTAATAGCTGATATAATTCCTAATAGTTTTATATTCGAGTTCCATTTTGCCTCACAACTGATTTTCAACACGAAATGGTGTAGGATTGTGTTCTTCTGAGCCCTTAGATACTCAAATTCAGCCAAATACATGCATACATATTCACAAGCACAATTAGCAGAATGAAGTAGAATAATTCAACCACTGACAGTGGCAAATCTGAACTGGCAATACCACAATGATGCAGTGTATCAGTCGTCTATCAGATGTAACAGTGAGTAAAATGTGATTACCGCACCGAATGTGGAAACATACATGTTCAAGTTGCAATAAAAGTTCGGGGGAAAAGTTTTTGCTACTTGAGAACACACACGTCTTCAAGTACATTCCAGTTCGCACTCAAGCGCACATTGTTTTGGGCCAAAGTACACAATTTGTACACAAAAATGAATATCGTGTCAAGCTCTTGTGCACATCCCGTACACTGGAGATATGACTTCATGCGCACTCCGTGTACATTTCGAATACATTGGCGCACATGACCATTATCATGAGGGATGTGGTGAACCCGCTTTGTCGAACAACTTCCACATACTACATCCCCCTCTGCTAGCGGTATGGGGAGCAGTTTGGGCTCGTAAACCTACGCTCGAGATGAAATTCCAGCCAGGGCAAAAATGTTTACGGATTAGGAACACTGGCTGACGCATATAAGCGCACTCTCATAGTCACCCGTGCTGGTCGCGAAAACACGTTCAAATGTGCGACATTTGCGCGCGGGTTCCGTATTATACAACGTAACCGTACAAATAGAAAAAGTATGTGCTATTGCAACACCACTGGTTAATTATCTAACTGCACTTTTACACTGTCTTCAAGATTCATCTTCCTAGCAAGAGAACCGAGTTATTTCGGTATAATTGTCAAATTCCTTTTTATTCCACAAGATTACAATGAATCTTTATTAACAAATACATTTTCTCTTTTTATGTTTATGTGTTTTGACTCTTTGAATCATATCTCTGAGAGCAAATTATACCCATAACATTCTATTACATCCCACTTTTCATTCAAAAAACAAATTTCAAAATTCATGGTCAACTCAAAACTTTTTTTCTCATTGACTACACTTCCCATTTGGGAAGTACTTTCACATCAGTGGTTAAAAGTGATAAGTATTTCCAATACATGTGAACCAACACAACTTGATATCTGGTTTTTTTTTCTCATCATGTGCAACAAAATTATCAAGCCCTTTTCAAAACCAATTTTCCCCAAAAGAGCAAAATACTATTTCAAAATACATTCTATTCCATAACTCACCTTTTCCTTCTCCTCAACCTTTGGTAACAAGCACATGTACTGTTCATTTTGTTCTGTTCTCACCATCAATGTTTCTGCATCCGGTTCCTAAATGTTTGAATTTTACACCATTGTTTACAAAATTCAATTGCAAATTTTTATATATCGTACCTCCAAAGGGAATCTGGTACAACTGCAAAATTTGCATTCTTGTGATTGTGACAATACTTGACTAAAAGGTCATAAGGTTCTTCACAGAAAATTATTCTCACTCTAGTGCCATTTCACTATTTCAGAAAAGAGACAACTCACTAGCTGTTGAAGCACTTTTGTATTAAAGTGATTTGTGATCTTCATTGGTTAACAGTCATAAATGAAGTTGTTAGTACATTTTAAGCAAAGCTAGGCATGTGGGAAATTGGCACATAATACGTATGTCAATAACACTGAAAAATGCCATCTGTAATTTGGATTGATTTTTAACCTTGTACGGAAAAGTTTCCACCAAAAATATATAATGCAGACTATTCTATTGAAATCCAGAGTGCAAGCAGATTTTAAATAGCACATTTGGAAAATAATGCATAATGTAATATATTTTGTACAAATAAAATAACACGAGGAAAAAATCCTTATTTGCTTCTCCAGAAAAAAAATGTTAATTTTGCAGTTGTTTCCCCCCCTTTTTTTTATTTTGTTTTGTTTTGGAGATACGATAAGATTTATAAATATGACATGTTGTAACATATCTTTCATTAGTATTATACTGGAAGTAAATACAACATATATGGAGCAAAAGTTTAAAAAGGTATTCTGACTCACCAAGAATTCTTTCGTTTCACGTCCAGGCCAATTCACTTTGAAGATTACTGTATCATCAAAACCTTTAATATCTATTCCATATATTATTTGTAACATAAACAATGTTACAACAAAATATAGTATGTACTTTTCTGCCATCGTGCAGTATTTGCGTGCTTTTACTTATATATGGTGAGAGGAATTCCAACAATGTATAAATGTGGTACGCGTCAAACTAGTATTTCTTTTATCAAGTGTTTTAAACTCTTTAATGTATTTATATCCATAGCGATTCACACAGTTATGTTAGTTATACATACATTTTAATTCGCATAAACTTATGTAGGAACAACATTCACAATATTTTGACGTAACTAACAAGCTCCAAATCTTCGCCGCAACGTGGATCCACTCTCGAAAAGCCAGAGAATATATAGAGTACAATTGAAAGTAAATTCACTTGATACGTAACAATCATCACAATAGTATTACTATACAATGTAATCCAATTGTATTGCCGAACACATCGAGAACACGTACTCAATACTCTCTGAACACGTACTCACAATTTCACCAAAAGACTTAGATAACACACCAATACGCTTTGATTTCATAAATGGTGTCTGACAATATCTGCTTTATTTGAAAAGAATTTGTTACTTCTTGTCTGGTGCTTCAGCGTATTATCAAGGTCAATGAAATACAATTTTACTAATATTATAGTATTATTTTTATTTTATTTTCAATCCGAATATGAACTTTACGCCAGTATCTCTTTGCAGCAGTTGGCGGCACTGATGTTTACTTCGCCTCTATCAGGACGGCAACATTGTAGGAGGTAAATTCTGTCCGGATTTGAAAGTTCATGTAAGACTTTTGTAATATGTAATTAAGCGTATATTTTTTTGCAATTATATCATTCGAATGTACATTATTCTTGAGTACTTTAATCGTGAATATTTTAGCGTTGTAATGTGAGACAATACACAATTTAACTCATGCGTTGGCAAATAATTTGTAAAGTGAAGGTTAGAGTATAAACCCGGTATGTAGACTTGTTCCCTGAAGTGAAGTGTGTAGTACAACCTACGTACAATAACAGGTGTTATATACCTGTTAGTACGGGCCAGTGCACGTGCAGTTGTGCTGCATTGCACTTGTGTGGGATGGCCCACAACCAGTGGCGGACCCAGAAAGTATTTCAAGAGGTGGGGCCAATTTTAGTTCATATCTCCATAAATGTTTTTGAAATATATTTTTTTAATGTCATGCTTACAAAAAAAAAAAAAATACTAAGATAATATTCATAATGAGAAAACTTGAATGTGGTGAGATCCACATATAATGATTATTTTAAATTAATGTAGTTAAATCATTAAAAAATTGGCCTTGGAGGGTGGGACACCCATGACCCTTGTGATCCCCCTCCCCATTGATCTTTCACTGTTTGTAAAATATGGTGAAATGAGGAACGCACCCACCCCCCAGTCACTACCTGATGAACCAGTGAGATTGGGGTGGAATTATAATTTACAGTAGGCATCTTGGAAATTGGAAGTCCTGAAATATGAATGGAATATTGATAGCCAGAACAAATTTTATTTTATGTATTTATTTTTAATTTTGGCAATTTGTATCACTGGTAATAATGTATTGTTAAAGAAAATCAATAATTCTATAGTGAATTGCAAAATTGTAATTATTTTGTCAAGATTAAATTATGTGGCTGTAGAGATTGTTGTAATTGAATTTGTATTCATTTGAAGAGTGTAACATAATGGTTTGTTTTAGATATCACCATGAGTTTGAGTACAGAGGTGGAAGAGCTATTGCATACACCGTTAACATTTTTAGCAGAAGATGAACTACAAGAAGCATTTACCATTGTCACAACTTTATTGGAGGTATTTCCAGAAGAAAAGAACAGATTCAAGTCCACTCTTGAAGGCATTCTAGGTATGTTTAATAGGTACCAGGAGTGAGTTGAAAAATATTTCTTGAATAAAGTTTCATGTTCCCTCTGCTTCAAGAAGAAATGATATTTTTTCTCTTGAACTATATATTGCTATTTATACATCAAATAATCTGATTTCATGGATGTATAAGTTAGTAAATATTCTCTACATTGATCTCTGGGAACCTTCCCATGAACTTTACAAGAGATGTGCAAAATAAGCTTTTACTTTTTAATTGATGTATAATTATATTATTGAATTTGATATTATGAGATTAGTTATTCGTTGTTACTTTGTTAGCTATTGTTCTCATATGTTAACACAATTCATATATACAACTTTGTGTATTGGATGAGAATCAATAAATAAATAATGGACGCTTTACTGAAACACGAAACATTAAAATTGTGTATGTCTGGGTGTGAATTTCTAATATTTTCTTGAAAATATTTACTATTAATACAAACTAACAATTGTTTTAGTTAATATAACAGTGAATGCGATAATGGTTCCTTTTTTTATAATATTTTGATTTTGAGATATATATTGTTCTTCTTCTCTTCTTTTTCCTTCTCTCTTTTCTTCTCCTTTTCTCAACTTCTCTTCTTTTTCTTATTTTTTTAAATTTTTTTAATTTGAAGCTTTGTGCTGAAAAATGGTTGATGTTATGATTTATGAATTTTACAGGACAAGCAGGAGTGCTGCATGCTACATTATGTTACTAGTAGATTTGTAGCTTAGATAGTTATTTCATGATAATGTTGTGTTTGTTATCAAATACTCTATGTACATACACGAGCTACATAAGACTACTTACCCCATTATTTCACAAAAATCATGATTTGCAAATATTCTAACATTGATAATTATTCAGTTCAATGGTTCGTTTGAAGTGACAGTTTCATTTTCACGATTATGACGTTTAAAGAAAGGCTGAGAAAATGATATAAATGAGATTTTACAGCCTTTTTTTTTTTACATTAAAAACATTTTAAGCTGGCACAGTAAATGCATAATAATTATAATTGTGTCAGAAAGGGAAACGAAATGCCAAATTGTTATTCTCAGTAATTTGTATTTGTTTTGATGCTTTTGCTGGTTGGATAAGTAAATACATGAAGGGAGCTATACACTGTCGTATTTGCTGACATTTTGCATACCCAACCAGCAGAAATAGTGACAAAACTACTGTCATTGGCATCAAGGGGTCTTCACACATTCATTCTTTGGCGAGTAACAAACGACCAAATCCCAAGTAGTGTGAATGAGTTTCTTGCTATTTGCTGAGCAATGAACATTCAGTACCCACCGTATCCACCACATGTCAGTCTTTTGGACACATCAAAGGAAGCGAACATTCGCCAAACATCAGCTGTTCAGGACTGAGCGAGCAGTAGCTCTCTGCTCAGTGCCGGCGGCGCTAGCCGAATTCGTTTATTACGCTCCGTGAAGTCACGAAGGTTAAGCGAATTCGAGACTCGCGGGTTCTTGGTTGGGTGACCGGCCAGGAACCCCGGGATCTAACGTCGTCGAGCCCCTGGCCGAAGGGATAAAAGGCACTGACTGACTGACTGACTGCGACGTGACGAGACTTGACTTGGTAATTAACGGAGGATTACTCCAAAATAATGCGCTCAACACCCCATAAGGGGCTTGGAGACGCGTTGCGTCAAGATGTGGACGCAACAAATTAAAAAAAAAAAATGCCAAATGTGTGGAGCCGTTTTAAAACCTAAAGCCTAAAAAAGTGTTCAAATCATTAGTTGTCTTAGGCAAATTAGAGCTCTTGTATCCCCGCCTGCATTAAACTCAAGGTGTGGGCGGAAGAATTTGTTAGAGATGCATACGTTATTCTTACCAGTAATGAATTCTTACCAGTATTTTAACCCTTTTGCTTTGTTTTGCTTCTTTTGAGTTCTACTTACACCTGAAAAACAGCACTTGTTATCATCCATAAATTACATAACACTAAAGAGGTGGGAGATGGTAAGGCAGCATTAACATAGGAGTAGGGGTGGTAGCTTAGATTTACGTAACAGATATTTTTAGTTTCTCGCTACTGCTTACGTAGTAGAGAGAAAGTTATGTAATGCTGCGCGAAAAAACGGCGAATTTTCGGCAGAAAAACTCTTTTAACAGGGCCGTCGTAACAAAAAGTGGATAGATCCAGTTGCTAAATTTATGAAAAAAAAAATCTGTAATACTTGGTGTAGCCAGAATCCGTTTTGTGGGTCCTTGATACTGAAAAATCGATTAACGGCGAAACCTCTGTTCGTCTGTCTGAACAACGGTAGCCGCTAAACAGTTCGGCCGCTTTTTCTCTCCAAAATTGATATCCTCAATCGATCTGGCTGATGTAGCCCCATAAATTTTAAACCAATATTGCAATTTTGGGAGATACTTTACATGAAGCCTCTGGGACATTTTCCAAATTTTCAGCAAAATGGCTCCATTATTTTTGATTAAATTTTATTGTTGGATCGTGTGAAGGAGCTTTAAGAGAATGGTGCAGGGTCTCACGTTAGTTAAAAACCCTGATTTTTTTAAAATTGCATAAGTTCCAAATTTTTTCGGAGTCTTCCCACCAATAAAATATTAAAGATAGATTTTGAAATAAGGTCATGTACAATTTTTCAAAAATTTGAGTACTTTTCACGTAATTTTGCGTGTGAATACAGGTAAGAAAGTGCGTGCTGTTTTCGCACCGCTAGTCAGTGGCTCTTTCTCCGATACACCGCGTTTACCGCCGGTATACCTAGTAATTCGAAGTGTATAGAAATATTCCGTAAATTTGATAATCTTCTAAAAAGTTGTTGAGATTTTAAAAGCTTTAAAACAGATGCAAAAAAATAACTGTTTTGCTACTGAGAGCCAGTCAGTCTTCCGCATCCGTAAGTGCTACGAAGTGCGTTAAGAGTGAGAAGTTTCAAACATTCTGTAATTTCTGTCCAGAGAGTTCGCTTGGCGCAGGCAAAGAATTTGGAATTTATAGTATTGGGATTTCAGAAAAGCTCATAAAAGTCAACGGTAGAGGTAGCTTTCATAAAGTGCAGTATACCGGAAATAATGTTCAGGATTCGCCACTGCAACTAGTTTATCCATGAAGATTGTTCCCATATAAATGTTAAAGGTGACATTTTTTTATTTTTAGCTTTGTGATATTCAGGAATATTTTGATTCAGTTTAATTGTATAACTTTATGCTTTATGTTAGTAACAAAATAAAAATTAGTAAGTTTTGTTCTGTTAGATTGTACTAGACTGTTGAAGAACATGTTTTTTTCTTTTTAGCCACATGGGGGAGACTTCTTGAACGCAGTGGACAATTTGATAAGCTGTTTGCTTGTTATCACAAAGCATTGATTGTTTTCTGTGACCATGAGGGAATTCTTTCAAATCTCGGAGCTCACTTACTGAGGTAAGAAAATTGAATGCTAATATAAAAAATATTTTGTTATCGAATGTGCAGCTTTTGTATCAACTAGTGGTCTGTAGCTGCAAAAATACTGCTGTTGAGTGTGTGAAATATGGGGTTTTGGAGTAGTGCAAATTGGCTGTTTTTAAATGGCACACATGTATACTAGAGCTTCTTTCTTCCTCATGTGATGTCAGCTTTCTTTTATTTATTTTTTATTTATTTTACGTCAAAAAAACAGTTAAAAACTGCGTATGACGTGCTATGGGAAAAGTGAATTGTGTGCACATTTTCAAAATTCTGTGATCCCTACACTAAGTCATACACTACTTAAATTTTGAATTTTGAAAGGGAGAAAAAAACAAAAACTCCCATGTAGTAAAATCTATTTTCAAGGATAAATAAGCAATAAATTTTGAATTTTGAAAGGAAAAAAAACAAAAAACTCCCATGTAATAAAATCTATTTTCAAGGATAAATAAGCAATAAATTTTGAATTTTGAAAGGGAGAAAAAAAACAACAAAAAACTCCCATGTAATAAAATCTATTTTCAAGGATAAATAAGCAATAAATTTTGGCTCTTATTACTTCCTGCCGCGACAACATGGAAACGATAATTTGAAGAATTGTGTTTCCCACTGAATTCTAGAAGACGTGCACACAAAATGAAGTTACATTTATGTCCAGAAGCAAAACAAGGGGCCATCTCAGCATTTGCTCAATGGATCAGGAAACTGGATGAAAAACCTGATCGAGATGGGGTCATTGACCGGAAGCTGTAGTACAATAGTTGTTACAGGTTGTTTATACTCATTTATACAGTCCAAATGGTAAATAATGCATTATGTATCATTGTTAAAATTAATGTTACTTTTCTTGTGATGCTCAGTATAGTCTCTAATTGTATAGAAACAGTTATGCAGCAGAAACGATTTCACTTGGGATTTAACCCAGTGAACCCAGGGATCTTACCCAGTGATGCACTGAGTATGAGAATATAGTTGTAACTCTAGGTATGGGAAATTGCAGATTAACATAATCAAATATTTGCATTTTTCAGTCCAAAATAACCTATCATTATTTTGTATTTTTCCAGTCTACCTGGGTATCTAACGAAACCATTGACACTTCTTATGTGACCAGAGTCTGCTTTTTTGTTGTCAATTTATGCATATATTTGAAATTTTAGAATATAGATAATAATTTTAGTAATATAATTTGGCGGGTAGCCTTTTTCTTGTTCTTGCTGGCTGTTGGTGGTTGTATTGTAAGCAGTAAAGCTCTGAGTATGTGAATTCAGATGGTACATGTAGTATGAGAATAGGTGGATTAACACTATCGAATATTTGCATTCTTCAGTCAATATCGAAATTGTTTTTATTTTTCCCAAGTTTCTGGGTAATTAACAAAATATTTGACAACTATCCGTGGTCAGAAGTTGCTTAAATTTTTAAGTTTTTAAAAACTTTTTTTTTTAAATGGTGGCAAATTTTTTCTTTAAATTTTCTCCTCATATGTATCAAAAGACAGTAAACAAGTGGTGCTAGTCTCATTGTCAGCGAACTCTGTGTTTTTGAAAATTGCAAAAAGTTAACATTTTAATACAACAAGCTCGAGTTCCAAACTTCCTGCGTAGCGATTGCGGAGAGGTAAGCTTATTGCAAGTTAACTCAAAGGACTGAGTTTGAGTCTTGGTGTGGAAAAAGTTTTGCTGGTTGAAAATACTTTTCAAGGTATATGTAGTACAAAAATATAGCGGAGAAGTTGAAAATAATGTGTAAAAGTATGTGATGTTGTAACACCTAGTTTTGTTAAGTTAGGATCTATGCCAATAGTAAGAAGCCGATTTTGCAGCTTTGAAAGACCCGAGTTGTGCAATAATAAAAAAAGGGAAGTATTTGCACTTGTTTCGTTTTCTGCCGAGAATCTCATAAAATGTTTTCACAAATGAAAAATTATTATTTTTGTTTTGAAAATGCTACAATATAAGTTCAATCCAAGATCTGTACGTTCAGAACTTTCCGACAAACAGCTCTTCAAACATTGGCAATTTTTTTAAAAAGTGAAGAATTTCTGTTTTGTGTATAATTCAAAATATCGAGGAAAGTACTAATCCCATGAGGAAAGTCACTGGTAAGGAATTTGTTGTACATTTATTTAGCTTTCATTTTAGCTCATAAAGAGATGCATTTGGTCGTGAAGAAGGTTGACTTAATGGCTAAATGACTCATGATAGAGATGTTGGCAACCATGCCTAGGACACTGTGTCTCAACATCTCTTGGAGAGCCAAGATTCCTCTGACTCCAGCTGTGGAAGTGTTTCACATGTGACATTTGTTCAGTCTTAATACATATTCATTGCTCATCAGTGTTGTGTAGTGTTTGTTGAAAAATCAAAACTAAAATAAAATATTGTGAAAAAGTGGATGCGTTATTTATGATGTAAATAGTCATGAAAATAAAAAATGGAAGAAAAATAAGATTTTTATTGAGGTTGGAAGGTATTGAATTAAGTGTTTTGTATCAAAAACAGTATTTTTATTTACAAATTCTTTAATTTGGTGAGGATTGTGTTACATGCTTACAGGAGTTTATGTTGTAAAAAAAAGTTTGAGACCGTTTAAAGTTACAGTAACAACATTTAGACAAGGTCATTCCGAGAGAAATATTATTTCTTGTTATTTACAATTTATTAAGAAATTTAAGTAATTCTCTTACAGAATAAAAGTAGTTTGTTTTATTTCACCACACCATTCCTTTTCTGATTGTTCTTATAAGAAGATGAATTCTTTCTTCCAGAGCTGGCTATATGGAAAAAGCTTCTGAGTATTTTCAAGAATCTCTTAAGGTCAATAGTAACTATCTTCCTGCACAACGAAACCTTGAAACCGTACGCAGTTACATGGTTGAAAGGTGGCATTTTCGGATGTTAAATGATAACATTAGAAATAATGGTTTTAGAGAAGCTATAATTAAGAAGATTAAAAAAGGATTTGATTGTGTTCTTGATATTGGAACAGGAACAGGAATACTCAGGTAGGGGAAATTTATATACAAACAATATTCCTAAATTATTGAAACCTGGTTTTACAGTGAGTGTTTACAACAAGTAAACAATGTTTTGATTCCAGTTTGTTTGCAATTGAGGCTGGAGCACAAAATGTTTATGCATGTGATAGCAATGAAGCCATGATAAATATTTCAAGACAGGTTTTTGAAAGAAATAATGCTCTTGACAAAGTTACATTAATTCATAAATTGTCAAATGATATTAAAATACCAGATAACATACCGGAAAGGTCAGTAAACATTATGTATTTTAGTTAAATGTACTTGTTAAGAAATCCTTAGTATTTATGATTTCTCCCCTATTTATTTTTCCCTTTAATTTTCCTTCTTTCTTAGTATTGCTTTTAAAAGAATGCACATATTTGTTTAAAGAAATGGAGTGTTTACATTTCAATTTCAACATCTTACAAAAACAGATTAACTTGAACCATATTTTGGTAACCATGGGTCCCTGATAAGCGTGACAGGATTCAATTATTTATGTTAGCATTGATATACATTGTTTGGTCACTCACAGTAATATACTACTACTTGTTGACTTCTACTTCCTTATTTTCTTCACTTCTCAGTTATTTTTCCTGTTTTCCTTCCATTTATTGAATGTTTAATGAAATTACCATGTAATACAGTAAAGATTCTTGTCACCAGTATCTAAGCTAAGCTTATTTTTGTCTAAGCTAGTACAGATTGTTGTAGTTGTATATCACCCTTTCCCTCGAACAATGACAATGTATACTTTAAAGATTACCTAAATTACAAAAAGCATTAGCGGAAGGAGTATTTTGCCAATATTAATGAAGTGTTTGATAGAGGTAGGAGATAGATAAAAAATTCTATCCTCCAGAAAGGGCAGAGCCCCTTCTTCCAGTTTTCCATTTTTATTTATGACTAGTACATAAAATTGGTTTATAGGAGTTATAATGATGTTATATATGTTCCTCAGAGTAAATATCTCAGACTTCCATGGCACGTAGGGAGATCAATGATAATCTTTTTTTGTCAAAGAACATGTGGGAAATCGCAAGACGATACATGCAATCCAATTTTGACATTGCACCCCGATTGGTAGACAACATAATTTGCGTTAATGAAGTGTCATAGGAAGACCCATCCACTGGCAATGACAATATGATTTTAATCTTATATAATTTGATAAAGCACGCAAATAACTTTATTATTCAGCATTGACTGCATCTAACCTCATGACCATCAGATCGAGAAAATGGTTTAGCTAAACATGAACAATTAAGACAAAAGTCACAATTTTGTCTAGGCCAGCGAGCAGCTTGTCCCTTGAAGATTCACATACCTGCCACACTCTAATGTAGGAAGAGTTGCCATCAATCAGGGATGCAATTTCAAAATTTGATTGTATGTCAAGTCATTGATTGATGGATTAATTACTTTGTGTTTCCAGGCGCATGGACTGCTATGACCACTAGTCCTGTAAGTGTAGTTCATTTTTATAATGGGAAATGGCAATTTTCTTCCCCTACTGGGTAACGAGATTAGGAACTGACCTACACATCAGCTGCGGGCTTTCCCATTCTCATATCTCCCACCAGCAAGGCACCCCATGTCCGATACAAGCCCTCTCAGCTCCCAACTGGTCTCATGATGAGTGTAGTAGTGTAATGCATGTACATGTGTGTAAGTAAAGAGTGAGAACAGGACAAGGAAGGGGAAGGAAAGATAGTACATGGCCCTTAGCCCATTTTTAGGGTACTGTTCCGGCATTCACCTAGTGTTCATCAGGGAAACCACGGAAAACAATTGAGCAACTGGCCACTAGAATTCTTCTTCAGACGGGAGATGAATTCAACCTAGCTGACTAGCTAGTGTCAAAAAATCCCACCACTGTCAGGACTCAAACCCAAGGACTTCCTGGCCAGGGCCACTACAGTAACATCAGTTGATGCCTTGAGCCACTCAACCGGTCATGTAACTTCGTCATATGAGACTTCCCGCCACACATTCACTGGTAAAAAACGATTATCATTGATTCCCCAATATGCCATAGTAGTTTGTAACATTTATTTTCAGGCACATTGATGTGAATATACTGTTAGTTTCTTTGAGGTAAGAAAACGTAAAAACCTTAATGCCTTAATAGTGTTTGTCCTGTCAGTGATGTGTAAGAATATCACTCTTGCAGATTTCTCTTCAAGTTCTCCTTTAATGTCATACATTGAAGGAGATAATGATTTTAAAGCAGGCTGAAGTGGCACACGTGTTTGCTGATCCATTCTGACACAGTTTCTTTCTTGGTCCTTAAGACTCCTTAAAGTATGTAAAATTGCAGGGTTCCACCAAATGTGGTCCAGCTTATCTTTAAATGACATTAAATATGGCAGATAATGAGATAATGTTCACATCATTAAATCTGTAACCTCTGGTCTGACCTTTTTCACATTTTGTTTCAAATGAAAGGCAATGAAGTATTCTTTTAGAAATGTCCTGACACTCTTTTTGATATATCATTCCATTTTTCAGTGAACATGCATTTCTTTTTAAATGTGGAGTATAAAGTTGTTTTGTAGATATAAAATTATTCCTAAAATTATATTAAAACTATTCCATATTAAGTGGTCTCATTTTTTAAGAGATGTCCCATGTGACAATCATTGATTTTGATGAAATTTTGTGTGCCAAGCTGTACATAAAGGTACTCAAAGGTACTTATGTTAAATTGTAGCTTTATAGATGAAATAGTTGAGATATAATGGTTTGTTTGACCTGGTGTAGTGACTTAGTACAGTAGATTATTAGATTTTCGATACTTTGCGAAACAATATTGGAGTTCAAGAAATTAAGAACTCCATCACTGTCGAAAAATCGTTGTTTTCCAGCATACAATATTTTCTTCTACATTGTAGGAGAAAGTAAATAAATATCTCGACAACACTCAAATTTCTTCTTGACTTTTTCCATGAATAGAGCAAAGGGTGCTTTTAAATAGCGCAAGTCGAATTTTTGTTGAACTCTCAATTTTCGAAAATTGCAAAAGTGATAAATAATACGAGAAAGTGTCCTGTTGTAGCTCCTAGTTTACTTTAAATATGGAATGCCTGCTTGAGATATTGGAAAATGAGTCGGGGTCCCCTCTATTGGAAAGGAGAGTGTCTGTGTTTTCATTTGGAGACGATCTGGTACAGTTAGCAAAACATGCCCCAGGGGCTCAAGAACTGGTTGATATTGTTGTGGAATATCTAGGAGCCCTCGAAATGACATTGTCCCTAGCTAAATGTCCATCATTTCAAATTACATTTAAACGATTCTAGTTCATTGAGGACCCTCATCTGGAAAGGTTGGGGAAAAGATTTCCTCTGGTTGGTAATGGCCTTCACATGCATGACATGGCTGTAATGGCCATAACATGTGTAATGACCTTAACATGCATGAGAATGAACTACTGTGACAGTAAACTACTGTATTTGGAACTGCTTCTCATCTAAAGCATTCCTTGCAAATTTGATGGAAGCAGTGGCAAGGCTTCAGCGTGCATTTGAAGCTCACTCAGAAGTGGGTATTACTTCTGCCTTACCTAACACCATTACTTTACCTCCACCAACTGGTTTTGTTAATGCTTAGAGAAGTAGATGATCAAATCCAAATGGCAGTCAGTTCCTACATCTGCATATGAGTACTGCAGGTGGCATATTCGATCTGGCCAATAGAGATGGAAGACTGGGGTTGCTGTGGTTCCTTCTACACGTTCCCAGGGTACCACTGAACCTAGATTTAAGAATAGAAAAATCTGCAGATCCTGTTTGCAGATGACTGAATTTCTGTCCAGTTTTCTACTTACGGACATTAAAGAACTACTACTGAACTGAACAAGATATATTAGCATATAAGAAGAAATTCGCCTATGAGGAGGCAGCGGCGTGGGAGAAACTGGGATCCCAAGAAAGAGAGCGGTAGAGGCGCATATAATCTATCCGATTGGGAATGCCTGTTTTGTGTCTTCGGAAGACCGGCACTCAAATTGAGATCGAATACCGCTGCCAATAAATCTACATTAGAAGGAGGAGGCCAGAAAGAACGTGTATTGCAGGAAGTCCAATATAACGATAGAAACCATGAACCACATCCTGGGCCAATGCACCTTTAAGAATAAAGAAGAACCATCAAGAATAAAGCGTTATTACAAGATCAAGAACTTTACACTGAACAAGATGCTTCGAAAGTAGAATATTGTAGTTCTGCGGAAGCCTCTTTCTCTGTTGCCCAAGGTGTTAGACTCAAACCTGACCTGATAATAAGAAGCCTGGAAGGGATCCATGTGGTCGACGTGACTGACTGACTGGTCTAACCTATAAGCTGTGTAGGACAAGGTGATCAAATATCAACCACCCTGACGGTCCAACTTCACGGAATGGCAAACGTCAGAACTCTGTTAGTGGTGGTTGTCACCTCTGGGGCTATGTCAAGATGCCCTTAAGACTGGGGAGCACGTCTTGATGCGATCTACTATCTTGTTAATTACTCAGGGTGTCTATTATGCTCTTCATCCAATTTGTAACTTACGATGGAGTTGATAGCATTGATGCTAGTAAGTACAGAAAAGGAACCTCTTAGACCCCTGTGGAAGTCTTGGGAACCCAGGAAAAATGCCTAGGAAACACTTAGTTACCACGTCTTAAAGTGGGAAGTGTATGCTATTTAATTAGGCATATAGAAAATTGTGGTGTCAGAATTCACGGTTTGTTGGTCCTTGATACCAAAAAATTTGTTGGCAGCAAAACGTGTCCGTTCAAGGACAACAGTAGCACCTAAACCTTCAGACGATTTTCTCCAAATTTGACATTTCCCCTTCGCTCTGGCTGAACTTCAGACCTTGCGAATTTGAAACGGATATTTTGATTTTGGGGCAATACTGCACTTGAAGCAAAAGCTGGTATTTCACATGAAATGTGGGCGACTGTGCCTAGGATGCGGCGTCTCCCGGACGCCAAGAATCTGTCTCCGGCCACAGAAGCCTCTGCTTTCATTTTTCATATGCCGATTTGCCAAATGTACGGCGATTGAGGTGCGGCACAAGATCTGGGTGGGATTAGTAAATATTGTGATCTAATAGTCATACTCTACAATGACGCTGCACGATATCAAACAATAGCTGTATCTCAAACTCTATTTCACCTATGAAGCTAGAACTTAACTCAAGTTCCTTTGAGACCTGTGGAACATGGCGTACAAAATTTCATCAAAAAACAGGATGGTCGTGCGAGGCCCTGCCAAACTTAGACCTCTCAACTTGGAATGACTTCTTGATTTGAAACGCTAAGAAATATCAAAAAATGGGCACAGAATATTTTATTACCTTTCGTGTAAAAAGTGTATAGTTATTTATGAGGGAGTTACGAGGGATTACATTGATAATGGTGTCAACAACGTATTATCTACCGCCAACTTTAATGGAATTTAAAGATAAGCATGGCCACAACATTTGGTGACACCCTGCACTTTGCATACTGTATTGGAACGCGCTCGTTGACACGTTGCCGCGTCGAATGTAATAGATTACGCTCCCGTTAATCCGAGTTATGACGTAGTTCAGAGTCTGCATGCGCGGGTTTTGGGCGCCAAGTGAGATACTAACTTGGAGTACGTTGGGTGCCGGCTTTTATGAATCTCAGGGATGAGTAGCTCTGGGTCAATGATGATGCGAGGTTTTACTGATGTTAATGAAATATAACACGTTAATTTTCTTGTAAAGCAACTCGTCAAGGTGACGGATGCGGATTTATTCAAATTAATTAATTTATATATTTTATTATATTAATTTATGTTTTATTATAGATGAATTTGTATATTAATTTATTTATACAAATAAATGAACTACACATGACAGGTGATATACTGCAGGAGCCTTCTGTCCAGTGAATTTAATAGTGTATTAACGGGCAGAGCAAGTATTGACTGGTTCGGTGTATTTTCCTCTACCGGCGGTTATGATTCTCCGACAATTGCCCGCCGACAGGTTTTTGCGCAGGTGGGCTGGTAACTGAGCGTCAGATGGCGCCCCAGCGTTGCGGTTCAGCGGCTATGGTGCCACACTCGGTGTTTGTTGATACCTCGCGTTCCTTAATTAATCTACTGCAACAGCCAGTCTCGCTCGAATAATCAGTTTCTTGGCAAAGCCCAGTTTATGCATCGAAGAGGCTATTGCAAATGCGGGTGCCTCGCTTACGTAAAGAAGGCCGTCTCATGCCACCTCGCGTTGTTGCGACAAATATCGCGTAAAGCTGCCTTAACTTTTCGCCAGTAGCTTCGAATGATTGAATGGCAGTTGTTGTCGTTAAAATTTCTAACTGAAGCGATTGTTTTTCAGGCTATGGCCGAAGGGTTCCAAAGTTTTGACCGAAGTATTTGAAAGTTCTGCCGAAGCTATTGAAATCTTCGACCGAAGTAAACTTACATCGCCCTGCTAGGAGTTCCCCTATGAAATCTCCCCTCTTGTCTCTTACGCGCGGTCATCTCGTCACGTGATTACTAAATTGGTCTGCTGTTTGCTAAATTGGAATATTCGAGAAAGTTCCGCTCTTTTTTGAACAATTTTCCGCTTGGAACGTTATGAAAACGTAATGTTATTAGTTATTAGTAGACCTCGGATTTTAGGACAAATGCCTATTTAATTCCTTTAGGAGGTTGTGGAAAATAATTGCAGATGTTTAAGAATCATGAAAAAATAGATATACTGAAAGCATCTCATAGTGTCTAGATTGTCCTAAAAGGGCGGTTCATGCCTATTTTAATAGTTGTTTTGTCAAAAACTGCCTAAAACAAGTCACTTTTGAAGAATTATCATATTTTAATTACTAATTTTTTAATTTGTTATACCGAAATTTGATGTTTAACGTTTGTTAAAAGCGTGGTTTAATCACTTTGTAATCCATCGTAACTGCCTAAAACGTTACTTTTCATCCCAAAGAGTGCTTAATTTCATAATTTTGTTACATATTTTAGGTTCCGAAATCATAAATTTTGTGCCTAAAATTTCGAGGTCTAGTTGTTACTGAAGAGGCCAAAACTTAAAAATCGAGGAAAAAGGTAGAAGAGCCGAGAATTTTAATTTGGACGAGGCAATAATACCTAGACCTCGGAATTTTAGGCACAAAAGTGGTGATTAGGCACCTAAAATACGTAACAAAATTATGAAATTAGGCGCGTTATGATAAAAAGTAACGTTTTAGACACAATAGCATTCCTGGTATGTTCAACATTTTATCGGTCACCATACAATCTCATGATTTATGCGAAAATTTACATTACTGCAATAGTAAGCAAGTGAATTCTGTTGCTGCGGCAAGTTAGAATGATATTGTGGGGTGTTGCTTGCGATATATCTATTTAAACAATATTCTATATCGTGGTTTGAGAAAGATTGACGCAAAATAATTCTCCTGAACAAATACTTATAGAAAAATACAAATACCTAAAGAAATGACGCCCGGTGAGAAATTTGGCGCGTTGACTTCTAGTGGCGACACATTCACGTCATCAGTAAATACGATTACCGGAGAAGAGTTTTATTTGGTGGAATACCAGGAAAATTAGGTTAATTTACCTAATATACATTTTTACTTTCTCCTCCTTGCAAAGGTACTTCGTAAGAAGAGAATGTTCTGTAATCGTGCGTGCGCCGAAAATGGCGCATTTTCGGCAGAAAAACTCATTGCCGGGCCCTAGTAACGAAATAAATCATGTGGTGGATAAATCATCTTGCTAAATATTTTAAAAAATCCCCTAACTCGTGATGTAGCCAGAATTCAGGTTTTGTGGATCCTTGATGCCGAAAAATCGACTGACGGCAAAACGTGTGTGGTCAACGCTAGCGCTTAAACCGTTCAGCCGATTTTCATCAAAATTGGTATTCCCCAATTGATTTGAATGAACTCGTGGCTTTGGGAGTTTCAAATGGATATCTTGATTTTTGAGGGTACTTTACATGAAGCCTCAAAAACATTTTCAAAATTTTCTCACATTGGTACCATTTTTTTTAATATTATCAAACTTTGTCTAAGAGTAAAGTACGCTTAAGACTATGCGTCAGGGAAAATTTCAATTTTTTGGGACTGTCTTCCTTCAACTATAATGTTAAAGGTAGAGATTTTTTCCTGAATGAAATCTGTTCTTTAAAGACGGATTTTTAAGAAGTTCATGTTTAATTTTTCGAAAATGTTAGTAGTTTTCCTGTTATTTTGCGTGAAATAAAGACATATCTCAAAAACAGCTCGGATTTTTTTCTGTATTTTTTTCCCTCGTATGTAATAAGGGACGATAAAATATTGTGCTGGCGCCATTTTCGGCTAGCGTTCCGTTTTTTTCGAAAATTGCAAAAAGTTAAAATTTGAAAACTACAAAATTGGAGATTGTAATTTTTACTTTACACAAAATGTGTTGTAAAACATCAGCTCTTAAAAAAGGCAAAATACGACTTTTTTAAAAAAGAGTAGTTTTAGCGTAATTTGGGGGTGAAATTTACACAATTTATAAAAGAAGAATATTTTCACAAAAACCGCCCCATTTTTTCTTCATGAAAGTTTCTCCCCGTATATAACAACGTATGTGAAACTAGGTGCTAAAACTATATACTTTCTCGCATTTCTGTTCATCCATATTAGGCTAGTACATGAACATGCGAAAGTGTTTTCAATCAGCAAAAATTATTTTACACGCCGAGACTCGAACTCAGTTCCTTGGAATTGACTCGCTGTACCACTACGCTACAGAAGAAACGTAAAGAACGAACTTGGGTCGATGCTTAAAAATGTAACTGAGTTAATGCAACATTTTTCCAACACGTATTTTTTGCAGTTTTCGCAAATACGGAGAATTCACCAGAAAAGGGGCCAAAATCATGTTTACTTCTTCGCCCTTACGAAGGTACTTCGTGAGAAGAGAAAATTATGTAACCGTTCGCCGGAAAACGGCGAATTTTCGACAGAAAAACACGTATTGTCGAACCCTGGTAACGAAAAAGTAGATAAATCAAGTTGCAAATAAAATTAGTGATGCTAGAATGAGACAGACTTTCTGGCACCAGTTAGTTTTCTAAGCCCTTTAGTCTGGTCTAGCTTTCCGGTTATGCCTTATTCTCTTCCCAGCTGCCATCTGTTGCCACCCAAAAGGACACTTTTTTCTCACATTTTCTCAATTTTTCGTCTCCCTTAGTAGAACTGAAATATGACTTTAAGAATATTATAGAAGAGTAAGATCCAAGCCGATCTCGATAGCCGAGATGATTAATTGCGTGTAACGACTCAGTGCTTCGGTCCGAAGGGTCGCGGGTTCGAGATGATTCGGCATGATTGTCCCTTGTTTGTCTCTCATATACGTGTTGTCGCGGTGGGACACGTGCTCTGCTGACCCCAGATGAGAGGAGCCCGCAAATGTGCTGGTGTCTAGTGTATGGTCGAATATGCGTCCCTTCGGAACATTAAGGGTAACGGGCTGTCGGCTGGGTTCAAATTTTCCTTGAAAAATGTTGAACCGATTTTGAGAAAATCTTTCAGCTTTTCTGCAAATGCGAAATTTGAAATGCTCATTTTCACAGAAAACTATTGAATTTCGAGAAACTTTATTCAGAATCATTTGACACATTTATACTCACAAATGCAATCAACACAAATAATCCGGAAGTGTCTGTATGTAATTTTGGAATTTTCAACTTTTAAAAACCATCTGCCTGTCCATCTGTACAAACCGATTTAACTAAAAACTACTGAATCTCTCAACATGAAATTTAAATACTTGATGCAAATAAATATGTGCTTTTGTAACACCACTAGTTCTAATTCTATTATTAATAATTTTACAATTAACAATAATTATCCCAGAAACTAATATGTGTTACTTTTATTCTGAATTGTTTGTATCTGATCGGTTGTGTACAACGCCATGTTTTTTTGTTGTTTTTTTTTTCTTAATAAACAGTTGACTTTTGATGAATACGATGGTTGTTTGTTTATGTTGCTCAGGATGTTAAATTTCTTAACATACAGGTACGTAGGTACAAGTGCACTTAACAAACCTGTGAGGTTGCGTGTTAACAGGGGTTAATGACGCATATGACCAATAAAGTAGCTTGATATCGTAGGCTTCCGCGGCCAGAGTCATGATTTGGGCTGTCCGGGTGACGACTGCGAGTACTATCGCAGTACAGCCCTGAAGAGGACCGCGATATGTCGGTCGAAACGTCGGCACCCTTCCTTCCCAGCCTTCGACGCGGCGTCACCCGGACAGCCCAGATCAATAAAGTAGCTTATTTCACGTAGGAACTAGATTAACCCGCATATCGATACCAGGGCCCACAAAATGAGTTTTTCTGTCGAAAAGTACCCGATTCTACCACAGCACTATGATACTATCTTTACTACGTAAGTACGTGGTAAGGCGTGAAAGTAAAAAAGAAGCATGAGAGGTCCACGGATAAGCTTCCCGCGGATACTCGGGAGTTTACTGTATAATGATATGTGTTATTCAGAGTTTTAGTTTGCATTATCAAATTAATGCTTCCTAAAATGTTTTCCCTACATCCCTCACCGCCGCCTTTGTCCTCGTCTACAGCACAAGCCCCGCCCCCACCCGCCACCTCACCCTTGCCTTGCACCTGCACTCGCGTCCCTCTTGGGCTGACCTCCGTCCCCCTTTGCCTCCCCCTTCCCCCCCCTCCCATGTTTCTGCCTAATAAGTATGAAATCGCCTTCTTCAATATAAGTATAAAATCCTTAAACAACTTCTGTTTTCAAATGTTGTAGACATATCAAAAATAAATTAATCAAAACAAGTAACATCCTATCTTTAGTCTGGTTTCGCCAATTCTCTTTCTGGCTGAGGTCACTCGTCATACAAGATTGGAGGAATGGACGTCCTAACTAAGAGGGATAATCTGCTACAATTAAGGAACTTTGAGCCATGTAGAAGAAAGTAATCTCTCAACCTTCTGAATGACAAGGTAATCGCGGGGAAATAATATATTGCAATAGCTCCGACTACGTTTGCATTGCCAATTACGGTGCGGTGTATATATACTATTCAGAGTTTTAGATTGCCTAATCAAATTAATGCACTTCAATTGTCATCACTGTTACCTTATTGGAAAAGCAATTATCGGAAATATGTTCCTCATAGTAAAAGTTTCCATGATGTGACCTTATTACTGAGTATCATATTTATTTTAGTAGTTAAATTTGTTCAAAGAATTGCCTCCCGATCAGGAATCGAACAGGGATGTCCTGGCTTAAGCCCAGGTGCTCTAACCACTGAGCTTTCCAGACGACCACCGAAACACCGATTGCATTGACTATTTTCATAGGTCTAATGTACTTAGTCCGTCCGAGTTCTGGCGTGACTGATTTTGTTTTTTCAATTTTACACTACCGCCCTATTTGTTTGCGAATGATTTCGTTGTAAAGCTTGCAGTTCCTCCTATTGCCGCTCATAAATTTGCAGCACAATTTGCAATAAGTCGTGCGTCGCAGCGAAAAAGGAACTAGTGTCGAGGCTTGTCGGAAAATAGCGATGCAGCGGCCAGCCAACATCGAGTTCTGTTATATGCTCCATGTACACGAAATTCTTGTATCAGACCCATGAGGGCTTATTGAGGTGCTTCCTGAGGTACTAAAAATCTTGACCGTGCATACAATTTTGACCGAAGATTTGGACAAAAATGTCTGGGCACGCTTCGTTCCATACACGCTCACAGACCACCACAAATTTGCCAGATTTGAGCACTGAAAAGACATTGAAACTGCTTAATGTGACTCAGATTTGATAAATATTGTGAATGGTGACGAGACATGAACGGAATGCTTGGGCCCTAAAAAGAAGAAACCGACGAAACTGGCAATCACAAAAGTCGTGTGAAGTCATTGCTGATTGATTCCCTTAGAATCGAAAAACAACCACAGAGTTTGTACCGGAAGGTCAAACAGTAAATTCAGAAAATTATTTAAGTGCTTTAAACAGTTTGTGGGTAAGGATTGGTCGAGTGCGGCCTGAATATCAAGAACAAGGCTCTTTGTTTATTTTTGCATGACAGTGTCCCGGCCCACAAGTTAAAGAAAGTTCGCGATGTTTTTGGCTAAGAAATGAATTTCTGTGCTCGAACATCCTGCTTATTTGCCAGATCTTGCACACCTTAAATTGAAGATGGTGATAAAATGAAAACATCACAATACCATATAGGACATACAAAAAAGTTCGACCGCGGTCTTAAGAGCTGACTACAAGCCAAAGAATGACTACAGAAATTGCTTTGAACAATTTTTAAATCGGTGTAATTGGTGCTTTGTTTCAAATGGAGAGTGTTTGGAATAAAAATACAAAAATCAAAGCATCATTGACGTGTTTCTATTTTGTATCGTACCAGTCGCTCCAGAACTAGACAGACTCAGTTTATCGAGGTTATAAAATAACGTAGGCGCGCACGCACGCACGTACACACACACACACACACACACAAAGTTGTCAAATTCTGGCTGCTGGGTAGTGACGCAGGGGCGCGTGGAGTATTTATTTATTTATTTATTTTACGTCAAAAAAAGCAGTTAAAAACTGCGTATGACGTGCTATGGGGAAAAGTGAATTGTAAGAGGCGAGTAAGAGGCGCGTTCGCGGAGATGCTACCTGGCGGTCCTCTTTGACAACTGACTAGACGAGACACAAAACACAGCGCCCTCTGGAATGCAGAGGACGCTTGATAATAGATCTTAATGGAGGATTACTCCGCGCTTAACGCTCCACCAGGGGCGTAGAGACGCGTTGCGTCGATAAGTAAAATTAAGGACGGAACAAATTATTATTATTTAATAATAATAAAATACAATGTCACGATGGTTTTCCGATTTATTATTATTATTATTATTTAATAATAACAATAATAATAATAAAAAATCGAAAAACCATCGTGACATTGTATTTTTTTTCGGGGGTTGTTGTCAAACCCAAAGACTTGACACATGTTTTTCTATGTATGTCGACGCGCTGAATCCGAATCTGAAGACAGAATTCCGCCATCACCCTCCTGTTTTTTTTTTTAAATCGCAAAAAAAACCTCAAATTTACAATCTACAATTTCAATGTGGTTTTTCGCGATTTAAAAAAAACGAGGGTGGTGGCGGAATTCTGTCTTCAGATTTGGATCCAGCGCGTCGACATACATAGAAAAAGATGTGTCAAGTCTTTGGGTCTGACAACAACCCCCAAAAACAAAACAAATACAATTTAAAAATGTTTTTCGCGATTAAAAAAATGGAGGGTGATGGCACAATTCTGGCTTCAGATCGGGATTTAGTATGTCGAAATACACAGAAACATGTGTCAAGTCTTTGGGTCTGGCAACGTTTTTTGTGTGTGCGCTTGCGTAATCAGTTGTCACCACTCTGTTACTTAATCGGACAGGCACTGACACTGTGGTGACAATTCAATATCATTTATTTATTTACGTCAAAAACGGTCGAAACTGTGTGTGTCGTGCTACGGGGAAAAGTGAATTCTGTGCACGTTTTCATAATTCTGTGATCCCTACCTATACTACTTGAATTTTGAATACAAAAGAAATGAGTGTTTTTTGCAAGTATTGTTTACAAAATATTCGTTCCGATATAATAAAATCTATTTTCAAGGGTAAATCAGGTATGAATTTGGGCCCTTATCCCTCATCATGTCCTTAGTGAAGGAATACTTCCTGCCTCGACAACATGGATCATGACAATTTGAATAACTATATTTCACTCTGAATTCTAGAAGACGTGCACAGATAATGAAGTTACATTTATGTCCAAAAGCAAAACAAGGAACTATTTCAGCATTTGCTCGAGGATCAGGGAAGCTGGAATTACATAACGGGAAATCGTTTAAAGAATTGGTCGTCTTGATAACTTAGGGGGAAGAGCAACTGAGCGTAAACCAGGGGACTCGCGTTCAATTCCCGCTTGGGGTTACACTTTTCGGAACAAAATTAATTATCGCATTAGTGCTTCTTCAATTTTCTCCCTTTCATCTGTCACTAAACATATATGTACGTTCCGCCCATGCCCCTGCCTCACCACTGTCCCGCCGTCGCCCTCGCTTCAGTCCCGCTCTCGTCTCCGTCCCACCCTCGCCTCTGTCCCGTCCTCATCCCCATCCCCCCGCTTCCGTCAAGCCTTCACCCCCCGTCCTGGCCCTCGCCCCCGTTCCGCCCCCGCTCCCACCTTGCATCCTTCCCACCACCACGTCCGTCTCGCCCTCGACCCCGTCCCTCCCTCGCTTCCGTCCTGCAGTCGCCTCCTTTCCGATCTTGTTTCTGCCCCTCTCTCTCTCCTGCTTCCACTCCCTACATCGTCACCCACAACCTAATAAGTGAAACATCTGATATGTTCAAATGTTTAGTGTCAAGCAAAGACTAATAAAAAGGTCTACGAGCTTATCTTTTGCCTGGATACGCCGATGCCCTTTCTGGTCCAGATGACTCGACGAACAAGAAAGGAGAAACTGGACGCCCTAACTGAAAGGAATAATATGCTGACATTGACGAACTTCAAACCACGTCCAAGAATGTACTTCGGCCATACGGATGAAAGAAGGTAAACCTGGGGAGATAATATTACAATGGTTCTGACTATTGTTTTCATTCTCAGTTGTAGTGCATATGTGCCATTGAGAGTTTTAGTTTGTCTTCTCAAATAAGTACTTTCTCAAATCTCCACCTACTACAGCCAGCAAAGCATAAACGTATAATTTCCGACCTTGAGTCTGTCTCCACATTTGTCCATGAATTCGCATCCTCCCTATACTAAGCACCTTCTTCGCTTTCAACTGGACATTTGCCCTCATCTTTACCTTCACCTTATGGCCTTCACCTGCCCCCATCTCACCTCCGCCGTCTCCTCCGGGTGTCACGTTTTTGCACGAAGTTAATTATTGCATTAAAATCTTTTCAATCTTCTCCCCTTCGCCAGTCCCTAAACAAATACTTGAGTTCCGCCCATGCCCCTGGCTCACCGCTGTCCCGCTGTAGCCCTCGCCCCCCCCCTTGCCTCCGTCCTCACGAGTCTCCCTCCTGCCCCGCCTCCGATCCTCCCCCCCTCCTCTGTTCCCCCTCTCGTCCCACCCTCTTCTCTGTTCTCCTCTCGTCCCGCCCTCGTTCCCGTCTCCCTCTCTCCGTCCCCCTCTCGTTCCGCCTTCTTCCTTCCCCCTCTCCTCTCCGCCCACACCTCCGTCCCGCCCTCGCTTCCATCCGGCCCTTGCCTCCGTTTCGCGCCCGTTTCCATCCCGCCCCCGCTAATATCTCGCCCTCACTTCTGTGCCGTCATCGCCCCGACTCGCTCTCGTTACCGTCTCGCCTTCGCTTCCGCCCTACCCCCTTTTTTCCCCTTCCCCCCAATCTAATAAATATCAACTCGTGAAACTCTGATATCTTCAAATGTTTTTCAAGCAAAGAATAATAAAAAGTACTACGAGCTTATCTTTTGTCTGGATACGCCGATGCACTTTCTGGTTCAGGTGACTCGACGAACAAGAAAGGAGAAACTGGACGCCCTAACTGAAATAGTCTGCCAAGGACAAACTTCGAGCAACGTCCAAGTATGTAGTCTCTCGGCCTCCGGATGAAATAAGGTAAACCTGGGGAGATAATATATTTGACCCCGGTGAATAAGCTGATAAGTCATAAACACTTAATTTTACAGGAGAGCAAAAAAACGTTTAAATGAATTAAATCAGGGATTAATGATATTCAAACAAAGGTGATATTCAAGCAAAACTATTGTTGTGTAGGTTTTGCTTGAATAACATTAATTCCTTATTTATAGCATTATTTTAAAGTTGTTTTTTGCTCTCCTGTAAAAGTTTTTTTGACTTACCAGCTTATTCACCGAGGTCAAAGATATAACAATGGTTCTGACTATTGTCTTCATTGTCAGTTGTGGTGCATATGTGCTATTGAGAGTTTTAGATTGTCTTCTGAAATAAACGGTTCCTCGAATTTTCCTACTTCAGCCAGCAAAGCATACGGTATATAAATTACAAAATACAAATCATACGTTTGATATAATTTCCGACCTTGAGTTTGTTTCCACCCTTGTCCATATCCTCGCATCCTCCCTGTTCTAGGCACCTCTTTCGCTCTCATCTCGACACTTGTCCTCACCTTTACCCACCTCCTTACGGCCATCACTCGCCCCACCTCACCTCTGCCCCGAACTCACCTGCTGTTTCGCTCCCGCTCGAGTCTTTACTTCACCCTTCCATTTGCCCGGACCTCGCGTCAACTCCGCCTTCGCCACAGCCCAGTCCTCGCCTCTCCCCCGTCCCCTTCCCTATCGTATCCTCTGCCTCCCTACGCACACTTGTGCCCTTACCTTGCCGTTTTGTATATATTTTAACTGATTTTGTTCCAAAACGTGTGACAGCCAGTAGTCTGGAAATCATGCCAAGTAGTCTTTCCATTTCGTGGAACAAAAATGTACTTGATAATTTAACTCTCGACGGAAATAACAAAACATAACCTAGAAGAAAGTAATCTTTTGCCTTCCGGACGAAAGAAGGTAAACATGCGGAGAGAAAATATCAGTATAATTCAGAGTTTTCTGTTTAAAATACCATTTATTGTGCATATTTTATGTTCATAAATTGCATTACCATACATTAAGGATTCCACAAAGGGTATAGCCGAATAAGGCGGTGAAACGTGCCCGCTAACCAAATCGATAATCGCGATGCTCATATGAAAGAGAACACAAAATGACGTAGATTCGCAAAAAATCAGCCTCCTAGGGTAATCTGTCGCAGAGATACGAGAAACGTGTTTTGCATGTTTTATTTTTTTCTCAGCATCTATTGCGTGTACAGGCTAAACAAATTGCAGAGACGAGGAAACATAGTTCAATTTGAAGGAATTTTTGTCAACGAATTTTGACGCCAAATTCGTATAGGGGAAAAAATTTAATTCATTTTCGACGTGGTACGTTGGAGTACTGTCTCAATTTTTTCTCCTAAAAGGTCTTGTAACATTCTGTATCATATATTGTTTCAGATTTTTAAACAATGTGGACGGTAGTGAAAAAAAATTAAAACCAATTAATTCTGTTTAAATACTTGAAATTCGCGCCAAAATGTGATTGGAAAAACATGTTTCACCCATGTTTAAACAGTGTATATTAAAATTATGGAAAGATCTTGCTTACTAGGATGATTTGCAACTTTTTGCTGACAAATGTTTGTTTTATTTGGAAAGTTTTATTTGGATATTATCTAAATATTATCAAACCCTCTTTTGCTTTTAATTGATCTATTGTTTCGAATATAAATCAAATTACTCGGTTTTAGGTATATGAATAATTTAAGTTTATAATATAAATCAAATTACTTGGCTGTAGATTTATTTACAATTGACAATTAGATATTGTCACTTCAATAACTGGGATCGCGCATTTATTTATAAATAGTCTACTAAAAAATTCTGTGTTTTTTTTTCTCTTTTCTCAACATTTCTATTTAAAAATCCCTGTTTAACAATTTTCGCTAAGTAACTAGCGGGTGCCAAATGTGTTTAAATGAACGCAGCTAAGTGGGAGCAGCATCCGAGGGTGCCACTTCCGTTCGCACGTTGACAATATCGTTTTTCCCGTTATTCTCATAGTGGAAAAAGATGGGTGGGCTCCTCCGCTGCACCGATTTTTGCTCGTTCTGCACAGCAACAGTTTCCGTCACCAACAGTTCGTGACCACTTGGTTTGAAAAGTGAGACCAGACATCGACCGCCATGTTTCATGGAGTGCAAGCAGTGTTGAAAACATCTTTTAAGTGGCATAAATGGACAATTTACAACGGTGGCCGACCAAAAATAACACGATGAAAGGGTAATTGTAATAAAAGATGTAATATTTGAAAATTGGTTGAAGTCGGATGCGCAAGAGGCCACCCATCTCTTTCCACCATGCTTTCCAACAAGAATATTCCGATTGAGTTTGATACATAATCGATGTAACTCCTATAATTTTTCGAGTTCATATGTCGTATTTAAATATTGGTTAATCCGTTGTTGTTTTTTCAATCACACTTAGACGCGAATTTCCAATTTTTAAACTGAAAAACTTGATTTTAATTTTTTTTCACTACCGTCCACATTGTTTAAAAATATGTTATAGAATGTTATAAGACCTATTTTAGGGGGTGGGGGAATTGAGACTGAATTCCAACGTTATCACGTTGAAAATAAATTTCAAAAATTTATTATTTTTTTCTAGATTAATTTGGCGTTAAAATTTGTTGACAAAAATACCTTCAAATTGGACTATATTTTCCCATGCAATTTTTTCAGCCTGATACACGCAATAGATGCTAAGAAAAAAATAAAACATGCAAAACACGTTTCTCGTATCTCTACAACAGATTACCCTAGGAGGTTGATTTTTTGTGAATCTACGTCATTTTGTATTCTCTTTCATTTAAGCATCGCGATTATCGATTTGGTTTGGGGGCACTTTTCACCGCCTTATTCGGCTATACCCTTTCTACCCAGCATGACTCACCACGTGTGAGTTCCAATAGTACCGCCGCCTCTACCCTCTGTCCATGCCCCGTTGCACTCACCCCGCCCCCGCCACTCCACTTGCCCCCACCCCTGCCCATGGCTTCGCCCCAGCCCCGACCCCTTCGCACCCCCACCACCACTCTATCCTTATCTCCCCGGCAAAAAGCCACGACGCTATACTTGGGATTTTCTAACGAGGCATCTGAGGGTAGTATATTCAAGATGGAATATGACACGCCTTTTCGCGTGTTTCTCAATCGTGCCGCTAGAGTCGCTTGATCTGCAGCACTACTTGATACAGTCGCGATCATGCGTCACCTCGCGGCAGGACCGAGAAAGATGCAAAAAGTCGTGCCATATTCCATCTTGGAGATACTACCCTCAGATGCCACGTTAAAAAACAAGTGTAAGTTTCAGTTCTACCTACGTCTCTACCCCTGACCATGCTCAACTCGCCCACCCGTCATTTAAAAGACTGGACAGTGCAAGACCTTTTTTTATTGGGAACAGCCCACATTTTCCGCAACGTATTGTAGAAGCATCGACAGTCCGTAGAGCTGCTGCTTGGGAATCTGGATGCAACCTGTAGTCCATTTGATATTCAACCGTCTCATAAATCTTTAGTCGTGAATTGGAGGAATAATAATAATAATTATTATATGGTTTATCCCAGATGCGTTAAAAAGTGACTGTTCCCTAGTGTCGAAACTCAAGGGAAACATTTTTAGTTTATTAAATCAGATGTGTGTGTGTGTGTGTGTGTGTGTGTGTATACACTCACAGAAGCAGTCGAATTGTGTAAATTATGCGCTTTTTTTTAAATTTCTGGGTAAATTTTTCTTTCTGAACAAATTTTTACTTCGGCCGAGAGAGCCAAGAAGTAAAAGCTATCTTACACGAGTAGATCAAAATCTCGCGGATAAAGGAGAAAAGGGGAGACAAAAAGCATTAGAAGAAAAGGAAAGAGAAACAACAGTGTGAAGCGTCTACTTCTTCAGCTGTACCTCCATCATCTGAAGATTCAGATAACGAACTTCTAAGTTCAGATGAAATCAACGTTTATGAATTTTCGAGAGTACTGATGTACAGAAATCTGCAAGGTGAGACACCGAAAATGTCATTACCCATGAACTAATGATGCAGATAGATGTCAGCTGATAAGAGGTTCTGAATACATTCTTCAGCGGAGGCACTTGACCACAATCAACCACAAGACCCGAAGAACTCTTTATTAATAAATCTTCTATTCTTCGAATTAGACACAAGAAGAGAAGAGAACGTTAAGAAATAATTAAATCGAATTTTAAGAGTAATTTATCTGAAATTCTTACTGTTCATTGGGATTGTAAACTTGCCCGCATGAAATATCAGGGAACCAAAAGAAGGAAGATTTCCAAATGTGACATTTGGGAACAGTCAGCAGCACATCGGGTTTCCAAAATTGCGGAATTCTTCGGGAAAAGAGCACACTAACGCTATCTGGAATGTTAAAACGAACTGGGGTATCAAAGACAATGTACAAATCATTTTGTGTAACATAACTGCAGCAAACACGACGTTTTAAGGGAGCATGTGTCTTTCTTGAAGAAATTTTGTACAGGAAATGATTCTTTCCGTGACATCTCATATATCAACTTATTTTACAATGTGTGTTTGAAGGTAAAATACGTTATGTAATCCTTAAAAATATCTCTGTTGATATGTCAATCCGTGGCTTTAGTGCAGTGCAGCTGTAAAAGCTTCTAATCAAGACATCTTATTTTTGAAAGTTCTAAAATCACATTGAAGGATAGATTCCACAATTTCAACAGCAACTCTAAACAAATTTAGACACTGTATGTGGTATGTACTAGAACAGTTGTCTGTCGTATCAGTCTTTGATGATGAAATAGATGTACAAATCAAAATCAAAATGGTAGGAAATTTAACCAGAGTGATATATTCCTTCTTGTGGAGAATCGGATGGAGAATAATATGGTAAGCGCAATTTTATCCTGATGATCATTCTTTAATTATTAATTCATTAATATACCGGGTAATCAATTTAAAACGCAACCCTGGTTTTCGAGGGCCTGAGGGAAAAGTGAAAGAATTGCAATACTGCTTCTGGGACAGCTCCTTTGACTGCATTTCTGCGACAAACCCTTCACTCCCCCCCCCCCGCCAATCCTTTCACTCGTCTCCTTCGTGTGGTCTTGGTCATACCTGCTCAAAGCAAAACAGACTGCGTCTTCATCCACTGTTTTGAGGTTAACTTACGATGCGCCTCAGCATACAGGAGCGCAGATATTTGGGGGAGGAGTATTTCCGAAAGCTTCTTTCAGAGTGCCAGGTTTCAGGTAAAAATTTTCATCTGAGTCTATTGTGTAAAAGAGTACCATATTGCGATTAAATGAAATTCCATCGCCAGACAGAGAACGTGTTTGATCGGAAACGCTGTCGCCAAAATACAGTACTCACGCAGAAAAATTAAAGTTTTTTATTTTATTTTATTTTATTTTAGAGATGAGGCCTCGTTTCGTATGGATGGTATGTCAACCAGCAAAACAGTAGACTCTAGGGTACTGAAAGACCTCAAAAAAACAGTTGAGAGACCATTGCATTAAAAAAAGATTTGAGTATGGTGTACCATACCTCGACGCAGAATAATTGGTCCGTTGTTTTTTCAAAGAAACAGTAAAAGTGGGTACGTATCAGAATATATTGAGAAATTTTGTATCTCTTCTTGAAAAGCACGATAAAAATTGTTGGTTTCAGCAGGATGGGGCGACATCACGTACTGCCAAGTTCACAACGCAATTTCTGGAAGAGGTTGTTAGGAACAGAATAATTTCACGAGGATTGTGCCTCCCTCGTTCGCCTGATTTTATTTAGGGATGCCTCAAAAGTAAAGTTTATGCGAAGAAGTTTATGCGCAGGGCTGTTGTGGGCTGGGCTGCTAGCACAACAGCCCTGAGGAAGACCACGATAAGATGGTCGAAACGTCGGCAACACAGCCTTCGACGCGGCGTCACCTGGACAGCCAAGATCATCTACATGACTCTGGCCGCGGAAGCCTACGACTTCATTTATAAGTGTGTTTTACTCTATTCTTACAAGAAATTTAAAGAAAAAAATTGGAGCTGTTTTTTGAGAAAATTTTGAAAATGTCCCAGTGGCTTCATGTAAAGTACTTCCAAATTTTAAAGAACGTTTTTCAAAATTTCAAAGCTTTAACTAGATACAGGGGTTTCTTCAATTTGGAAAAACTCCTATGCATGGTTTAGGCGTTAGTAGTGTTCACAGACGAACGGACAGCAGGCGCACGGACGTTTTGGGAGGAAAGAAAACAACGTATCAGTGGACTCCCAAACGTGTATTTCCGTTGAAATCTCGAAATAGATTTTCCGCAGCAATAAATAAGTTTCTCCATACTATGTATATTACTCTGAATAAAGTAAAAATCTTCCATCTTATAATGTAATCGCTTCCCTAGAAGAAAAAAAAATGTCACCGCACGCCACTGCAAATACTAAGATCTCTTCCCGGAGCGCGCCTTTGCCGGCGGAATGCTGCATGACCTTGGGTGGCGGACTGTCACATTTAAAATACCCGTTAAACAGGGGTTGCAAAAAAATCAAAATTACTCAAAAAAAATGCTTATCTAACGCGTGACAAAATGTATATCTCTGAATTCGTCTTTTTAGGCTCGGCATGATACTCTGAAAAAGTATGTATAGTTCCATTTGAAAAACAATGTGACCTCAAATATGTCGTAAAATAAAAGTGATAAAATATAAATGAATACACGTATCAATTAGCCACATTCCCTCATGCACTTTCATGAAAACTATTGCAATAACTTCAACAGTTCAAAAGTTGCAGGAGTTGCTAAAGTTATGTGACTCACGCTGTATATCGGATCAGAGTTGCCAGATTTGTTTGCAAGATCGAATCTACAATAAAACATGGATATTTTCGTTTTGAAGGTTACAGCGTTTCCTTCATTTTCTGGCTCTGATTCTTAACCAAAACACTGCATAATCTGGTATGTTTCTGTTAAAGATGAGATCGAGCCTTTAACGTTAACGGGAAGTTTGCGAGCGTTTAAATTTGGTGTTCTTAATGTCTCGTTAGTGTATTAACAAGTATCTAGTTAATGTTTAAGGTAGAATCGGCCCGTAATTTGATATACAGTGAAACCTGACAAAATGGCCGTTTCGATGTCGCTTCTAACAGCCATTGGAATCGATTGATTTTTCCATAAGAAACGTGTTAATATTCACTCTTAAAGAAGCGGTTGCCTGACCCAACAGTCAGCAGCCGGGCACATTTTGATTAACCTGTATTAGACGGTCACCATTTTCTGAATTTGCAATTTTGATCCGTAACGATTTGAGATGCAGAGGACCGGCGTAAATTATAAGTACCTTCTCATCGGGACGAATCGTTAGATTACTTAGAGCAGTGATACCTGGAGTTGCTTATATAACGGAACGTTTTAATTTTTGTTTCGCATAATAGTAAATGATGTCCGTGCTCTAAAGTTGCCTCAGGTTGTGAAATGCAGATTCATACTAGTATGTAGTTGGGGATCAAATGGACGAATGGGAAGAAACAACGAGTGTTATCAAAAAACAAAAAGTGCATATTCTGGCAATTGAAAGATGTACACGAGTTTAAGAGCATTTGTGGGGGTGGGGTGAGCTTCCAGTATTTATGTATCATTAGACTGGATGCCCGTTTCTCATCGCCTCTCTTAAGAGTGTACTTTGAGAGAACGGCCAGTTTTCTTGTGGCTTGTAGGAATTCAAATATCATAGTTGGCTACCAAAATTAGGAAAGACTGGAAAAATGAGAACAAGAACATGTTTCAGTTGTTGGACATAGTGAATGTGTTCATATTTCTTGATTATTTTTCATCTTATTTTACCCATCAGGCAATTCTGTGTGAAATACGTATCCATAGTTCACTCCTAACATCACAAGTTTCTGATTTGCTATGTAGAAAAATTGAATTCTCGATATTTCACTCTTTCTTCATTCAATTCTTTTACTTCCTTTACAGAGTTTCATTAGTTGTCACTGAAACAATGGACATTGGTCTCCTTGGTGAAAATATTTTGCAGACTTTAATTCATGCATGGGATTCATTATTGTTACCATGCTCAGATGATGCAAAAAGCTGCCTATCTGATGTGAAGACAGGGTGTGTGATACCTCATTCAGCTGATGTCTGGGTTGCTGTTGTGGAATGCCCTTACATTGGTTTAAAACATAGAGTTCTGCATTATACAGATCAAGAGATGTCAGAAAATATACCTCATCCTGAACAAAAGTATAATTTTGATTGTCATGATTTTTTAAAACTGAACCTTTTTGCATCTGATGGATGTGATTATGATAGTATGGAATTGGGAAGTCTGCCCCAAGGATATAGGTAATTTTTGAGAAATTTTCATTTTCACCCCAAACATGTCAGTTTTGAAAATATTCTAAGAAATATTATATGGCCAATAGTAAATCATTTGTTTATGTTTTTGCTTTTTAGGTTTCTCACTGAACCACGTAAAGTCATCGAAGTTAATTTTAATGATCGTAATGGAATGGAGCAATTATTAAAAGGCGAATCTGGAAAGAATGAAATAAAGTTGATATGTAATGTGGAAGGGCAGGTTGATGCTGTTGTATTATGGTTTGATTTGAAATTGGATGAAGATATTGAACTTACTTCATCTCCCATGGATGTCATTAACCGTGCAAAATGCTGGGACCAAGCCATCTTTCCATTACAGATTCCTTTTCGTGTCAAAGAACTTCAAAGCCTTAGCATGAATGTTAGCTGTGGAGAAGGAAGGATATCAGTAAAATTAGATTTATTTAATGAAACAAATGACATAAGTCAAACTTCTTGTTCAGAGTCTAATTCAGCTTTGCTTCATGAAAAAGTAGATAATTCAATATTTGTTAAGCCAAACAATTTACCTGAATCCATAAAAGGCATAAAAAATTATCCAGTTTCCAAAGAGATCATTAGTTTCTTAAACGATAAGAACTGGTTAAACTCTCTAAATGCAATGTTTCATTTATTTGTGCAGTCTGATATTGCTAGCAATTGCACAGACATTCTTGATATTTCTCCCTTTCCATTGTTTGGATTAGCATTTCTTAGAAATAGGCAGCAGTTAGACGGAATATGTCCAGTCACTCTGACATGTGTAGCAAATGATGAACAGGATGTCACAGCCATAATGTCAATAGCTGAAGCAAATAATATTAGTCCCGGCAACTTGCATATTGTACGTGGTGAAATAGATGATGTTTTGAGCCCATCTCCCAAATTTGACTTGATTCTTTCAACCCCAGTTGAAACGACTGGAAAACTACATGAAAAGAATATCACCTATCTTCCTTTTTTTAAGTAAGTATGTGTGTATGTATGTGATAACTGCTCTAAAAGTACAAGTAATAATAGTCATGTTAAAGCGAAGTTGCTCGCCTTTCACCAAGGAAATTCGGATTCGATTCCCGTCGAATCTCATGTGAAATTTGTTCCAACAAAACGAGTTTGGCTGCTTCACAAGGGCTAGCCCAACCCCTGTGAATTGTCCTAAACCCTACCCCTACCCTTATTCCTTCCCAATTCTGGCCGCTGGGTAGTGACGCAGGAGCGCGTGGTGGGAGGCGCGTACGCGATGTTACCTCATTGTCCTCTTGACAACTGACTGCGACGAGACGTGACGGACATAATATTAACGGAGGATTACTCCAAAAGCGCTGTAATTAATGAAGGATTACTCCGAAAAGCGCAAAGCGCTCAACGCCCCCGAGGGGCTTGGAGACTCGTTGCGTCAAAGTAGATGCAACATTTTTTTAAGTGACAGTACTTCTCCCTCGATATGCTCTACATCCCATATCCGATTTTCGAGGAGGAGGGGGTGTCGGGGAGGAAAATGAAAATCGCTTATCCTTTTCTTTCTTTATTATTTTATTTTTGCAAAATTGAGAAAGTATGGACGCTAGAAAATAAGGCCAATATGAAATGGTCCAACCGGTTGAAGAGACACAAGAATTTAATACGCAGTGTTCTCCTCCTCCATGACAATGCAAGACCCCATAATGCAGCCCAATCAATATTGAAAGATTTACACTAGACAGTGTTGGAGATCCCCCTGCAACCCAGACCTGGCGCCTTCCGTCTACCATCTTTTCGGACCACTTAAGGACTTGGTTAGCGATACATTTTCACTAATGAAAAGGTGGAAGACTTCGTGGGCAAATGGCTATACACACGTCAACAAAACTTTTTGAGAACGATGAAACTTGCAATAAGGAGGCAAAACTGTTTAAATAACGGTGGAAGCTATGTAGAAAAGTAGTCTATTGTTTTTTAATTATCTAACATACAATAAAACGTTTTTCAAAAAATCTGGCTCATATTTGATCCACCTAATAGCTGGAGGAAGAAGAAGAAGAAGAAAACACTGTTCTGTTCTTGAACAGTCATTCTTTCTCGTTTTATTCATACGAGTAAGAACTCACTTTAGGAATAAAGAATCGCCCAAATTGTCATTTTAAAGGACCTAGCTACGTTTAGCTCAGATATAGCCTTGTCGCGCTCTCTGCAGCGGCTCTGTCCAGGTCATTGGATACGAGTCCCGACGGTGGCGGATTTTCGACGCCAGCTAGATAGGTTCAGTTCTGGAAGGCCTTTATTGATGAAATGAATCCACGGGGGCAGAGCTACAAGATAGTGACCCCCAAAACTATGTAGGTGGACGCCAGAGGGAAACCTCGATACCAACACCCGATAAACCACCAAGTATGCAAGCCGAAAATATTGTCGACATCCCGCTCTACGAAGAACGAGAACCCTGATAAGCAGCCATCGGTTTGCTAAACACGAAAGCCCCAGGACGTGATGGCATCCCAAAAGACGACCTAAAACAGCGGCGCGAGAATGCCCGAATCTTCTGTTGAGCATGTACATTGCCTGCCTATCAGAGGGAATCTTCCCTAAGTGACGAAAGAGACTGCGATTGGTTCTCTTTGACAAGGGTAAGGGCTGGCCACATCTACTGTCGCCCGATAGGCCCAGAATTTGCTTGACACGACCAGGAAGCTAACTTTTATCGAACCACGTTGCATCCTACGAATCCTCAATGATTACTTGTGAGAGAGAGGAAAATATGGATGACATCTTAGCCCTCGTGCCCGAGACGTTATGGCGGGAGTAGCGCATGAATCGATCCTGGGACCAAACTTATAGAATGTCGCATATGATGATTCATTCCTGATGAAAATGCAAGAAGACGCAGCCTTGATAGGGTACTTCGATGAAATTCCAGTGATCATACAGGCACGCACAGCGATAGAACTCTTGTAGAAACTCAATCAAGTTATAAGAAGTGCCAGAGCTTGAGAAGAAGACCATTGTCTCGGCCTAGCTTCAGAGAAGATGAAGCCCGTTCTCTTGACTCGAACGCAAATACAAACGCTGATCCTTATGGCTATCGTCGCATGCGTTATCTCGGACGAAGCATTTCGTTAAATACCTGGACCTCACATTAGCCAGCAGACACCTTTGATGAACATATGAGACGCGCCGCAGATAAAGCTTCAAAAATGAACAAGTTCATAGCAAACGTTGGAAAAGCAATATCGAGCAAACTGCAACTACTTATCGGTAACTCTATGTTCTTTATATTCAGATACATGGGCAGATGCATTCGCGAGGGAATATCTCAGACGCCGCTTGAGTGCGGTACAGAGGACAGCAGCACTGCGAGTTGCCTGCTGCTACAGAACTAGTTTCCGACCATCAATGCTTGTGGTGGCTGGAGTCATAACCATCCACCTTCTAGCGCAAGAAAGGAAACCCATTTGCTTGACGAACACTTAACTGGGAAGCCTATGAGCCCGTAGAGAACCCTGAAACGCTGGCGGAACTGGGACAACGAAAGCCGAGGAAAATGGACAGCCAGACTCGTCCCGCAAATACCAACTTTGCTGGAAGGAAGCATGACCTAGCACGCCCTACCACGTGATACATTTCCTTAGTGGACACGATTATTTCCGTAAATACCTTCTCGGGATGTGTGCACTGCCACGCACAATTAGACGACGCCGAATACACTTTCTTCGTTTGCGAGAGGTGGACAACCGGCAGGAAATTGGTAGAACACGCTGGAGCAATAACTCTCGACAGCATCATTAAGACGATGCTTGCTATTGAAGAAAATTGATGCGAGATAGCCATCTTTATTAAAAAGGAACTCCGTACTAAGAGCGTAGAGGAAACCCCACACCTATAACTTTCGGCAGGGAGAATACAAAGCCATAAGATGACGAGAAAAGTTGCCCGAGGTCAAAAGACAAGCTGCTATTCCGAAATAATGCAAAAGCGGTTCCGGAATGGATCTCTGTCTAAGGAAAAGTGTTGGTTTTGTGGGTGTGAGTTTTTTGCACTATTCACGAGTGCAGACCCTCCGAGTGCTAATATTGAGGAAAAAAAAATATAGAAACGATTTACATACAATAAAGTATGTTTATACAACAGGTGCAAGAAAGACAGGAAGACCAAGATCTTGGTGGATGGATGACAAGTGCCAAGATTTCAGGGTGCTGGGCGAAAAAGAGTGGAAAGAGACTGTAGATGTTATGAAAAGATGGAATGATTTATTTGAGAAAGCCAAGACCCACAAAGGGTTGTGGAGTTAATGGAAAAAGTATGTTTAGATGATTTTTTTTATTCATTGCACTCCTTTCATTTTGGAGATATAATATTCCAGTAGATTAGAAAGTTGTGTTTTGGATTGACCACAATTGATTTCTTCATAATTTTTTTTACTGAAAATGCAATGTCTCTTCTTTTTAAAACTGTTTATTTTCTGTAATGTTAGAATGTTCAGAGTTTATATTTTCTTCTTTCCTGTGCTGGAATTTGCAATCTAAAATCAGTACCATAATGTGTAATGTGTGCTTATTCTTTTTTAGTAACTACAAAATCAATCAGATCATGAAACTAGCGAAGATATTAAAGTAAAATTATCATTACAATATTCAATTTTATGTGGAGAGCTAGAATTGAATACAATTTAGGATGCAACACAGCCCATTGAGACCATTCTATGAGTTTGTAAGTGTGACTAGGTAGGATTTAATTTACAATGAAACCTCTGAATGGACACCTCTTTATGGTGAGCATTTTTTTCTGTCCTGAGCGTGTCTGATAGATTTCTTGTAATCATTAAAATTGATACTTTAACTAGTAGTTATGATTAATGTAGGAGAACAACTTAGTCAAATAAAAAAAGTAAAATTAAATATAAACACATTCATGGTTCAAATAAGGGGAAGAAAATCTCTGTATCTTTTTATTCTGACAAGCTGGTCTAATAGAGTATACACAAAATGTACAATAGACATTATTTATCTGACTTAGTTGAGGCTGACATCAGAAAACAACAACAAGATAACCCTATGAAAAATTGAAAATAAGTGTATTAATTAGTTGCGTGCAATAGCAACAAGCTTGTCTGTGCATTGGGGCAAAGGTGTCACTTACTGGTTTTAAAACCATTAGAACTTTCTCCAGCACAACATCGCCACATCCAAGAGAGTGAATTTGTTAACACACAAAAAAAAAAAAGAAAGATCTAAAACTTTCGTACAATAATTTTGTTCGTATAAGTTAAAATAGGTTAATTATTCAAGCTTTTTTTGTTATTGATGTATAGTAAATATGTTAACAATTGTTCAATGTTAGATAAAAAATCTACATTTTACCTCATTGTTTTTATGACCCTTTACCAAAAGAACTCTGTATTATCTTAGTTTTTTATATACAAAATCTCTGCCCCAATTACCTCGTGTAATTGCAAGTCAACTGAAGTTTAGCATTTCATATGGACAAATCCAGGACTCGGAGAGCTTGTCACATGTTCTATTGCAGATTGTATGCATACCCCGATAGAGATATTTTCAATTGACACGTTATAAGTTCTAAGTAAAATTTAATAGTTAAAAAAATATTCCTAAGCATTAAGATCCATCTTATTGCTTAAAAAATATAGTGGCTTACACTCGTAGAAATATATTTTAAGGATAAAGATGCTTCTTAAAAGATAATATGTTGCTCAAGTATCCCTTCATCACCTGTGGGTGATAAAAGTTCGAACTTTTTGCTTCGGCACTCCTTGCTATCGAAACTTTTTTTTTTTTTTAACTAATGACATTTTTTGTATTTTTTATTTTATTCAAACAAATGGAATGAAATCAAATCAAATCTAATCTAATTACGTTTTACACATGGTGATAAAGATACTTTATTTGCTTGAGAATGATCTCATTCACTTATACTTTCTCCTCGTTGATAAAAAATTTCTTTATTAGTAAAATTAATAAGGAACTAATTCATCATTCAGTCATATGATTTATCCTGTAAAATACATTCAGGAATGTTGAAATATGAGTTTTATGCAGAATTGTTGATTTGAGTAATAGTTTCATAGTTTTCAACAAAATAAGAAATTTATTTTATTTAATAATAAAACATAGTTAATTTTTTCATTTCAAGTTCTGGTCTGAGATCAGGATTTGAAATCTACAATCCTATTCTAATTTTCTATAGTGAAAAGACTGGTGGGATATCGAATGAATATTTTCCAAGACCTGATGAATGAGAACAGGCACATAATATTGGGGTGTTAGAACTCTTTTGCATGTTAGTAACTTCAAGAAAAGTGAGAACATGCAAAACATTGTATGCAAATGGTTACTGTAATACAGTTAATCCTTGGAACAACAAAGTTGCTAGTTTTGTAGTACAAAGGGCAGAAATGAATTTTCAATATACCTCACATGTATTCTAAGTATTTTTAGGTTCATTGACAAGGAGGAAAGAAGATTTAATTTTAATTTTGCATTCTGGTACCTAACTTTTATTAATATATGCATGCTGCCAACCACATGCTTTTAGCAACAAATTATTCTCATTTAGCTTCCTTATGTTAGTTTTATTTATGTTGCAGTCTGATCAAGAAACCATCAGGTGTAGTCATGCCAATTGAAATAAAAATATGTTCACAACTAATATATTCTCAGTGGCTAAGTGAAGTATCTTTTGTTCAGAGTAATGATAGAGTATGTGGCTATGATATTGCTCCGCTTATAAATGAATACAAGGTTTGTCTTTAAAACAATTTAACATATTTTAATCGAGCTGTCCAGCATGTAACCCAGTAATGTATTTTCTTGTCCCTAAGATATCGGAGCATTTGGACTTCACTTTTTCAACCCTTAAAAGTGATATTTACTCTGAGGTAATGGAAACACCTGCAGTAACAACAGAGGAGCTTATGTCAAATCTTGTTGAACCTTGGACCTGTGAACTCATTGTTACCATTAAAAGAGATGGTGTTATTAATGCTCTTCCATACTGGTTTAAAATAAAACTCTTTCATGGCATGTCAGAAGTAACAACATATTCTCCAACTTCATTTGCTAATCAAGCAACAATATTATTTGAACCTTACATTGAAGTTAAAAGTGGTGACTCCATGTGTGTTACATTCACTTGTCATCAAGGCTTAATGAATGCTGTTATCACAAAAGCTGACTAAAATGCCATGAACTGCATGCCTGCATGCACAAAAATTTCGATTGTCAGTTGTCACCATTAACTGCCAGGGAGGCAATTTTTCCTTCAACCAAAGCAATGTCACCAGTGGTATCAGTGACATTTGATGCAATTCAGACTGAATTGCATCACACGCATATGACACCCCAATCATGTGGCATCCATGACAATTCAGTGATCATTGCATAGACCCAAGAAGCCATGTATTTGAATGGATTGTTTCCCCGTGTTCATAGCTCAGAGATAAGGAGGGTACACCCCCCCAAAAGTAATTATCTAAGTGAGGCATCAATATACATTAAAATGAATTGCAATCATAAGTTGTGAGTTTTTAGAGGATCAAGAACCAACATAAATAACTTTTCAGTTTTTCTACATAAATTCATGTTATTTTCTGGTTTAAAATCATCTACAATAATCGGTAATTCTCTTGGCATTATCTAGGCTTACTAGGAGTCTGACCCTTGTACTTATGGATGAGGAAAGGTAATGCAGTGTTGTCTAATCCAAACCTCTAGGGGAACTTGAATAAATCAGCATGATCCAAAATTTAATTTACTAGCAAATGTTTAAAAAAAATTTCAAATAGGCTGCATGAGGCACTTGCCATCTCCCATTGCCTAGTTGCCATGTTGTCATTCCGGCCGCAGTTTCCGAGTCTTGTTTTCCATTGTCTCTCCAATTCCTACATCTTCTTCCTCTATTGAACAGTGTTTGTTTGCATTTTGGCCACCTCTTTTTGGACTATCCAACATTTAGACTTCAGTTGTATCTATTGACGCAAATATTCCAATGTGCACCAGGTTATTCAACAGTTCAGATGCAAAGATACATCCATAGTAAAAAGTACATACAAATCTTTAACTTTTGAAAAATTGTCAAGATTTGATTGAGAATTATATGTAAACACCTCATATTTTGAAAAAAATTGTTGGGTATTATTTGAAGATCTAATTTTGAAGAGTAAATTCTAGTTAGAAACAATGAATATCAATAAACCTGTAGGACAAAGAAATGCAATTTTTGAAAATTTAAAAGTTTTAATTATAATTGTACCAACACCACATGTGTAAGTGCACATTGATCAAAAAATTTGTAGCAAAAAATTGGAGCCATTGAAGAAAATTTGATAAGGTCAAGGGACTAAATGTAAAGTACCCTTAAAAGTGCTGAAAAACACCTTTTTTGTATGTGTTTTTCTTCTTTCGAGAATTGAGCATTTTCTGGAAGGATGTGGGGGATGGTCAGTTCCCCTCAACCAGACTGACACACACCAAATGACAGCTAACTTGATATAAATTGTGGACTGGAAGAGTTCTAATCATATGCATATGATTAGAACTCTTCCAGTCCACATGATGACTAATGGACACACACAGGTTATTCTATTACTATGTGTAATACGAGCATATTCCTGAAAAATCACAATTTATTGTCATATTTTTGGCATTTCACCTTCAAAAAATAATTTTGAGATAGTCACAAATTTCTGTGTTTAGGAGAAATATTTTTTTGGCACACTTTCATTATACCCCAATACTACAAAATAATTGTAGACTTCATTTAATGGAATGTTGAGTTTTTGATATAAATGTTTGGAGTACTAGAATGAGGTAGTAATGTGATGTGGAACTTGGGAAACGTCAAAAATTCAATTTCATTGACTTTTAAGATTTGTTCTCAAGTGCAGAGAATTCCTTTGAATTATGTCAATGATACATAAATTTTCAGTTTTATTTGTTGTATTTTAATAATATCGATCCAAAATGCATATACATTTCCTCGTTTATAGTTCATAAAAATTTACTCCCTAGTTTACCACCACATCCATGCTACCTAGAGAAGACGTGAAATAGTCTTAGCTATCAAATGAAAACATTTAATTTAAAAACTACTGAAGGATGAAGTTTTCCTTGTATCTATAATACAAGAGAAGCAAATACCTGAAACAAATATGATACTGATGAGAGCTCATGACCCCAAAGAGCTCTGCTGTATCTCGGGCTTGTAGTATCATATTCAGACACTTCAGCAGATCTATGAAGAAATGGTTCAAAGCATGTGCTGTTAACAGTGCCCAGATGTGATGTCTTCCTGTTTCATGTTATTTGGGTGTGAATTGCAGGTTGCAGGATAAATTGGATGCTGAACAGACTACGGTTGTCCAGTAACAGGGTCCACTGAAAAGAGACTTGTCATTTGGCAGTCATCCTAAAATATATATGCCACTTGATAGGTGTATTCCTTTTAAATTTGATGTTATTATGTAATTAACTTTACTTGTGTATTTTGCTGTAAATATTGTTTGTGCATGTTTCCATAAAGAGTAAGTTTGAAGAAACAACTTTCTATGACAAACTTGAAAATTTTCTTCTTAACCCTTTGTAGGTATGGGACCAATACTTACAGAACACCTCTATTTGTTTTTTTTAATTTTTTGACTTATAGTTAATCTAGAATCAGTTCTTCAGTAAGAAAGCTATCTTGGTTTACCAATTTCATGCATCTATTAAATGTATTAAAAAATTATACTTAAAGAATGAATATTTCTTAGCTTTATTACAGACAGATCTAATTATGTGTAAATCAAAATTGAATTTATGTTCGGAAAGGCAATTGTTCAGAATAAAAGCTGACAGACCAGTAGGTTACTATTGTGAAATTTTCAGTATTACATTAAATCTAAGCAGCACATCAGAACCAGACTATTTTTGTATCTTCAATAAATAACAAACATTTGTGAGAAAACTAGCTTAAATTTCCAGTTACATTTAATAAAAATAGGCTTGTTTATGTTGATTAGCTATAATTTATTTAATTAGGTTTCTAGGAAGTACCCATACTAGTATAAAGAAATAGAAGTATTGATCACAGATTTCTGCATTGAATTTATGAATTTCTGTATAGAAGATTGACAAGTTTTATCTTAATAGAGAAGTTTACAACAAAATGAATTCTCAGCAAGATTCAGAAAAATGAGATAGTAAAAGTCCTCCATTTGTGTCATGTTTGCCCTGTATGTTAATGTTATCTTGTATTAAGAAAATCGCACAACATCCTTTTTCTTTGCTTCAATGAATTGAATGTAGCTGCACCATATATAGATTTGCTACTTCATCTTTATTTTTTTTAATTAAAATCCTTTTCCAAAAAATAGGTTTTGGTGGAGTAGGTATTTTAAATGGTGTATTATTTCATTGGTTATAATTTAGTAGTAAGATTCATTGCAACACAGTAATTTCCTGTGCATAGTGAACAAACACTTAAAAATGAATTTTCCACCCCTATCTTCTTGATAGAAATTGAAATTAACAAACTTTTTTTTGAGTCCCAGATAGCTACCATCTAAAGGATTATCTTATTCAATGTATTCCTGACAATAATTTGAATCAAAGAATTGAAGTACTTTTAGATTATATTAAACCTGTTACTCCCTTGAAAATCCCCTGAAAATCATGAATTTAAATTTGAATTGCCTACTCTAAAACAGTAGTAAGCAATGGAAAATTCCTATTAGGGAACAATTTCAATATTCCATTAAAATTCAGTGTGGAAAAAAATGCAGTATGAATTATAGAAATATTTTATTGTACAAAATATTTTATTATAATTTTACAATATTTACATTACCAAAAAAGACATGTTTTCGTGTATATTTGTATTAAAATAAAGTACAACCACTCTTATATAGCCCACTTTGATATCCTTCAAACTTTTGTACAAATACTGTTTTGGAAACTACTTCGAGGAAAAGTTATGCTTCCTGTGGTACTGTCCGTACAAAGATCAGTATTCATTCACATATCAACAATATTTATTTCCCAGCTTATGTTATTTGCATTTTCCTGAAATCTCATCATTAGATGTAAATGACAAATTGACACAGCCATTCATTATATCCACTAATACTTAAAGAGGCAAACAAAATATGACAATACTGACAATAAATGATACACAAATTTTATCCGGTACCATCTTAAAATTCTTGCACCAATGTTTAACTTATTAATGTTAACCTAATTTTAAAGAAAATTTCAGGCCTATAAAATATCACAAAACAGTATTTCAGAAGACAAACTGAAAAATTAGTTCATGTATTTTTTTCCTTTAAAAACATGTTTCTGATAAAATAATAAAAATACATAATCATTCACTCATAGTTTCTAATATATCATCACAGTCAATGATCTCACATAAGCTTACCACACTAATGGCTATTTCTGTTATTGCCTACCACATCCATGAATAAGAAAGAAAAAAAAAATACAGGGACTAGGAACATGGTAAGCGGATCCCTTACTGTAATGGTATTCTGTACATATCTATTCTTCTTAGTATTCCAAGTCCTGTATTTTGCTTATTGGTCAGCATCAGCTGCCTGTTGGGGTGGTGCTTTATTGCTTTTGCTGCTGAAGCCTCAAATGTATAAAATGTGAGACCATTCACTTCACATTACATGGTTGTAAAGACAGTAACACTTTAAAAAAAACTATTACTATTGGCTCAGATTGAATAAACAATAATTTCCATTTTATTGCTATTTGTTTATTTTTGTCCATTTTGAGTACCCTCACAAGCCAGTACTGATAAATTTCACTCGAGTGAAAATATTCTTGATTCTTAACTTCTAGTGATTAATATGAGAACAAATAATGGAAGCATAATTAAAAGTCAAACATTTAAAGGGTAAACTGGCCACAAATTTAATGGGTATAAGAATGCATTGCTTGCTCCTGTTCTGAACTACGTATGTACCTGGTGCTGGGTTTCAATAATCCATGCTAAGTATCAAATATAAAAAGGTGGTGATGTAATTTCAGGTAATATTAGCACAGGTTTATACACTCACTAAAGAATTATGCTCAATAATTCAATTCAAATTGCAAACATGCCATTAGAGAAAAAACATTTTTATTCCTTGATCAGATGAACTTATTGACACTGACAAGACCGCTCTAATAACAAGAATTAATAACAATAACATCTATTTAATAAATAAAACTGTTCATTTACATGTAGAAGTAATGTGTAATGTTTGCAATTCCAGATAATGCAATATTTTAAAATTTTTTCTTTAACTAGACAGACAACATTGTTAAAATGTTTTTACAAATAACGTTCAGCATAAAGAATTTTTTATTTCGTACTTTCATTTCTTGAGTTAATCAACTCATACGCCTGTTGCCCAATACACGGGGCAGTCAACTTCGACGGGATTTTTCTTATTTCAAATGTCATATACTGCAATTTAATTTTGTCATTAGACTAATACATTCTACACAAAACATATAAGCAAGTTTTGGAATTTCTGAATGCAACATGTTGATTTAGCTGAGATCACTAAAGAACTGTATGCTTTTGTACTTAAGATTTTAACTAAGGTCTGAGAAGAGGTCAAAACTTTGACTTAGTTTTTTTTATGAGAAGACTTTGCCACCCCAACCCCCTTCTCTAAATTCTGGCCGACTGTTAATGTATACAACAAACTATTATTATGGAGATAAATAATTTTCCAATTCAACTTATTACACTATTATCTATTTCTATCATATTTCAAAATCTTTTTGAGGGTATACTTTGTGCGCAATGAAAATTTTGAGTTAAACAATTCAAATGGCAAGATGTGAATAAGTGTGAACTTTACCTTCTAAACCCTCCTTGCAGTTCTCCAATTCTCTTATTTCAAAAACATACTTGCATGTACATAATTGCCATTCATTTATGTTTCCTAAAATTATAAATGGATTGAACAATGAACAGAATTTGAAACTGCCAAAAATAAATTTCTTTTATTAACCAAACTTTGTTAAAGCTTTGTAAAATCTCTCTCGAACATGTAACATTTGGCTGAAATGTCAACTACATTACTCATCATACTAACAGAATGCCTGAAGGGTATTAAAATTCAGCCCTGTGAGTCTACAACAGATTTTATTGTTTTAAGAAACACATTAAATTTTTGTTTTAGATCATAATCAATCAGAACAAGGATTTTAAATATTAGCTAGACTTGAATTGAAAAACAGATGATGTGTACATGATCATAACTGTTCCCTACCTCACTGCAAAACAGGATTTAAAAACTGAATAATTTCTTAACAAGTTAAACCTAAATTTTAAAACAAAAAAATTGAATGCAAATGAAAAATACTGTATTTCTTGGGATTTTGTGGTTCCCATTCCCTTCCCAAACATACTTCAAAAAAAGTTCATGAGTATAGTGTTAGAAAAGAATACTGAAGATAAACAGTTTCATTTGCTGTAAACTATATTTATGAATTTTACAAGTTAAAACTTGGTGTTCTGTGGTTAGAACAAAACTCAGATGAGTTGCCTACCAGTCAATAAATTTAAGCAAATGTATTTTAAGTATTATGCAACCTATATAACAATACATACATCACATTGAACACTAACAAAACTGCTTACAAAGAGCTTTTGCTGAATTTGAGAAATTTTGATATTAAGTTAGCTACTCTTTCAGGATGATCAAGATGAACATCATGATTCCCTTTTACTACATGGCTAGTAAAATTATACTTCCTTTTGTAAACTGAAATAATATTTTTGAAAAATGGCATCTTGAAAAATGGGGCTGATTCACTAGCAATTATTAATAATTGGGGACATTGAATTTTTGCTAGAGTACTAATTTGCGTTTTTGCATCCACATTTGCCCATAATGTTAACTTAAGCCTCTGATCTGTTGAATAACTATATCCTTCATTGTTTCTCACAAGAGAACGTTTCACTAACGTTTCAGCACTTTCATAAGATAGTTTTGAAAACCTATTTTGAGTTAATCTGGTTACAGCTTCATTATATGAATATTTAGGTGCAGCTCGTTGCTGCATTCGCTGCTCTAAATCTCGTAAACCTTTATTGAGAGTTCTCTGTTTTTCCCAAAATTGTTCTGTTGGTACACAGAATGGTCCAACAGCATCAAGCATAATTAACTTTGCAACAACCTCTGGAAAAATTACTGAAAAATATGTTCCCAACTGAGCTCCTAAGCTATGTGCCATATACACAACTTTTTTCCACCCAAAATGATCTACTATCCTTTTCAACACTAGAACATAATCAAAAAAATCAAGAACAAGTCCTGAAGGAAAAGGAGATGAAAACCCATGGCCAGGAAGATCTACACACACATAGAAGAAAGATGATGGCAAAAGTGGTATGAGGTGGTCGAATGTGTTGGCATTGTCTTGAATCCCATGAACACACAATACAGGCCAATCCTTAGGATTTCCTTTTGATTTAGCTGAAAACAAAGAATAGCTTTACTGAAACTATTAAACTTTTAGGAAGTAATCTTAAGGCTACTAGCACAACTTATTTTTCCAGAATTATTAAATGTAATAAACACAACTTCATTTTTAACAATTTTGACTAAAAGAATTTACTTACAAAGATAATTAAAACTTAAATATTAGTAAATGAAGAAACCATAATATTTACATTACACTTGTGTTAATCTTTCAGACAGAGTTCATTAAATAAGAATGTTATCCAAGCCTATAACTTAAGTGAACTCCCATTGAATTTTTGGCTTAGATTTCAGATGCAAAAATCAATTGTTCATGATCTGCAAATACTTGCAAATTTTCTTACATTTTTAAGAACTAAAAATAGTTCTAAAAGTTCAATTTTGAAAATTTAACTAATCTCTCAGGAATTATCTTTTGGATTTACAGGTCTTCAGCACAGTTGCTGTTCCATCAATGACCATTGTGCTAATGCAACACTAATAGCCAAAGTGATAAGGTAGTCAACAAAACACAATGATCAGTACAAAAGTTTGAAATTTGCACTAGGAGGGCAAAATTTAAAATGCATACCCCCCAAAGATCAATTTGCCTCAGGGAAAGCTACATGTTATGGTAGGAATTATTTTGAAAGATATATGCATGGAGGGCCTAATCATAAGTGGGACAGGATTTTCACTCAAATACATGTTTTCACACAAGCTAACTACAGCTTGGGCACTTCGTATGTACAATACCCAATCACAGTTTTATAACCACTTTTTGTTTTCTATTGTGACACATGTACCTATGCATTCCAATGTTTCTTGCATCGTTGTGCATTTGGAGGGAATTAGTCAATTAAGAACGTAGTAACAAATAATTTGTAATTGCGAAGAGATTTGAAATTTTTGTAGTTTCCAGTATTTTTTACATAATCAGTGAAAATATAATGATGAATTCGGCTTCTTCAATAATTTTTTGAGACTTAATATGGGTAATCAATGGGGCTACAAGGGAATTAATATTTCATCACTAAGAAAGCAAAAATAATGGCAATTCATTACAAAATTTTCTCAGAGACAATTAGCAGAGCCATAAAAACTTCATTTGTCAAAAAAATATATTAATTGCTAAAACATATTTCTTGAAACCAAGTTTAAAGGAGGAAATATACGGACTATTTGAACAATTATAATAATGTAACCAAGTATTGGATAAGGTTATTTTAATAAATGCAATATCACGAATAAATACTAAATTTTTGTAGAAAATAATGTAATTTATGAGTTATTCTAAAATAATGAATTACCAGAGCTAATTGACTTGTCATACATTGAAATAATTCTCTTTAAAATAAAAATTTTATTTTTTTTATCATCAACTCAGCCATGATTTTTGGAACACTCCAAACTGGATTGTTTTTGCACTCTTTTGATGATCAGTAGTTTTTCTATACACAGTCGACTCCAGTTATAGTTAACTCCTGGGGACTAACCTTTTTGGTTCACTATGTCAGAGATTCACTATATTCAAAGATGTAAAAATTAAGTATAATTTCTCCATAACGATTTGTTTTATTAATATAGAGATTCAGCAAAATACATTAACAGTATTTACTGAAAATTTTAATATAGTTTTTTGTTCTTAAAAAACAATTATTTTCAATCGTTTGCTTCGTACATTTTTCATTAGTAATTTCTCTAGAACCTTCTCCTGAGTTCGTTCTCTCGCCATACTCGATTCTGCCATGCCCTCTGTGACTAAGTATCGTCATGCAGTTTTCACACCCTTCAATGCCTCTTGCACTGTAGGAACGCCCTTTTATTCGTCAAATAACATACGATATGCTTTCGGTAGCGGGATGGCGCAAGCGATTAATGAAACTGATCGCTTTTCCGCGCGCCATGGCGGATATCACTAGGCTGTGGCAGTCGCGTACTTCCAGTCGCGTTCGTTGGACTCAACGCGCTTTGTCCTGCGGAAAATCAAGTATTACCAAGCTTGAATTGAAACTGAAGCAAACAATCCCGCATCGCCGCCGCAAGTAATAGCCCCACGCAGGACACTCCTTTGTTTCCGCAGTGAAACTGAGTGGTATATAAGGTATCAGTAAGGTTCCCTTGTTTTTTCAAGCTGTCTAGTGCTGGAATTTGTGGCACTGAGGCGATGTATTCTTTTCCAGGCGGGAATTAATTTCCAGGACGTATTTTCTACGTTCACTATAGCCGAGGTTCAAGGTTCACTATAACCGAATCTTATATTTATTTGTAATGCGAGTGAAACGGGACCAGTGAGGTCACTATATCCCGAGTTCACTATAACCTGAGTCTACTGTATATACATATATTCACGCCTTACTATGTACTAACGAAATATGGGAAAAGTATTGTACTGCTGCGACAGAAATGTAAACATGCACCGTAAAACCCCGACATTTCCACAGAAAAACTTTTATTACCATGCTGTAAACAAAAGTGGTCTGGTAACAAAAGTGGATAAATCTTGTTTCTGTAGGTAAAAACACGTCCTCTAACTAGTCGTGTAGTCAGAATCCGTGTTTTGTGGGTCCTTGATACGAAAAATCGATTGACGGCAAAACATAGTATGTTCGTCCATAATCAACGCTAGCTCCTAAACTGTTCGGCCGATATTCTCCAAAATTGATATTCCCGATTGATTTAAAGGAACTCGAGGCCTTGTGACTTTGAAACTGATATTTTTATTTTGAGGGTACTTAACATGAAGCCTCAATTACATTTTTAAAATTTTCTCAAAAACTGCTTCAATTTTACTTTCTCGCCAAGGAGTACAGAGAAAGTTATGTAATGCTGCGCGGGAAAACGGCAAATTTTCAGCAGAAAAACTCTTATTACAGGACCCTGGTAACATAAAAGTGCCAGCTGCCAAATTTAGAAAAAAAAAACAACTTACGTGGTGCAGCCAGAATTCGTGTTTTGTGGGTCCTTGATATCGGAAAATCGAATGACGGCAAAACGTCTGTCAACGCTAGCGACTAAACCGTTCAGCCGATTTTCTCCAAAATTGATATTTCCTTGCCGACATGGCTGATGTCGCGGCCCCGTGAATTTGAAACCGATATTTTAATATTCAGGGGTATTTTATATAAAGCCAGTGGGACACTTTCCAAATTTAAAAAAAAGGGTCCAACGTTTTCCATTAAAATTTGTTATTGGATAGTGCGAAGGACGTTTGTGAGAACAATGCAGGTATCAATATCGTTGATTTTTCCTGATTTTTCGAAAATTCCAAAAGTTCAAAATTTTTTCGGAGTCTTCCTACAACTAAAATACTAAAGATAAAAAAATAATTTTCCCAAAATGGTTCCTTAAAATAGATTTTGAAATAACGTCATGTAGAATTTTTCGAAAAACTGAGTACTTTTGGCGGAATTTTGTGTGAAAATAGAGCGAAAATGTACGTGCTGTACATTTTCGCATTTCTGCACCACTAGTTTTTATTAAACTTTGTCCTCGGGCGCTTAAAAGAATGGCGCAGGTTTCGTTGAAATCCCTGATTTTTCAAGAAAAAAAAATCACCGTCTTCCTGACTGAAGATAGAGATTTTTTCCTTAATGAAATCAGTTCAAAGACAGATTTAGAAATGAGATCGTGTACAATTTTTTGAAAATATGAGTCGTTTTCGAGTAATTTTGCGTGAAATATAGGCAATTTTAAAACAATTGTTTTCTCGAAAATTGCTTCAAATTTTTCCTTTAACTCGTCTCCTTTTATATATCATAGGACGGTGAAAAAAGGTGCGAATCAATTCCGGTGAACTTAGCATTCATACTTGGAGTTTTCTAACGAGGTATCTGAGGCTCCAACATGGAATATGACGCGGCCTTTCGCGTCTTTCTCGGTCGTGCCCCTAGAGTCGCTTGATCTGCACCATTGATTGATATGGTCGCAATCATGCGTCAGGGCCGAGAAAGATGCAAAAAGTCGTGCCATATTCCATTTCGGACATACTTCCCTCAGATGCCACATCAGAAAAACCCAAGTATATGTCAGTGGCGGCTGGTCATTCGGTGGAGACACAACACCCAGTTTGTAGGGGCACCTGCCGCCTAATGTTTAAGTGGATTGGCGATAGGTAAATCGAAGCATATTTCTCGCCTTGGCATTTGAAAATTGTAGGAAGTTTGGAAATTTGCATAGGATATAGTATCAATGTCAAATAAACAATTGTTCTTTAATTGAGTGGAAAGTGCTAATATTTATTAGATCGTTGACTTCCCGAATATTAAAGTGAGGTTTAGTCCATGGTCCAGGATGCCGCGAAAGCGTCTGCAATGGCAATTTTATTTTTATACAAAAAGAATCTAATTGAAGAAAAGTTTGAATTGTTAATTGTGCACTGTTACAAAATGCACTGAATGAGGAACTGAGTAAAATGTTTAAATTCAGATGTCACCTGAAGTATCTGAAAACCTCTGAATTATGAATTACCACAAGATCTTGGCTGAAACCATGAAGATAAAATGCTTAAATTTGATCATGCTTATTTCATCTATTTTTGCCCTTAATTGTGAATACTTGGTTGCTTGATTGTCAATCAATGTTTGTATTAAACTTTTAATACTTGATAGTGCATGAAATCGTGTCTTTGATCATAAACCACACTAATACAGCTTTGAGATACATCTTGATTAATGTTTGACGCCAAGTGTAAATCAATGAAGTCAAGAAAATCTTTCAACAGAATGTGCCAAGCAGATGGAAATCTGCATTCTGAATCATCAGAGAGAATTAGAGAATTGATCAGAGTGTATCCTGGTACACTTAACTCAAACAATTCAAAAATTTGGCTAATGACCTGCTTAAAACCGTCTCTCACTGAACCCTTTGTATGGGGTTGTCCATAAATTACATAATGCTAAAGAGAGGGGAGGAGAGGGTTTGAAACAGTGTTCATTGTATTTTGATTAAATCTGCTAGATTACAAAGAAAATATTGAAAACTAATCTGTAGTATATTCTAATTGGCAAAATAGTCTCTCACCCATGATGTGTGCAAGGCTTGTCAGAAATTGTCTCGCCTACGCATCCATCCTTCACTCAAACATTGTATCCAATCTTATAGTTAGGTGCGGTCAGCATCACCAACTAATTCCAACTTTAATTATCATAAATTTTAATACATAATACAAATGTTTTATTCTGTTCTATATTTTGACTTACTGTAAATGGTCTTGTCACAAGCATCACGTAATTATGGGGGGTCAAGTGCATGTTACAGGTGGTTACTGGGGTAAAGGGGGTATTCAGAATACTCCAAAGTTTTGCATTACATAACTTTATGGACATCTCCTATTTATTATTCAGTTTCAATTCTTACCATTTTTGCCATCTCTGTTTTCAACAGTAGTCATGCCATAAATCTGACTAAAACATTCTCTAATTTTTAACACTGAAGAGAAGGAAACTTTTTGGTACTAGTAATTCATTTCTTCCACCATTCATATGTACCCTAATGTTGAAGGTTTCCAATTCCTATATTGAAGTATATTATCTGTAATCTCATCTAATTTAATTACTTTGATTTCTTTTTCTCAATATTCTATCACTTCCTAGACACATACCAATGATCACATCTCAGATAAATATCTGTCAGCGTTTTGGTACAATTAAGGAAAACTATAAACTTCTCATTGATATTTGGAAACAAAATGCAAAATCAAGAAAGTTAAGTTCAATCAAAATAATGATTAGCTTGTAGGAAGCATACTCTTTAGCTTAGCTCTGCTTTTAGCCTCAATTTTTAATTGAATAAAAAAAAATTCTGTAATGAGATATTAATCTGATAATTTCATCATAAAACAAGAAAATCTTTCATTTCTCTTCTTCCCCAAAATTCTTCATTTATATTCAATAAAAAACTTAATTTCTGAAAATAACAAATATTACAGACCATGCTTCAAGAGCTCAAAACCAGACAGTAAAAAAGGTTACATTTCTAAACCTTAGTTTAATTATTACAATCTTCAAGAAATTATTCAATCTGAGAGAAGCCTAGAGGAAACATTACTCTTAGGTACTTCTTTAAACATACACTGGGCAATGAAAGACAACTGACTATAACTGATTAAATTAACAGAGGATTACTCCGCATTCTACACCAGTAAATGGTTAAGAGACCGTTGACACAAAAATCTTGTCAGAATTTAGAAAACAACAACCAACTACATAACTCCAATATCAAAAACAAACATTTAAACTAAACAATTTGTTTTTCAAATTTATACTCTTGAAAATACTTTTAGGTAACTTTAATTACCAATACTAAATTTGTAATACACAGAAATGAAGGATCAGTATTTCCATCATTTTATGCACTGAATTAACAAGATTTTTGTTTCTACTGTAACATTTAGGAATTACTAAGTTTTCACTGCATAGTGACTATATATCATTTCCGTATTTTAGAAAGAACTAAAAGTTATGTTTCCTCAACATCCAACCTCCCATTGATCATTCTAGTTCTTTTCCATACATATTTCATTTCTGCAGCAATATTCGGTTTACAAAAGGACTTGAACTTCAACATTAGTATTTCAACTTATAAGGAATTTTTACGGCATTCAAGAAATTGAAGAAGAATGTCACCCACTTTCTTGGGTTTATTAATATGTACATCATTTATCTCATCCAATAAATAATACTCTACCCTCTTACATTTCTTTCTAAATGTATTGATTAGTGATTTCACAGGGAAAGCATTTTTATCACGCACCACACCTTTGCTCATAATAAGTAATAACTGACACTTCATAGGAGAAAGAAGAGTTAAAAAACGTTGTTTCTCGTTGGGTAAATGGTGCATGTAAGAAACTCGAGGGTCAACTGCTAATTTGAAACCATTTTCTAACACACTGAGATTTCTTTCCATTAGCAACTTTTCTGCTTGTGATGAGAGAGGATAGGGTCTCCAGGCCTGTATTTTCTCACACAAGCTTTTATAATCAGATTTTTCTGATTGGTATTCTGTGTGAAGCAATTTGTTTGACATGTTTGACAAATGTTGATTAAAAGGCATTCTGGATTCCACAACAATTGCATCAATAACTATCAGTCTCTCAACAACATCATTAAAACAAGATGCAAAATATAATCCCAATAGACCTCCAGATTGGTGACCCAAAATATTCACTTTTGACCACTTGAAGTGATCGACAACACGTTTCAAAACAAAAACATAATCAATCAGTTTGTAGGGAATTCCGGGACCATAATGAGATGACATGCCATGGCCAGGCAAATCGATAGAAATAAAATAATACTTTTGCGGCAAGAATGGTAACAGATAATCAAACGATGCCGCGTTATCGACATCACCATGCACACATATCATAGGTTCTTCAGAGATGTTGCCCCTTGTTTTCGCTGAAATGTAAAGGAACGGCATTCTTCGTAGAATGAATAAAGTAAAATAAATACGTACGTCTTCAAACTATTGCATACTTACCAGCAACATGACCCCACGGAACAGGTACACGTACTTCAGTCCATTCAGTCATTTCTTTGGTAACCTCTAATTTTATGCCTGAGAGATTTTGATAACTGAGAAAGACAGATTTTGATAACTGAAGAAATTAGTAATAGTTACGTATATTGCATGTAAAATGTCACAAGTTATTAACCAAGCTTCAATCCGTACCTTGAACTTATGCTTTGATCTTGGCTGTCAGGACCTCTCAAATCACACCGTCATCACGCGGGTTCAAAGTCTGGTCCATACCAGAGAGTATACTAAATACTAAGACTATACAGAGAGTATACTATACTATACTATACTATACATACTATACTATACTATACTATACTATACTATACTATACTATACTATACAGAGAGTATACTAAATACTATGGACTCCATAGAACACCCAAACAGTTTCATTTGTATACAGTCTATGGTCTGATCCTCTGGCAGTGTCATGTGGTCTATATAGCAACAGCCAACAAGATTTGATAATTATACTGCGGTTATCACAGAGTTGCGTTTGAAGGATATCAGCTGTTTTGTGTTTTGTCCAATAGAGACCTTAACGTCACTGCAGTGCCGTCATAATGGAGGCGTTCAGCCTTCCGATTAGACGACACCGAAACAGTTGATATCTCTCAAACGCAACTAATGGAATATCGCAGTATTCGTCTGTGAACCAATTCACCAATAAGCCCCGACACTGAACACTAGAGAGGGAAATTTAAAACTAAATACCGTATCCGGTATGAGAGCCTACATTGTAACACTGAAATATAAAATCTAGCAACTACCCTACACTAGTTCGTATTCTTTATAATGTAGGCTGTGGTATGAACCACAATACTATCAAACTATCAGTAGTATCACACACAAAACAGATAGTAGTATTACCTTACCAAAAATAAAAAATAAAAAATCATCACTCTCTGAACCAAAAGATATGACACATGGGGTCCTGCAAGGATCCACACTAGGCCCGATTATATTTCTTTTACAATGTGATTGATTTCAGCATTACCTATACTTGGGTTTTCGTAACGTGGCGCGTGAGGGAAGAATCTTCAAGATGGAATATGACATGACGTTTTGCGTCTCTCTCGGTCCTACCGCAAGATGTCGCATGATCGCGATCGTATCAAGCGGTGCAGCAGATCAAGTGACTCTAGAGGCACGACGGAGAAAGATGCGAAAAGCCGTGCCATATTCCATATTGAAGAAAATACCCTTAGGAGCCACGTTACGAAAACCCAAGTATTTTTCTCTACCGGAGGAAGAGTACTACCTCATTTAAGACAGTTTGCTGACTCTATCACTCTCTTAGCTTTTTCATTTTCATATATCCTTTTCAACGGTGCACGAGATTCGAATGGAAGTTGGTGAACTCCTTCTGTCTCTCGTCGAAGGAGGTTTCGCATAATTCCTTATCGTGTGATTCATAGCCAGATACATTTTCACAACTGACAGATGTTTCATTGAGAAGAGATGGACCTTCAAGAGGACCGTCGTTTGCATCGATATTAGATAGTTCTAAATGTTCGTTGAGTGGGTAGTTCGATCGAAGAACATACTCCGTATTTCCCCGAATGTCTGCAAGTTGTTCTGCTGAGAATTTTCCACCGCTGAGAATGTATAGTTGTTGACTGGTAAGTTTCTTTGAATCTATGGCAGATCTCAAATCTGTGTTTCGCTCTCCATATCTTGAAAACTATTTCTGGGCCTCATTTTTCACTTTTGCATGGTAAAAACACCATATCATCTTCAATTCATCCAGGGTCCATCTCTGGCGATGGTTTCGAGCTACTACCGACTCTTGGTCCCTGGGACTAAACCATGGGATGGCCAGACGTCGAAAAGATTACATAAGCTCGGTTTCTGAGCAGGTATGGAACATTGGTAGAACAAGACACGTTAATATCCATTACATTTCTTGTTTTATCCATTTTGCTCGTTGGTTGTAAGTGAAGTTTCGCAGGAAGTAAGTTCGAGTTCACAGATCACACTTAACCATAGGTAATTTCCTGTCATCCATTACTGCGACTGACAGTGGCCTCGGGACATCCCCCACAGGACCCTGCAAGGGTCCCTCCGATCGCCCGTCGGTATTACTAAACCCAACTGGATTTACACCGACTACTGAAGGCAGCCGCTATCTAAGGAGTAAGGTTCGGGCCTCCACTCTAATTAGTGGCCTGGTATGCCAACCCACATTCTCACCTGTATGGACCGATAACAAGAAGTCCATAGGTTCAGGACCCTTCCCTCTCAACTCTCTGTGGATGCAGCCGCTCCTAACATGGGGAAAGATGCTGTTTGCAGCCGCCCGCTGCGGATCAGTCGCTGCGGTTAAGTGTTAGAAGTCCCTCTTCCGCCATCTTCATTGAACCTCCTTTCTTCTTCGAAGATGCCGTTGAGTCTGTACTATGGAGTACTTCTTCGTCTGACACCTCACCTTCAACCTACTGAGCAAGGGAAGCCCCACCAGAAGCTAGGCTACCGCCGACACAGCTCTCAGGCTCATGGTCCCTTCAATCTCCACCACCAATTACAAGGCCGTATACTCCCTAGGCGGAATTGTTGTTGCTTTATTATTATTATTATTATTATTATTATTATTATTATTATTATTATTATTATTATTATTATTGTTGTTGTTGTTATAGTTAGTTGGGCCCACTATAAGCAAGAACAGTGGTCCCGCAGGCGCTAGCCCAATGCCTGGTGGGGCAGCGGAGCTAGACAAGGCTCGGCCCCTCTTCTATCCCTTTCGCGGGAGCACGGACCGCCGGCGACGGAGGAGCGCTGCCGGCGGCCAGGGTTAGATCCGCCTCCAGCAGGGTACGAAATAAAAAGGGACAGCCAGTCGGCGGGCGACCGTTCTGCTCTGCCCAGTTCCAGGAGTTGGAAGTTGAACAGGTCGCGCTAAGAGAGTGCGGTAGTGAGTCCGCAGTTGTGCCGTGCAGAGTGACGCACGGGCGGGAAAGCGCTTCACGTCTTGAAAACTTTACTTTAAGATTGCTTTGATTTGCTGTCAGTAGAATGGTTTTTGTATGATGTGACTTACTTTATATTTAATATGGGAAATAAACTGTTATTTAATTTGGCATTAAATACTTGTATTTTGAGGACATAAAAATATAATAATAATAATAATAATAATAATAATAATTATTATTATTATTATTATTCTCTGATAAGAACCGAAATACTCCACCACATGAAATATCTGTATTTTAGAAAACTGCAAAAAAGTTTTTATATATATAAAATTTGTCTAATCCCGAGACGTCACTATATATATATAGTGACATCACGGGATTAGACAACCCCATAACGCCACCATCAGCTACGAAAAGAAGCCCACGAACAGAGAGGACTAGGGTACGCGGCGGAGCGATGGCTGGTAAACGCGCCATCCGCCCTCAGCTTTTCGGACTATGACGCCCGAACTAGTGAATAATGTTTTTCCGGGAGGTCACGAAAGGAGGAGAATATTCACCCCTCCAAAATTTCCCCATGCGCAAGTACCATAAGTATCGCGGCGCGCCTCGGTGGAACTCTTTGACTGCAGAAGCGACGGCGACTACACTGAGCTCTCTTCGATTGCAGCAGCGACGGTGGTTGTAACTTGATAGCACAGGAGTTTATTTTAACTTGGTAGTTAAAAGTTAGCTTGAGAAACGTATCTTCGAAAGTGAGGTAATTAAGAAATGGAGTACACAAGCGTTCGTGGTATTCACAATATTTGAGAGAGCAAGCGAAGTGACTGTTTGACGCCGAAATAATTTCAAATTTGTAAAATTCGCGCAGAAGGACATTAACTAAATCCAGCATCTCAGATTGCATGCTGAGACCACACATGCCTAAAGTGTGGTAGGTCGGCCGAGCATTTAAGCATAACTTCAGCAACATTAATAATTTCGAGGCTGTAAGCGCGAACAAACTTGTACGAGGCGCAGAAGAAGAAGGACGACCCCAGGAAGAGCGAAGCGTAGGTGAGAAAGATTTGGACTGGAACGAAAATCGTGCGAATCCGGAAGGGAGAAGGGTGTGGAAATTGGAGGCTTGGCGGTGTTGGAGCGAAGGAAACTGCTATCGTCGTGGGACAGCAAGCGAAGACGAGTGGCAACGCGGGGCGAGCGGCAGAAAATCCCCAAGGTTACATACAGGCGAGCGATGCGGAGCTGTTGAGGTAAAGGAACTGGCAACGTTTATGCGGCGATCAGTTGGGGAAAGAGGATAGCGGTAAATACACGACAATTAGTTTAAAAGTGGGTGAAAAGTCTAGAATAGGTGGGAGAAGTATTTCGAACGATGTGAGTGGCAGTTTCAAGTTCATTTACGGCATGTGTCATTAAATTCATTCAAAGAGGTCATACCTTGTACAATTTTACATAAATAATTCATGATTTTCATATGTTGTACAGTTGATATTATCTGGAAAAGTCAGTTTGTTGTATTGTGTTTAAAGTAATTGTTTTTTTTGTGATATGTAAAGGGGTAGGATTTAAGTAACGTGAATGCTACGTTTTATTCAGTATTATAGTGAGTGCGAAGCGCAAGGCTAGCACCTGTGAACGGGATTCCTTGAAACAAGTATGAAATTCATTTTAAAAGCCGTGCACGGAAAAACTAGAGGCTAAAAGAGTAAAATAATTTGGTAGTGGAAAAACTCAGAAAGGAGTGAGCAAATTGTAAATTGTAGTTGGTGAAAGTGTGTTCAGGCAGTTGAGGTGACGCCTATTTTTTGATTTGTCTTGTTTTATTTCTTTTCAGTGACCAGCTACTTAAAGTGCATTATCCTGTTATAAAATTTCGTCACTGTAATTTTTTTCATCGAATATATGTTAATTTTATTCTCATTTTATCTGATTCATTGTGACAAGGGTTCAGAGCTTTCTCATACCCAAAAAATCCTGCTTCCTGAGAATTTTAAGCTCGCTTCACGGGCATTCATTCTATCACGCCTTCACCACGTGTGGAAGATAGTAGGTGGGCGTGTTAGAATATATATAATATATATATATATATATATATATATATATATATTGAGACGAGCTCGAATATACGCCCTGGTAACGGACCGGACCATATATAAAAATTCCCAAAATACCATCTTCGGCAGTTCGCTAATTTGAACGGGGTGCGAGAACCCCGTCACTGTCTGACGTCGGCCGCGGCCGCGTCTAGCGAAACGCTTGTCCACGAATAAGAAATTCTAAAGATAAGCTTGGGAACGAGATCTTGTGATTGGCCGGTATCCGAAAAACGAGGGAAGCCAACGGCAAGAATTTTTTTCCGTTGAAAGTTGAGGGGGTCTCAGAAAAATGTCGGAGGAGGACGGATCGCTGCGGAACGCGTCTCACAAATCACGTAAAAACCGTTATAAGGGACGGTTAGTGAAGAGAAACCGGTCGCGAGTCGCTAGCAGTGAACTTCACGCGAGATTGTTTCATCCGAATGCGAGAAGAGAACGAACATTGTACGCGTTTTTTGTTGATAACTCACAACGGAAAAGAAACATGTGTCAGTGAGAGCGAATTATGTGAATTCAGTGAGGGCTGAATCGGACTCTGTTCCGGGGTACGCCGAAGAATTTTCTGCATCGCCGCTACGTCACATCACCGAAGCAAGGAGCTAAGGCGATAACCATTCCTGAAAACACCGCCAGAGAAGCATTTGTGATGGGGAAGGAAGACGGGCGCAGAGGCGAGGCCGAGGCACTTCCCGGCCGAGAAAATTGGTCCGGAGACGCAGCGGAAGGAGGGGCGAAGGATCGTGGAGGCCGGGCTACCCCGACACGTCGCCAGCACGAGCCGTCGCGGCCATCGCAGCGAGAGCCCCGGAGGTCGCGTAGGGCGCGATCGTCACGTCCCCAAACGCCGAGGCGCCAAGGCGCCGCTCGCAGCACTCGACTAGGCCAGTTCACGTAAAACCCCATTGGAGAAGCGTGAGTACCCGTGCGACAGACGGTTGCAGAAACGAAAGAAATGTAATTGAACGATGCTAAACCACACTGTTTGTTTCTTAAAAGCTTTCAAGTATTAGGTATTTCAAGCCACATTTGTGAACGTTGATGTGTGGAACTCCTGAATGAAAGCCATGTTAAGAACAGAAATTATTAATTCACTTTAAACAAGTCACCCAATTAATTAAGTGTTAAAAAAAGGGGTGTTGTAAATAGTTTGATTAATTTTGCTCTGTGTCGAGTTTTGTTTAAGAAGTAGTGATTGAAGTGTATTATGGATTAATAACCATTTTTCAGGAATGAAAGCAATTCAGAGTAGGAAGGTTTATCTTTGTATTCTTTGGGTCCTTAAGACCAAGGCACGCCTGCACCAAATGGTGTATAAAGTACAATTCATTAAATGAATCGTTCGAAATACCTAATTATTGTGAAGAGCGGTAGCAATAATTGCTCCGAATATTCATTTCCGAGCACGAAGGTCGCGTTCTGTACGTGATTGTTTGTCAAGGGCTATTTTTTGTTGAATTTGTGTGTGTGTGTGTTTTTGTTTTTGTCATTCCTTGAGTGTAGAATATACAGCCTTGTATGCCAGAGCCACAGGTGTTTTGCTTTGAGTACAAACCTGCCCGTATTCCCCACCCAGGTGCATTTTCAGGCATAAGCCTCATCCAGGCAAGCGATTCGAAACAACTCGAGAGGTCTGATGTCAGGACGGCAGTGGACTGTCGAACGACGCCGGTAACGCCCAAGCGATTCGCACATCCTTAGGGCTAACGACTCCTTCTCGCAACAGAGTTGTATTATGCGCGGCGCGTCGGAGGGAAGACCACGACGTGTGTTCCGTCGCAATATATATATATATATATATATATATATATAACATTTACGTTCATTATCAGTATGTAAAGTAAGTTACGTTTTTTTGTTGTGCATGTGCCCCATTTTGTCCCATTTTTTAGTCAATAAAATGTCACAATGTCCCTTTTTTGGTTTTTAAGACATGGTCACCCCTAATTTAAAGACCTGTCTTTGAAGTAGAGATTTTATTCAGAAAAAATCTCTATCATAGGTATTTTGGTTGACGACGGCAAAAAAATGTTAAACATTTGCAATTTTCGAAAATCCAGGACGCTCAACTAAAATTAGACCCGCGTCATTGTCGTAACTAAGAAGTTTCGAGGAATATGTTCGGGGAAAAGTTCGGGGAATATGAATTTTGGAAAAAATTGAATGGTGTAGGCACTGATATATCGTCATAATACCCATTCCTAAAATTGCTTCTTCTTCTATGTCAGCGACCAGCAGACGATGACTGAAAGCAACAGTTCCAATGGCAAGGAGGGATCTCTCCAGCAACATTCGCCGACTCGCCAGTGGCTGTTCGAAGCTTCCATTTGGACGGCATAAGTTGAGATGATTTGGCAAAATCGGTTCGTATAATGCTCTTGGTTGCTCCAGTATCCAAAAGTAAGACGCACGGCCTTCCATTTACGAGTGCATCTACGTAAACGCTGTCAGAACGGTGTCGAATGGACTTGACGTGTATTTCGTAAGGTGCGGCTCTTGTGTGTCAGGTCGATGGATGCCCCCTTCCATCAACCTGCTTTAGTTTCCCTGCTGGCTGCAGGGTTCACCAACAGACTGCTGCTCTCCTTGTTGCTTCAGTGGACGGTCATATCGACTTTTCACGTGCCCTAATTCTCCACAATTCCAACATCGAGGTTGTCGCCTTTTGCCACTAGAAATGCGTGCGTCCACCAACCTCTCCACCATTGCCTCAAAATATTTTTCGTCATAAGTATCGACGCCGGTTTGCAATTCTCGTACTCGTCCGTCACGTTTCGATACTCTTTTTGCAACCTGGAAGTCTAGTGCTTGACTTAATGCGTCAGCTAAAGGTTTTCAGTCTTGCCAGTCTTAATGCTTGTTGTGTTTCTGCATCATGGAGCGCTTCAATAAAGCACCGGACGGCTGTGCGTTGCAGGGAACTTTCTGAAGCATCAGGGTCCGAAAGGCGCACCAGACGAGAAATATCAGCTTCCAGTTCTTGAAGACTCTCCCCATGCTTCTGAACACGATTCCTTAGCTGGGTAAAATACATGTCTTCCAGGTGCGCTTGCCCGTACCGTGTTTCGAGTCTCTTGACAATTTGCTCGAAGTCGGACTGTTCATCGGTCGGTATTGTCTCTAGAATATCGACGGCGTTACCACGCAAAGCCAAAATCAGGGCCGTAGCACAATCTGTTGCGGACCAGCCATTTACCGTCGCAGCAGCCTTGAATTGCTTCAAATAATTCGACCATGAAGAAGTGCCATCAAAGGTAGGTGGTTTTACTCGTGCTTTTCCCAGTGGCTCCCGTACGGTGGCTACTGGTGCCATTTCTGGTGGTTCCTGTACGATGTTTATATTCGATTTTTCTGTTGAGGGAGTAAAAACCATCAGATTCTCTTCTAACATATTTAGTCACTTTTCCTCATTCTTCAATATTTTCTCATCTATCTTCTCAATTTTTTCTTCCATTTCTTCTCGAATCAATTTATTATTCTGCGTTATCTTCTGTTCCAGCTTTTCTTCCAAAAACCTGGAATTTACGATCGATTTTTCTTTTTTCCGTTCTTCTAAAATTCTGGATTTCCTTAAATTTTGGAATTTCCGATAACCTTGCTTCTAAATTTCTGGAATTTTCCATCAATTCTCCTTTTAAAATTCTGGTTTTTTCCAATTCCCTTTTAAAATTGGGGCCAAAATTCCCCAAAACTGGTCCTGCCTGTCTTTATCTCTTTATCGTTTTTTAATTCCTTTCGTTCCAGAAGTGTCTTGTTCCCTCTCTTCTAACTCTCTCTTCAACTCGACCACTTTCAGATCCCGTAAAACTTTTGTGAAACTCATCTTGATTCATGTTTTAATTCACCACTCGTTATACCCCACACCTGACACCAATTGTTACGTTTCTACGTGGTGAATTAAAAGTCTCGTATTATTTTAACAAAAACGTTTATTTTGTTATTTAACACAATCACTGAAAACACTTGATTATTTAATTACACTACACTTCTCTTGAGTTATTTACACTACACTTCTCTTGCTTTATTTACACTACACTTCTCTTCAGTTATTTACACTACACTCCTCTTGCACACTTGCACAGTCCTAAACACTGGCCACCGTTCACTGCACTGATCCACGTTCACGTCCCGACCACAGTACGATGCACTGACCACGGTTCACGTCACTGAGCACACTCACTGCACTGCTTTTCACCGCGATGCACACACTTCACAGTTCAGCTTCCACTGCGGACTTTAGACTGACTCGCGGTTGCTGGCCGTTGCGTATTTATACTCGTTAAGACAATCCAGAACCTTCCGGACACCGCGCACTTTCTGGAATAATCCACCGGCAGGTGATGCAACCCGTGCTCACAGGCAGCTCGTGGAAGCGCCGGCAAATGACGTAACCAGCGATCACAGGCTCGGGGTGGCGCCGGCGGATGATGCAATATTCGTTACAATATCATTCTTCGGTGGCCAGCTGTCCGAGTGAAAGTGTCCTTGTTGAATCGAAATATAACACAGGCTTTAGTGACCACACACCACAAATTCTTAATCTCGAATTGGACACTAAAGTTATTAAGGAAACACTTGATAGAGAAACTCGAAACTTCTCTCATGAAAACCTAGACCAATTTAACTCTCTCATAAGTTCATAAAACTGGGAGGAGGTGTACAAAGCAACAGACACAAATACCAAATTCAACTTTTTCATAAACATATTCCAATGTTATTTCAACACTGTTTTCCCAAAAAAAAAAACAAGCAAAAACCACAAATCATGGATAACAAAAGAAATCAAAACATCATGTGAAAGGAAACGAAACATGCATGAAACCATCCTTCATCACAAATGTAGTTCTGATTTCATTGTTTATTACAAAACATACAAAAGTATCTTAAATAAAGTAATTAAACTGGCCAAACTGTTAATGAATGATCAACACATTGCTAAAGCACGAAACAAGACAAAAGCAAAGTGGAACATTGTGAAAAATACTCTAAAAACAGAAAACAGGAACTCTAAAACATTGAACTTAACTACAAGAACAATGTTCTGCGCAACCCACAGCAAGTAGCAAACACTTTCAATAGACATTTCTCAGAAATTGGAGAAACGTTAATACACTGCAATTCTGTAAATAATATAAATATGCAATCAAATATACCCACATTACCAAATGCAAAGTCCATATATATGGACTTTGAAACATCACCTGCAGAAATACAGAAAATCATTAATGAAATAAAAAACAAATTCTCTACAGGACTGGATTATATCCCCGACATACTCATTAAACATTCAGCAACATATATAATAGAACCGCTCACACACATTCGTGTGACTCCTTAATGACACTCCTTAATGACAGGTAGCTTCCCAGAAATTCTCAAAAAAGCAAACGTTAAGCCACTATTAAAAAAGGCAACACCCACAACTTCTCTTCTATCAGTTTTTTCAAAAATATTAGAGAGACTTTTTTACGTACGAATGGAAACCTTTCTCAGTAAACACAACGCGCTTTCAGATTGCCAACATGGATTTAGAAAATCAAAATCAACGGAAACAGCCACATTTTCTTTTCTTAAAGATGTCGCTTCATCATTGGATCAAAACGAGGCACCTATTGGATTATTTTTAGATCTCTCAAAAGCTTTTGACGTCATTGATCATGACATTTTACTTTCCAAATTACCTTCATATGGAATTCGTGGTATTGCTCTAGATTGGTTATGTTCGTACCTTAAACAACGATCTCAGAGAGTTGAAGTACCTTACTGGAATAAAGGAACATTACGTACGCACCTTTCCGACTCTTTGCCCGTTGCATGTGGAGTTCCTCAAGGATCCATTTTAGGCCCTATTCTGTTCCTACTTTACGTATACGATATGCCCTCGACGATTCGAAACGGAAGAACGGTTCTCTTTGCGGATGATACGAACATCCTTTGCAATAAAGAAACAGTAAATAGTACAATATCAGATGTTTCAAATTGGTTCCGAAATAACAAATTAATAGTATACGAAAAGAAAACGGTTTTAATGCAGTTTTCCATTTCAAATAAACAATTCTGTGCTCCATTGAAAATGAATAGTGTCCTTTTAAGGCAACAAAATTTTAGGTCTCTCAATTCAGTCAAACCTTAAATGGAACGTCCATTTAAATGAATTGAACACACAATTAAGTTCATTATGCTACGCGTTCAGAATTCTTGCAAATTCAGTCAGCCTTCATACTGCTCCTTGTGTATACTTCGCGAATGTTCATTCCCGCTTGAGATATGGCATAATATTCTGCGGAAATACATCTTATAGCTCCCAGACCTTTAGATTACAAAAACGAGTTTTACGAATAATAACCAAATCCCACCCACGTGATTCATGTAAGCCTCTCTTCATTAATCTAGGAATTCTACCATTACCGTGTCTTTTATTTACGAATCAGTGGTTTTGTAAAAATGACTTGCTCAAGGGCGGGAATATTTTTTCAGAAAATGCCGAAGTCTATTACTATAACACTCGACGTAGAAATCATATTCATCAGGTGACAGTATCAACAGCTCATTACAAAACATTCACATACAATACATGTACATTATTTTACAACACTTTGCCAGATGACACTAAACGATTAAATTCAATAGAAAAGTTTAAATCCCAAGTGAAATCGTTTCTGCTGCATAACTGTTTCTATGCAATTAGAGACTATAGTGAGGATCACAAGAAAAGTAACATTAATTTTAACAATGATACACAATGCATTATTTACCAATTGGACTGAATAAATGAGTATAAACAACCTGTAACAACTATTGTACTACAGCTTCCGGGTCAATGGCCCCCATCTCGATCAGGTTTTTCGTCCAGTTTCCCTGATCCATTGAGCAAATGCTGAGATGGCCCCTTGTTTTGCTTCTGGACATAAATGTAACTTCATTTTCTGTGCACGTCTTCTAGAATTCAGTGGGAAATAAATTATTCAAATTATCGTTTCCATGTTGTCGCGGCAGGAAGTAATAAGAGCCAAAATTTATTGCTTATTTATCCTTGAAAATAGATTTTATTACATGGGAGTTTTTTTGTTTGTTTTTTCTCCCTTTCAAAATTCAAAATTTATTGCTTATTTATCCTTGAAAATAGATTTTACTACATGGGAGTTTTTTTTTTTTTTCAAAATTAAAATTATTGCTTATTTATCCTTGAAAATAGATTTTACTACATGGGAGTTTTTGTTTTTTTCTCCCTTTCAAAATTCAAAATTCAAGTAGTATATGACTTAGTGTAGGGATCACAGAATTTTGAAAATGTGCACACAGTTCACCTTCCCCATAGCACGTCATAGTTTTTAACTGTTTTTGAAGGTAAAATAAATAAATAAATAAATAAAATAAATAAATAAATAAATAAAACCCACGATCTCATGAATTACAGACCAATATCCTTACTATTTGGATTTTCAAAAATTCTAGAAACACTTTTTAATGATAGACTCAAACTTTTTCTCAATTCAAATAACATATTGACAGAGGCTCAACATGGATTCAGAAATGGTAGGTCAACAGACACTGCTATCTTCACCTTTCTAAATGACATACTTCTTGCTCTAGATCAGAAAGAAATCCCCATTGGTTATTTCTAGATTTATCAAAAGCATTTGACATTACTGATCATGACATACTGGTATCCAAACCTGAAACTTTGGGAATTAGAGGCATTGTACATCAATGGGTAAAATCTTACCTTTCAAATCGTTGTCAAGTAGTCACAATCAAGCATGTAAGAGATAAAAAGATTTCAAGCCATTTTTTCCAACCTAGAATGATAAATTATGGAGTACCACAAGGATCAATCCTAGGTCCTATACTCTTTCTCTTGTACATCAACGACATGCTCCCGACTCTAAAAAAGAGCAAAATTGTCCTATTTCCAGATGACACCAACATTATTATTAAAGCAAATACCCAACAAACTTTACACAAGGAAGCACGAACAGTTCTAGAAGCACTAGTAAAATGGTTCCAGGAAAACAAACTCATCATAAACACCAGTAAAACTGTCTCCCTAAACTTTCGGAATCCTCTCTCTAAAGAAAAGCCTCATACACAATTGATGATAAAACACATGCCTGTAAAAAAGCTAAAAAAACAACTTTCCTTGGATTGACAATTCAAGACGATCTAAAATGGAACTCCCACATCACGGATCTAAACAACAAGCTTACCAAGTCATGCTATACCATCTACATTTTTAAGTCAAATTCAAACTTGGATACACTACGAACAGTGTATTTTGCAAATGTCCACTCGCATCTAAAATACGGAATCATATTCTGGGGAAACTCTCCAGAAAGTATTCACGCATTTATCATCCAAAAAAGAATACTGAGAACAATGACAAACACTCAAAAACATGAGTCCTGCAATCCACTTTTCAAGAAATTACAAATCCTACCACTCCCATGCATATACATATTTGAAATATTAATCGTCACAAAGAAGACGCTTATGGGAAACAAGGACTGTGTTACTCTAAATACTGATGTTCATAACTATAATACTAGACAAAACAGGAATCTGCATGTGAAACTTCACTCTTTCAAAAAAGTACCCTTTTTGAAAGCATCACACTATATAACAAACTCCCCAATGAATTTAAAAGCTTAAACTCAATACTTAAAAATAAACTGAAAGTTTTCCTGTTAAACCATACATTCTACAGTACAAAATAATACCTACACTATAAACACATATCAAATCCATATAAACTAGTACTAATAATTTTTTTGTCGCATATTCTGCTGCATGACTTGAACCCCCCAGCTGATTGATGGATATAAAAGGATAGACCCAGCCCAGGCATCCATCTCATGAAGACAATTTTTTCTCCGTTTTATTTTTGCTTTTCAACTTTAGCTTTACCCTACTATTTATAAAATTAATTTGTATTAAGCATGAAAATAGAATTCTTTTTATACCTGTATTGTATTAATATTTGAAATATCTGCATTGTAGATTTTACAAACATGGCTTATGCTGTATTTATGTGACAAATTTATTATTTATATTATTATTATTATTATTATTATTATTATTATTACTCTATCCCAATTTCTGATATACACTGATGCCGGGGTTCTCAAAATCTTCCAAGGCAACAATAATTTGCACGTAAAGTGGAACAAGAATATATTTTGTTTTTTATATCAGTCAAGTCAGACTTAAGAATTTACGGACTATATTTGCTGTTACCAATAATGCGGCTTTTTGAATTGTCCGTATATGCTTTTCAGTCAATTCTAACTTCTTCGCGATCTCTTGCCATTCCTTGGTGACCAATCCATTCGCTGAGACCACTACTGGAAGCACTTCCACTGCGCGCAATCCATACATGTCCTTCAATTCAACAGCCAGGGGTTGGTATTTCCTCTTTTTCTCAGCAACAGTTGTTACAAGCCGGTCATCTGTAGGAACCGCAACATCAATGATGCATGATGTTTTAGATATTTTATCAAACAGAACAATATCCGGTCTATTTGCTTCCACTGTTCGGTCAGTGAAGATTACACTTTCCCACAGAATTCGAGCTCGATCATTGCTGATTACTTGGTCAGGTTTGCACTTATAATATGGTTGTTCACTCTCTACGAGGTCGTATCTTTTGGCAAGGGCTTGGTGGATTACTTTGGCGACGCAGTTGTGTCTCTTAAGGTATTCTGTTTGTGCTAATTCGGGGTATCCACAGCAAATATGCTGGATTGACTCATTAGTGGATTTACATAGGCGACATCGGCTATCAATTTGCTGACCCATGATGAATTTTTTATAGGCTCTCGTTTTTGTTACTTGGTCTTGAATGGAGAAAAGAAATCCTTCCGTCTCACCGAAGAGGCCCCCGGTTCGAAGCCCCTCCACTGAGTTTTTCTTATCAATGTTCTCCGAAGTTAAAGTTGCAAAAAATCTACCATGAAGTTCCTTTCTTTGCCAGATATTCACGCGGTCTTGATGCTTCAGGTAATCAAACTCTTTACTTGGTTGTGCCAGACATAATGGGGTCATCTTTCTACCTTGATCACAGATAGCTTTGTGAACAGACGAGTTGATACAGAGAAAGTACCAAAGCAGCTTTTCTTTTTGCTGTCGGCACAGTGTCTCCAAGTTAAGGAGTCCTCTTCCTGCACTAGCACGAGGTAAGTACAGTACTGAACTCTGAGGGTGGTGCAGTTATTATTACTATTATTATTATTATTATTATTTTATTATTATTATTTTTTTTGTTGTTGTTGTTATTATTATTATTATTATTATTATTATAATATATTTGGAGGCTTGGCAACTGCGGCCTTTAGCCTTTTACTGATTAGTGATAAAAGCTGAACCTGTACAATTTAAATTTTATAAAAAAGATTCGCCTCTTTCAGGAATCGTAATGTTTTGTCTGTTGCCGTTTTGTCTGTTCCGAGGTCTTTCTTCAAGTTTCCTTTCACACTACATCTGTCTCTGCGTCTTGAGAGATTTGCACAGTCTGTCAGAAGATGTTTCACTGTGAGAATTCCACCACCGCAGTCACAGATAGGTTGCTCTTCATTTTTCAGCAGGTATGAAGAGGTTATCCTTGTATGGCCTATTCGTAGTCTTGTAAGGCACACTTGTTCTCGACGACTGTAGCTGACATACGGTGACCATTCATTGACGCTCTGTTTGATTGGGTTTAATTTTGTTTTAAGGCTATTCCTCGTAGTCTGCCATGCTCTTAGGATGCACTTTAAAGCAGCATTTCTTACATCTTGAGGGCGTACTTCTATTTCGATTCCTAATTGTTTGTTTCTTGTTGCATAATCGGCTTCTTCATTGCCTGAGATACCTGTGTGCCCAGGGCACCAGCTGAACGTAACTGACGCTTCTCGTTGTTTTAAATTGTGACATAATAGGAGAATCATCTATAGTAGTGGGTCTACAAGTAGGCGTCTGTCTATGGCGGTGAGAAAGCTGAGCGAGTCAGTGCAGATAAATTGTCTTGCACCGAGAGTTTCAGAGTATCGCAAAGCTTGTAATATTGCAAACAATACAGCTGTGTACAAACTCGCTTCTGGTGGAAGTGTCCATGTTTCTGATGTGTCTTCAGTTACAAATGCGCTGCCAACTCCGTTTTTTTATCCATCGGTGTAGATAACTGTTTGATCTGCCATGTACTCTTCAAGAAGTGATCTAAATCTGCTTTTTCATTCTGTGGAAAGGCTTTCTTTTTTCTTTAAACTGGTAGTGGCGAGTCGAATTTGTGGCATTTTAAGCGTCCAAGATGGGACTTCATATGGTTTATGTTTGAAAACCGGTGGTAGAATGATGTTGTAGCATCTGATTGTTTCTACTGCACGGATGTTGGCTGGACGAGTAGCTGTAGGTCTTCGATTGTAAATATTTGTCAGGTTGGGACCAGTCATCAATGGATAGTTTTGGTGCTCTGGTAGTGACTGCATTTTTGCTCGATATCTGAGTAGTAGTGTTTGTCGTCTATGGTGTAGCGACATGGTACTGATTTCACAATAGACACTTGAGGGACTAGTGCGGAACGCTCCAGATGCATAACGGAGGCCTGCGTTGTGAATAGGTTCTAATTTTCTTAAGCTTGACTTCCTGGCTGAGGAGTACACTGCACACCTATAATCGATTTTGGACATGACCAGGGATTTGTAGAGACGGAGCAAGACGTCTCTATCTGCTCCCCAATTTATATGCGAAATGCATCGGATCGCGTTCAGAGCCGTTTTGCATCTAGACAAGATATACTCTAGATGGTGTTTCCAGGTTAAATGTTTATCAAAAATCAAGCCAAGAAATTTTGACGTTTCATTGTACGCCAGTTGAACACCATGTAACGTTAGATCTGGATCTCTTTATCTTTTCCGTTTTCTACAGAAGTGGACGCATTTGGTTTTAGCTGCTGCAAATGAGAATCCGATATTTTCCGCGTTCTGTACTAGTGTATTGATGGATTTTGCATTTTCAATTTAATCATTGCTGGCGATTTGGCTGAATAAAAGAGCAATATCATAATTTTCCGATTCACCATCAAACATCTCATTGATGGCAATGATAAAAAACGTGCCACTTAATGGAGAACCTTGTGGTACACCGTTGTCAAGTACGTAACTTTCTGAGATAGACTGCCCAAAACGAACGTGGAAGGATCCGGTACTAAGGAAGCTGGATATGAATTTTGGAAGGTTGCCTCTGATTCGCCAATTATGCAGTTGTCTCAAAATGGTGTAACGCCAGGTCTTATCAAACGCTTTTTCTAGGTCGAAGAATACAGCCACCCTATGCTGTCTTTTGATAAAGGTGTTCTGTATTGCGTTTTCTAGATATACTAACAGATCGGTAGTAGAGTGATGCTGTCGGTAACCACACTGATGTTTATTCAGGAGGTTGTTTCTTTCGAGACACCATGTTAGTCGAGTGTTGACCATTTTTTCTAGGATGTTTTGTAGTGATGTTATTTATTAACCCACAAATACAACAGTGGTGTCAGGAGTGGGATACATAAATAACGCCGCGTTAAGCAAGCAAAAGTGAACTCGTGCGAATCTAACCTCAACGCGACCGCGCCGTGACGAAGAAAAGTGTATCGCCTCGCGGGTTTATTCATCAGTGCACAAAGTTTCCCCACCATGTCAAACGCAGTTTCCACGGAACTTCTCCAAACTCTGTCGGAGATGATTGCTAACGGTCTCAGACAGTCCACTGCTCGAGACGTAGCCGGCAATGAGTCAGCGTCGTCAACATCGCCTCGGCCACCACAGTTCGCGATGTCAGCATACCGCGCCGCCGATGGGACCACCGTAGGTGACTATTTTACACGATTCACCTGGGCGCTCAATTTGAGTAAGGTTCCCGAAAATGAACACGCGTCGTACGCACGTGTTTACATGGGCGCCGAACTGAACGACGCGTTGAAGATACTCGTAAGTCCCATCGACCCGGAAACCCTCTCCTACAACGACATCCAGTCCAAATTGATTAGTCATTATGATATCAGCCGTAACAAATATGCTGAAAGCATAATATTTCGGAGCATGTCGCAGGAGAATCGATTGCCAGTTTCACCCTCCGGCTGAGACAAGTAGCCGCGCACAGTGAGTATGGAACATTTTTAGACCGCGTGTTAATCGAACAACTGCTTAAAGGCGTAGAATCAAGGGACATGTGCGACGAGAATATTGCCAAGAAACCAGAGGGTTTTGCCGCCGCGTACGAGATAGCGTGCGCACTCGAAGCTACACGAAACACGGCCGACGAGGTTAAAAATCCGGAGTTATCCTCGAGAAGTGAACCCACAAACCGGATTGGCTACGAGAAACCACCGGCATGGAAGAACAGCAATCAAAGGCCAGGCAACCAGCAACGACCCCGCCAAGCTACTAGCAACCTACCGCAGCATGACGGCCAGTCACACCGCGAGAACCAACAAGGATGCGCGGGGCGCGGGGTGTGGGGGAGCTCACGCCCGTGGTCAGTGCAGAATCCAGGACGCTAAATGCTATACGTGCGGAAAAAAGGGGCATATCAGCAGAGTATGCAGGTCGCGTTCGCTTGCTAACCAGGTCATCGGATCGGTACCATCACCCAGGCGAGAAATGCTGGCTGTACACATAGAGGGCACTACAGTCGACATGGAATTCGATACGGGTTCTCCTTGCGCGATCATGAGTCAAGAGAAGTTTGGCACCATCATCCCCAATTTCAAGTTGCGTAAGACAGGCCGACGTTTCGTGAGTTACTCACACCATCCTATTCGTTGCATCGGTTTCACCCGAGTTCAAGCTACTATGGGAGCTACGACGAAGATGCTCGACCTCTATTTGGTGGACGGCGAATTCGACACGCTCCTGGGCCGGGAATGGATCAAAGAGTTCAAGCACGAAATCGACCTCATGGAAATGTTCGGAGAGCCATCGTGCAGGGAGCAGAACCTTGCGCACCACATTTCCACCGACAAGCCGCTGACGCCGCCCAAGCTGTCGACCTCGGACCAACAAAAACTTGACGTTATCATCCACCGATACCAGGACGTCTTCAGTGATATCCCTGGGAAGCTATCAGGCCCATCCACCGAAACCAGGACGTCTTCAGTGATATCCCTGGGAAGCTATAGGGTGAGAGATGCTTATGCGAAAGAGATCGACGCCAAAATCGCCAGCGGTTTTTACAAGAGGGTCGAGTATTCAGAGTGGACGTCAACGACTTATGTCGTTGTAAAGAAGAACGGGAAGTTGAGAATCACGGGCAACTACAAGCCTACTGTCAATCCGCGAATCATTGTCGATGAACATCCAATCCCGAAAATAGACCAATTGTTCAATCGGATGCGCGGCGCCACCCTCTTTTGTCATCTGGATGTTACAGATGCATACACTCACCTCGAGGTCGACGAGGAATTCAGCCACGCCTCCACTCAACACCCCTACCCATGGTCTGATTCATCCAACTCGTGCTGTCTATGGTGCAGCCAACATTCCTGCCATCTGGCAACGTCGAATGAATACGGTTCTGCAAAATCTCCAAAATGTCGTAAGTTTCTTTGATGATACCATAGTTTTTGCTGATACTTTCGAAAATCTGATCCAGGCCCTTACCGCAACGCTGGAGCGTTTCCGCCAACACGGTCTCAAGCTCAACCGAGTCAAATGCAGCTTTGCAGAATCTGTCCTGGAAGCTCTTGGCCACAAGATCGATGCGTCAGGTATTCACAAAGCAGACGCGCTCATCCCAGCTGTACGAGACGCGCCGAAACCGACGTCCGCAGAAGAACTCCAGCTTTTCCTGGGAAAAGCTACATATTACAGCGACTTCATCCAGAACTTGTCAACGAGGGATCGTCCACTCAGAGATATGTGTTGACCAGGATATCAAGAACGCTCTGATCCACCGCAGGTCCTTATGCCGTACGATCCAACCCTACCACTTCTGCTGGCAACAGACGCCAGCAAAACCGGACTCGGCGCAGTGCTGTCCCACCGGCTCGGCAACAATCAGGAGCGGTCAATCGCATACGCCAGCCGGACTATGACAGCAACAGAGCAAAGATACCCCCATATTGACAAGGAAGCGCTCGCTATCGTCTGGACTGTGCAGAAGTTTTTCAACTACCTGGCTCGCCACACTCATCACGGATCTCAAACCTCTGACGCAGATCCTCCACCCAGGGAAATCGCTGCCCGTTCTGTGCATCAGTCGCATGGCCAATTATGCCGACTACCTTGCTCACTTCAATTACACCGTTGTATTCAAAACATCGAAGCAAAACGCCAACGCAGACTACTGTTCCGGAATGCCGATACTGACAGTCAATAAGGTTCGGAATGCAGGTCCGCACAGTGGGGAAGAGACAATGGGATATGATGACTTCGATTTGTTTACAGTTCACCAGGTTCAACAGCTTCCCGTCAGAGCTGAAACCATCGCACGAGAAACAAGGAAAGACCTGCATCTTGGCAGAATTGTAAAGTGATTGGAAGAAGGCCAAGACCTCGCTCGCCATAACGTCCAGGCACCTGAGGCAAAGTACACACTTGCTGCCAATTGCCTGATGTTTGAACATAGAGTAGTGATTCCACCTGCACTGTGAGAGGCCATCCTCAATGATCTGCACGCAGCTCACCTGGGTATCGTCAAGATGAAGGGAATGGCACGTTCCTTCGTTTTCTGGCCAGGAATTGACGCTGACATCGAAAAGTTGGCGAAATCCTGTACCACATGCGCTGCCCAGGCTCATGCTCCACCCAAGTTCCGCGACCACCACTGGGAGTATCCGAGGGCACCATGGGAGCGCATCCATATCGATTACGCGGGGCCAGTAGCTGATACTATGCTATTCATCGTTGTAGACGCCTACAGCAAGTGGCTTGAGGTTAGGCCAACAACCTCCACAACAGTAGCAGCAACAATTGTTCTGTTGGAGGATTTATTCACGGCGTACGGGACTCCTGTCACAGTCGTCTCAGACAACGGCCGACCGCGGAAGAGTTCAAGGCCTTTCTGAAGAACAGTGGTGTGAAATATCATAAGCTCATAGCGCCCTATCACCCATCGACAAATGGCCAAGCAGAACGGTATGTCCAAACGGTGAAGGACGCCCTCCACGCCATGAAGACCACCAAAGGAACGCTGCGGACCAACCTGAATGAGTTTCTCCGACAATTTAGGAAGGCGCCTCATTCTACCACTGGACAGTCCCCATCTCGGCTGTTTCTGGGAAAAGAGCTTCGAACACGTCTAAACCTGACAAGACCCGAAGATGTTCGCACAAAGATCTGTCAAAAACAAAGGGCAGAAATGGTCTCTACGTTTCGCACTCTTGAAGTGGGCCAGTCCGTCTACTTTCTATCCGGCAACCCGAACATGGACAGATGGCTTTCTGGTACCATCGTAGCCCGCATCGGAGATCTACACTCTGAGGTAACCAGGATCATTTAAAAGAGGGAAGAAATGTTATGTATTAGGTCTGTTGGTAACACTGACTCCGGCTTCTCCCCCTCCTCCCGCCGGCCGGCACAACAGTAGCGCAGGAGTCTGTTTATGTTCTCGAGTGGTGTTGTGACCGAGTGTGCCGCGTCAGTATATCAAATGTATCCTATAGATGAAAAAAGTGCTATTGTTACGAGCTAGTGATGTTATTTATTAACACACAAATACAACAAGTAGAAATTACAGTGTTGGTGAAGTCTGTTACGTCTTTCTCTGTGTTTCCACTGACATTTATTGGTGTTAAATGACTGGTGAAGTTGAACCAGTCTGCACGCTCGGTACACCGTTTCTGTAAATATACGGCGTTCTTTGATATGCTTGATGATATCAACAGAGGAAAGTGATCGCTTAGATGAAGATCGGGAAGTGGCTTCCACGTCAAGCGTGTTGCAAGATTTGGGCTGCATATTGAAATGTCTATGGCCGAGAATGTTCCATTTCTTGCGTTGAAGTGAGTGCTTGCTCCTGTGTTTAAGAGTACGTATTCGTTGTTGAGTAACAGTTCGTCGATTCTGCGACCGGCGTCATTGGTTCTAGGGCAGCCCCATGTGGTGCTGTGAGCATTAAAGTCGCCTAGAATAAGAAATTGAGGCTGTAGTTGATCTATCAGGTCTTGTAGGTCTTCATTTTGCCATGAGGTGTCTGGTAAGTAAAGGCTACATAACGTCATCTTCAATGGCTGGCGTAATGTTACAGGTACTGCTTTTAGATGTGTATTGAGATGAATTTGACTGGCAGAATGTGTATTGCTGATCAATATGGCAACACCGCCTCTGGTTTGCCTATCAGGTTCTACCTCATTGCGAAAGATCTTATAACCTCTTAAATTGAAACGGTCTTCTGGTTTAAAATGGGTTTCTTGTAAGCACACACACATTGGTGTGTGATTGGCCAGTAGCAATTTCAGTTCGCAATAATGTGAGATACAGCCGTTAATGTTCCATTGAATAATATTTTCCATAGTTGGGATGAAGTTCTGTTGCTATGGCGTGGATAAGTCCTGCTTATTTTCTGGGTTTTCCTCTTGGCCATCCTTTTTCTTTTTGCCGGAATTTTGCTTGGATCGATTGACTGGTAATCTTTGTTTTCTGCACTTATCATCGACCTTGTCTCTGAGCCAGTCGACGTGTCTTGATCATTGGCTTTTTGTTTGAGCAAGTCCTCCTTGGTATGTTTTGGAGAACGAGGCGATCGACTTCGGTGGCCCCTTGCCGATTCACCTTTACTGGATGAGGCTGCGGCGGCGGCCACTGGATTTCTTTCTGTATCATTTGATTGGGGTGCTGAAGATTGCTTTTCAAGAACTATTTCACTTTGGGTGTTTGTGTTTAATTTTTCTGTGTTTACTTTGTTCTTGTAAATTTCATTGAAATACTTTTCTATACAGTGAGTTATTACAGGCATTAGTTCTTTCACTACTAGTGAAGGCAAAGGCGTGCTTTTAGTAACTGCTTCAACGTATGTGATATTTCCTTTTTCAGGACAAACAAGTTTTTTTGCTTCAGGATAGCTGAGTCAGCTAAAAGGACTTTGTCTGACTTTTATATGTTGTATTGCTGCCTCCTGTTTATAGATTGGGCAGTCTCTTGACCTTGATGAGTGCTGCCCGCTGCAATTGATGCATTTGATAGGATCCATGCATGGATCACCAGTATAAAATGGCTTTCCACATTGACATGCTTTGATTTTAGCATATCTAGATGCTGTGTGTCCGAAATGTAAGCACTGAAAGCACTGCATTGGTTGAGGAATGAACATTCGTACGCTCAGGCGATGAATGCCAGCTTTAATCTTTTCTGGCAACGTGCTGCGGTTGAACGTCAGAACATGGGATGCTGAAGGAATTATCTGCCCGTCTCGCCTCATCGTTAGCCTACGAAAGGCAATGACTCCTTGATGAGCCAGTTCTTGCACTATTTCCTGTTCACTGCAGTTTAGTAAATCACTGCAAACTACAACACCTTTACAGGTATTCAGCGTACCATGGGAATTTACTTAACTTCGATAGTACCTATTTTGCTCAACTCTAACAACTTTTGATCTTGATTGTCATTAAATGTTTCTATTAGGAGTCCAGACGGAGTTTTCTTTCTCTCTCTTACGGCAGATCCAGCACAGGTGCTAACACACTTTTCTATTAGAAAGGAACGTACTTTTTCAAAGTTTCCTTTCTTTCTTTTAACTGTAAGATACTTTGGTACCACTGATGTGTTCTTGAACAAGTCATTACGTTTCTTCCATTTCTCATTCTTTTTGCTCTAAACTCAGAACTTATTTCTGGACGAGAGTTTTTAAGGGATCCCTCAACCCTGGAATCGCAAACTTCCATACGTGTCCCGCAAAGTTTGCTATCACTCGTAGCAATATCTGCCCCCGGGTGCCGAGTGATCCACACACTTGGCATTGCAGTTGCTTGATGACAACGCCCGGTGGCCTGCTTGCTCACCACCGACCGCCGGTACTGGGGCTCCGATTCCCTGCACCGTAATGGTTGATCCTAAATGATCCTCCATACCGGTTTTTTTCTTCAGGGTCGCCTTCCCCTAGCGTTTTTGAGCTACCGGCAGCTAAAAGGAAATGGAAGAGAAGAAGGGGGACAGTGAAGACTAGAGTTAGAATAGAAGAGTAGAATAGAAATGACTCCCTAGCCCTCGTAACCTAATAGCGTCGGAAACACAAGGGTTGGCCGATATGAAGGTTGGCCCACAGGACAGATAGAAGTGTGCCACAAGTAAGTGGAAGCAATGACACACGAAGTTCGTGGAAATGAGAGGATGTTTAGGGTAGTGACAGCGGACAGCTGCTCCGGTTAGTCGCCTTTTACGACAGGGGAGGTCCCGTGGTGCTATTCTACTAAACCCCCGACACCACACGGAGTATTATTATTATTATTATTATTATTATTATTATTATTATTAATCAACATGGCAATTGCAATTCCTTTTGTTAATCTTGTCAATGCTTTTTTTTTTTTCGAATTCGACTAATAACTCATTTTTTTTTTCCGTAATTTGTAATGCATTTTTCGTTGATCTCATCGATTGTTATATCATTTTCATGGTCTTGCTTTAAATATTTACGAGATGAACAAACGTTCTCCACAGAATTCCTGAGTTGCCTATTGGCTTTCTTGGCTCAGAAATTGTAATGTCAGCCTTTGTATATAATCGGTTGGGAGGCCTGTCAGAGCCCATGTCGGTTTGGCCGAATTCGGGATAATTAAAGACAGAGATTTCCAGGTAAAGAACAGTCCTAGCCAAGTCTGAAAGCTGAGCGCACTGAACGAATAGAAGAACCCTCGATTACTTCAGTAGCACATAGGCCTACAAAGGCTTCAGTTGTTCATCCGAACGGGTTTTGTTAAAAAATATTGACGTCATTTTTCTTTGCTATTTAGGGCATTTTAAAAACAATTTATTGATCATTTTTGGCAATGTTTTAGGTCTTCAAAATCAATCGTGATAATCTACGATGCGCGTCGTAGATTATACTGCGGTTTTCACACAGTTTAACTTGTTTCGTCAGCTGTGACAGTTCTCCAATTGGGAACTTTCACGTCATTACATGTAGTGACGTTAAGGTCCCGATTGGACAACTGTCACATCTGACGAAACGTCAGGTCCAAGTCTGTGAAAACCGCAGTATAACTGATTTACTTAACGTGTGTCACCACAACGCTCGTGTGACACAAACCCTAGGCAAACCAATAACTCGGCTAATAGTGTAAGTCTTGTAAGTTTCTTGATACATTCTCTTTAGTTTTATTACCATAAACATTTTGAATGCAAGTTTAAAAATTTGCCCATGAATTCTTTACCTGGTTCACATCAACTAAATCCCAATGAACACTAGTAGAAAATCTTTGCTCGATGACAAATGGTATTAAATTCCAAAATAAAATCCTGCTTGTTTCTTTAAGTTATTGACTTTTGCAATGTAATCAATAAATATTCTCCATGAGTTACTTAATGAACATGCCTGCTAAATTTACCCCTATGTTGAGAGATGTCTTTCATTTTCCATCTTGGACTACAGACCAAATATCAACCTAAATACCTTTAAACTGCTTATACTACTTGTAACAGTAGTGTACCGGAAGTGTTATAAGCCTTACCTTTTTGTACACTTTAAAATTCAGATCACACAATTATGAAACCGTTCAAAAATGTTCTGAGATTGATTTGAACACAATGAATGTAAACGACGTCTAGTAGCAAAACATCGTGCTGTCTCAACCTCCCCCCGAAAAAATAACAGTGAAATATTGGCCTCTTTACTACTGTAAATAAATAATTTAATGAAGCTGCGACAAGTAAATACTTTTCTATAAAAACCTTGTTTATTGTTCACTTTACATAACAATGTGGTTTGATGGCAAATTTGTACGCCAATTTCAGTTTAATTGAAAGAGGATGTTAATTGGGGATATTATTTAGGACCAGACTGTCTTAAGTGTGAGCACCTCTTTCGTGCAGGTCAGTGATCCTTGCTCACATTCAATCTTCATCTTCAAAAGAATCAGTACAGTATCAAGGTAATTCAAAACATTTTACTTGCATTTGGTGATGTATACTACTTTGTTTTCTTTGCTGATAATTTACCTACTCTCATCAATAACAATTAAAAAATTGAAGATATCTATAAAAAATGAAGGTAGTTTCATTTCTTTCAGACTGTGTGTGTGTGTATATATAGACAGAGAGGGCCTACCTGTCTTAGCTGATAAAAAAGGCAGGCAGCTCCACATCAAGGGAATGCAGAAAACAAAGAAAAACTTTTACTCAGGCTTCCATTTGGTGCAAAAAGGAAATAGTTTCTGCACTATAACCTTCCTATATCAAATGGTTTCAGAAAATTAATCACATAAGCAGCACCTGATACTTCTCAAAAACAAGTTCTTTAATATTTGTACCGAATAGGGTAGGTTTGGTCAGTGACAATATGGGGAGTTTGTTTTATATTTGGATTTTCAAGAAATAAGATTATGTTTAATTTAAGTGAAACACCAACATGAACAGTTCAAGTGATGTTTAGTGATTCTGACACTAATAACTAGGGAACGGACTTTATTGTAATAAAAAAAGAAAAATATGTACATATATATGTACTTATTTTTTCAAAAATATGTAAGAAAAAATAGGAAATATGTGAAATAAATATTCGTTATAATGTTTACAATTCCATTCTTCAAGCGTTTTCCGAGCAGAGTACGTTGTCAATCAGAAATTTACATGGATTCAGAGAGGCTGAATAAAAGTTTTACATCTACAGAAGCAATTATTCGCTAGCAATTATGTTTCTTCCGAAACATAATACTTTCGAATTATATACAATGTTGTTTACGAGGAGCCGGAGCTCATGTGAATAGTACCATGTTGCATGAGATAGAAGGGGGGGTAAAGGGAGCATACTCCCACCCCAACTCCAGAAAAGGGATAAGACAATGATCTGATTTTTTTATCGAGTTACGCATGGGGTCTATGAAACACGAGTAAGCACGTGGTTGAAGTTCCTTCTGCTTCACATACATCCACTCATCGTTGATCCCGACCACGCTTTCAAGAAGCAGTGGGGCGGGGGAGATAAGTTTGGCAATGAATAGCAATTGTCCGGCGTTAATACAAGCGCTTTGCGTATTTTTTAAGTATTTCAGTAACTAAGTTTTCATGTAACATATTTCGAACAACACAAGTGAAATGTTCATTTTCGACCTATAAATATGTTAAAATGTAACGAAATATGTAGCTATAGATAAAATATGTAATTATACCAAAATATGTAAAATAAAAATGGTTCCAATTAGTTCAGAATGTCGTGTTAAGTGTAAAAAATATTAGTGAATGCAGGTATCTTGTCCCTGTAAAATATGTATTTACATGAAAATCCGTTCCCTACTAATAACACTGTTTCTGTTCCTGAAATTAACCAAAAAAAACCTTTTTTAGCTGTGGTGAAATTACTGGATTGAAAAGAGACTCTCATAGTACTGATCATGCAGAAGGAAAGAAGTTTGCGACAAACAAACCAAGAAGGAGTATTATTGGAAAAGAAATTCTGCTAAAAAACAAAAAGCAGGAAAGTCATATACAAAAACAGAAATTAAACAAGATCAGAAAAATGGCTCATGGCTTGCAAATGCAAATAGGCACTTTTTTTTATGATTTAATAACTAATTTTAAGTTATTTCCACTGTATCATAATCTGCTAGTTTATTAATACAATGCATTGGTAATGTTATTCTTAATTTGATAATGAGACTTTGTGTAATTAAAATGTAAATTATATTAATGTTTATAGTGAGCACTTGCATTCTTTATCATGTAAGTTATGTAATTGAATTTTAATTATTATAAATTAATTGCTTACATTAATCATATATATATAGTGTATAGGTAGTAAAAAAAACAACATGAAATTTACTAACTGTAATTTTAATTCATTTTTAGACAGACCTAGCTGCATACTTTCTGTAAGTCTGTAAGCAATAAAAGTATTTTTTCCAAGTGAAAGTTAATATTGCAACAATAAAGTCCAACTCTCAAAGTGAGTTCATAATTTCCAATTCCCAACAGATCATTCTCTACCTCATATCACAAATGGGTATGTACAAACACTGTCTTTGGGCATATGATTTTTTCATATTTTTAGCTAGTACTGAGAAATTCATCAATCAAGTGACCAAAGTTCTCTTTGAGTAGTACATCTACCAACAAAATAAGTAGTACCATCCTGTGTGTGGTTCTATATACTAAAATGCCCAGAAGTAGATTCTCTTGATCTTTCTGAAGAGCACCTCACAAACCACCACTCGATTATAAAAGTTTGAATTTATTGTTCATAAAATATATCTACTCTTATGAAACTACAGTTGAATCTGGTTGTAGTGAACAAGGATATAGTGGACTATTAGTTTTAGTGAACCTGTCATTGACACTGTTTCACTTACATTACAAATAAGCATAAGAAGATTCAGTTATAGTAAACACTGAACCTCGGCTCTAGTAAATGTAGGAAGCAAGTCCTGGAAATTAATTCCCTACTGGAAAAAAAATGCCTCAGTGCCACAAATTCCCACACTAGGCAGCTTGGATAAAATATTGTTGGCCAAAGGTAATAATCCAAAAAAAACAGAGCAGGTGGCAGACCTGGGATGTTTCATTCAGCGATCAGTTCCATTAGCTGCTTGCACCATGCCACTACCAAAAGGATCTTGAATGTTATAAGGAGTAAAAGGGCCTTCGGAGAGTGGGACGGTGTTCCAACAGTGCAAGAGGCAAGAAGAAGAGTGTCAAGACTGCATTACAATACTTAGAGACAGTGTGCAATGCAGAATCAAATATGGAGAAAGCCTGAACTCAAGAAGGATCTAGAGAAAATACTAATGAAAAATGTACAAAGCAAACAATTGGAAATTTTATTTTTTATTGACAAGTAAAGATTTAGAAATTTTCAGTTTGTGCTGTTAATGTAATTAACTGTATCTCTATATTAATTGTGGAGAAATTCTATTTAATTTTGACATTCGATATTGTGAACCAAAAATTTTAGTCCCCAAAAGTTTACTATAACAAGATTTGACTATACTTATTGTTGAATCACATTTTTTCCAATAGGAAGGCTGAACTCTCTTCACAAAAGGAAAGTAAATAAAAGAAAGAAAAAAAATTAAGGTATTTTCCTGATACCTCAATTTTTACTACTTTCAGAAGTGACTTGACAGGTATTTCATAGCTGGAAATTGCCACAGAAGTAAACTACTCCTTTGCAGCAGAAAACTTCTGATAGAAGTTTGTGTAGACCCTGTGTGTCTGTCTGTCGAAAGTCCATAGAGACAGTGTGAGAGTGGGTGTACAAGAGAGGATAAAAATGTACAAGTGTGTGTCAGTGATAAGTTACAATCATGTCGGCAATGGAGAGCCGCTTGAATTAACGAGTAATGCAATTCAACCATAAAACCATATATTGATATAGTGGAATGGTAACATTAATTATCAATATGGTGACCATCTTCCAAGTAGCAAGAAATCATTGTCAAAGCTGCAGACAACATAAAAATTATTTTAATAAACAACTAAAAAATAACAAAATTAAAGTAATTTCCACACTCAAACTTCATGAGATGGAAACTAGAGGCAATAGGTTTGTATAGGGATACCAACTCTTAACTGTTACTTTCACAAAATTACATGCCAAATGAAATTCCATAGAGCCACCTAAATAAAACATTTACGCTCGGAAAAGTACTCATACCACATTTAATTTTAAAATGTCTAATCAACTCCAAAAACATACGCCAACATCTTCAATGCTTTAATGCAGAGCCTACGTTGGGAACAGCCACATTTTAATGTGGGTGTAAAGAAAAGGAGTTGCATGCACCGTGCATTGCTGAAGCAGCAGGTCATCAGCCTGGTGATGGAATGACAGATAGTGATCCTTTTCCATACAGCAGAGGGGAAAAATCCCTTGAGATCTAGGTATGGATACATCCCAATAGAAGCAAAAAAAATAGATCTCACCTCCAGTGGACAACCCATATTAAAGAGTTGAAACTGTTTTCATGCATGCTAGAAATTCTAATGATCATAATTATTGGTCAAGGGGATTAAATTTAAGGAACTGAAAATAAAAAATACAGATTTACAATTCCATAGTTGATATCAATTTTGTGGTAACTGAAAAAATTCCTCAAATTACTAATAAAAAAGGAATGTTCACCCAAGAGGGTATTTTTTAGTTTCCTCAAAATAATAAAAGGAAAGGATGTGAGCAATTTCTGTTTACACAACTTTATTTTTTATCAAAATGCACACTTATTTGTTTTAAGTATGCTAATAGAACCTGCAATGTAATCACAGCACATTGAAACAGACTATTTGAAAATATACATTCACTTGATTGTGTCATAAGTCATTTAAAGAAAAGAAAAAGCACAGCCTAACTGTATTATCTGAACCTAATCCACAGATGGACTCTTTGTACTAGAAGTTTTTCCAGGTACATAATCTTGCAACTCTTAAAAAATTGTTATTTCTTACCAAATTTCTAATATGCTATTTATATATTTTGCTTTGCAAGAACTGCCAGAAGAATACTTACACACATTTTGAAACCATAACTTTAGTGATCCTAAACTCTCATAATTCTTAATTACCGTTGTTAATTTTCTTCTGCTTTAATTAATAGTCAATTTTCCACCAATTTACAGATTACCAATTGCAGTTCAAATAGATGTATGTATGTATTAAATATTTGAAAACCAGGTCACTATTACTCACAATAATTGACAATTTTATATCATAACACTTAGAAATAAGGAAATTCAAAACATAAGCATATTGTATCAATACAACTGTAAAAAACCCATACTCATTTATTTCACATTATCAATACACTCAAAGGCGGGGGGGGAAAGTAAGAATTTTAAAAATTAAAAAATATTTCAAACCAAGCTACTATACATGCAAGAGCAGCCAAGAGGGGGGGGGAAGATTGACTGAATGGTACAATTTAGTTAAAAATTTAAACAATATCCGGAGGCCTTTTCAAAATTAGGGAGTCACCACCACTCAGGTAAATACGGTAATTAGACTACTGACAGTACAATGCATAGTTTCCCAGCCATCTGTGGATAAAAGCCCAATTCACAGAAAATAATTTTACCACAAAGCCTGAAACTAAGTCGGACACACAGCTAAGGAATTAGTACGGTGACCTTTGTTTCAAGTTTAAGTGGTATTTGCAGAAAGACACGACAACAATTTAAAGACCTTTCTTGGCAAGTAAATAAAATTCTACACATTCCATATGGAATTTCTACATGGAGGTGTAGGACTTTGTGAGTGACTGGTGTGCATTAAAATCCACAACTAATATTAAAAATAAACTCATTATGCAACATGAGTGATCTAATGAAAAAACTGTTAATACTGAACAAACACTAAATACATATATATATGCAATGAACCCTGAGATTCATGATCCACAACAATTTGGACAAATTCTTATATTGTACTTGCGATGTCAACTACTGTTTGATTTACAGTTCAGCATTGCATTTAAAGTAACAGGCTTCCATGATCAAATCTCTAGTTTTTGTATATTTGTTTGTTCATGCCAGTGCTTGTAATACAACTCAATCCAAAAACGCATGATTAGAGAATGAGTATCACTAATTCAGTATTCTTGAGGAAGATTAATCAAGATTATACAAAAGTAAACTTTTCGCCTTTACATTCACAACTTGACATGATCAAAAGTAATCTCGGGACAGCAAAATCAAAAACAAGTTCTGAAACAGACACATTTCAAAACAAACTGGTCAAATGAACAAATCACAAAAAAGACCACAAACAAATCGTACAATAATAACTAGAATGTTTTTCTAGGAAGACACTTTAAGAGAAGCAAACTCTATCAAAAGGCACACACACAGATCTTCATAACACCCGGCTCATGGACAGGCTTTATAATAGCACTTAAGATCACAGCATATACTTAGGAAACTTTATTTTTTGAGGGTGGAAGTGCTTTCATTTGTGACCCATCGCGAGATTCCCAAACCAAACGTTCTTCATAATAAGCAATAATCTGTTGTGGGTATTCCAAATTTGCAACTCGGGCCGGCACAAGTTCCAGAGATTCATTACCCTTAAACTTTATACCAAACTCCAATTCACCATTGTCATCAGTAACACCTACTATTTTTTCCACTTCCCTTTTGGATTCTTTTGTCAAATTCACCTTCTTCTCACTGGTATGTCGATTTTCTTCTCTGGCATGTTTTCTCCGATCGCCTCCTCCCGAATCTGATGATCGCCTTGCAGACATTCTGATTCGGATTTGAGAATTTGTCACAGTCCAACTTAAGTCTTAGAAATGTAGAGAAGGAGAACACAAAACGAACTCTCTACCACGACCAAAATTATATATTGTCGATTTGCTCACGGGATTAGCAGGATGTAGGAACACGATGAAACAATTCGACAGAAAGTAATCACAGGATCTCTCTCACATGTATAACGGCGGAATATGCAGAATAACAAACATTGCTACCAACTCACAGAAATCTAAAAGGGCGCATAAATCAGAAAAAGGCGCGAAGTACTACTTACTTCTCAGAAAAAGTTTAATCCCAAGAATTGGTGTTTCTAAATTTCAATGTCGAATTTAATTATTTATTTACACGTTAAGAAATAACGTATTCATTAAAACGATAAGGGTTCATTATACAATATTATTTTTATAGATATTTTATTTTGTTAAAACATTATACTTATTCATGAATTTTATATATTTTTCATGAAGAAAAGGAAATTATATTCTGCATATTTTATAAATTTTACATTAAAAGGAAATTTTGAAAAAATATTACCGTGATCGAACGTTTGATAAGGTAAAGAGGCATTCTGCCAGGGAGGTCCAGAGAGTATATACTGGTTTGGTCAGTATGAGGGGAGGTCAATATGAGAAATAGGATGACCAGGAAAATTGACAAGAATACAGAAGTGTATACTGCCCATGAAAAATTCTATAAATCATCAAAAAATATGTGCGCTCTAGTTAAAAAGACAATCTCAGCAATGAACAGGAGATTCTAAGCTAAAATAAAAAAATCCTGATAATTGAAACAAATGCTATATGCAGGGGATTCGTATGGTTTTGTATGTTTTTGTATGGTGAAAATTTGTTATCCCAAGTAAAAACAAATTCTGCGTTAACTAATTATTGAATTGCTGAATTGCAAGGACAACATAAGTCACATTGTACTAATTTTTGGAAATTAAAAATTACAATATAATTATTACATGGAACAACATGAAACTTAATCTGTGGAATAAGTGCCACTCTATGAGTCCATTATTTACGTATCACATCAAACTGCTTAACTGTATTGTAAAATATTTTTTATGCTGTGGAATTAGGTGGTTTTTACAATGAATATGTTTATGGATTTAAAATAAAATAAAAATACACCAACAAATTATCCACGATTATATAGAAAACAGTACAATGTTCGTATGTTCCTTCCAAGACAAGTTTGGTTGTTTTTGCAGTTAATACTTGTTATAGAAGGATTAACAAAACAAAACAATATTGAATATTTACCATAGGGCCTACAGTACACATACTCTATAATTCTTATGCAGTAGGCCAAATATTTATTTCATTCATTTAGGATGACACAGTTTTACTATTGAAACAAATGCTCAAACAAATGCTTCTTTTTAACCCTCACATGGCCAAGCATGATATTGAAATGCAGCCGTTAGTGTGGGGGACCCAAGTGACCCCCCATGAAAAGTTGTTACAAGAAAGCTATTATATTGAGTTAAGAATGGTATTTGCTTTATCGCGGTATTGTTTATCATCTTACAATAGTGTACAAAATTTTGTAAATTTTTTTTTAAAATTAAAAATTTTTGGAGTAATTTCATTTAAACCTTTGCAATTTCACTTATTTTATTACAATTTTTATAGAGAACTTTTAGAAAAAAAAAAAATCTTCCTCTGAAATCCACTGTCTAATATCTCACTCACTCATAGCTGTTGTAAACAGTTTCTTACAACTCACGCAACACAATTGAGAATGTAAAACGCTGTGTGGAGAGTAAATCAGAAGATAATCGCTAGCTATCAGTACTTACAAACCCTAACACAATGGTGTCATATTAGTCATGAAACAACAGCCAAATACAGAAGAAATATAAATGTGAACGTCAAAATATTAACAACTAAAATAGCAAATAAGGGGTATCTTGAGTCCCCCAGAGTCATTTCTATGTAATCCAAAACCCATATTACTACAAAAAGTGTGTTAAAATCTTCCAAATAAAAGAATATTTACATACATCTTTTCTCTGCTAATCATAAGAGAAAAAAGAGAACTGGGGGACCATAGGTCTCCCGCTCGGCCATGCAAGGGTTAATGTCTTCTATTTTCTTCTCCCCAATAGCTACTTTCCCATCCTTGTGCCATTTTTCATCTAATTGTGGTTTCTTCTTATGATCAAGTTTCGAACAGAAGTTATTGTTCTGAAGTCCATTGTTGTCACAACTCCTGGTCTTAATGATATACAACAAAAATTATAATGAAATTTTGAAATATTCAGTGGTACATTAATAGCCCTTGGAATATCTTGCATTGAGGTCTCAATAGGAAACCAAGTCTTCTTATAAATTTATGCTACCACATTTTGAAATCTATAATTTAATTTCTGTTTGCCAAATGCACAATTAAATTCCTGTTAGTATTTCCTATATACTTGTTAATTCCCAAATAGTGTACTATCTCTTCAATATTTGAAAGAAAGTTTCACTTCTTCACATAACTATTGGTAAAAGGTTCTTCCTATTTATAACAATACTAACATCAGCAATACATTGATTTTTTTCTAAACAGTCATACCACAAATCATTGTAGTGATAACAATTAAGAAGAAAAATAATCTAAGATCTGGACTTCGTGTGTTTTCATGCTCATCTTAAAATACCTACCTCTTTTGCATGGTGGGATATGATGACTTTGATTGCATTTGTGCACTATGATGAAGCTACATGCAAAGTATACATTTCTATCTTTAACTCTGTTTTCATCAGATGTGGACCTAGGGTGTTCTTACAATCAGCTATTTTATTTTTAGCTTATTTGGAAACATAACACGCTAAGATATTTTAGTATTAAACATTAAGACTTTGAAAATTACTCAACAGATTTTTACTTATGTCATAAATAAGACAGGTTTTTTATCAGCAGGGGGATTCAGTATAGCTTTTTTAGCATGGGTGCAGTTTCTACGTTGTAGAATGTATGTTATATGTTGTGTTCTATGTTCATCTATGTTGTGTGGGTGCAGTTTTATTAGAGCAAATTAGGTTTGAGGGAAATGAAGCTAATGAACCTCCAGTTAAAAAACTGTGTTGCTGTAGGTACTGACGGAGTCTTGGCATTGTGGGAGAGCAAGCGGCAGTAAAATACAAAAAGATATTTCAAACGCGGCTATGAATCCTCTCGTATGAATGAATAAGCGTCTCTCATGAACAGTCTATCAGAATCATCAAAAGTATCTTTGACTGAAAAGTCTTTCAGCATTATTAGAGAAGTAACTTTATTCTTCACAACTTTCAGGTCAAAACATGACATTTATTTGGCTCAATTTCTTGGCAAAAATTATTTGGCTCAATTTCTTGGCCAGATGCTTCGTCAACTTGGAGCAGTGTCGATGTCAATCGCTGTCGATGAATCACCCTCTACTGTCCGGGACCGAGTTCTCCGACCGCGGTACAGAAGTACGTAGGCGTGTTCCCACAAACGGAGCGGCGGTGGGGATGACATCCTGCCCGTCGACGTACCAGCCGTATCCAGCCGCGCGAAAAGCATTTTCTTTTACTTTATCTAACGATGTTTATAAACATCGTTGCATAAAATTCATACATATACACATAATTTACACTTGTGCACAATAATACATTAGTCTATCAGGTTTCTTATTTATTTTTAATACTTTTTCCTCATCCATTAGCAGTTTCGTATTGCGATTGAGTAAATAGACATTTTCTTTACCCCGCACCCTCACTACTATTGTTCTCCCGTATTTCGTATCGAGTCTTCGCATTTGTTATGACACATGGAGGGTCAATTTCCAATATGTCATGTGAAAAAGTGAAACGCACTACCAACTATATTTATTTATTTATTAGTACTTATTCGTAGATGCGTTTAGGTATTTGCGGAGGAGGTGACAGGTGGAAAACTAACGCGGCCTCTTTCCCACCCATCGCCAGTTGCAACAGCTTGTTTGGCGAACAACAGAACAAGCTGGTTATATTCTATAGTTACTCATTATTAACAATAATTATTCGTAGATGCACTTAGGTATTTATTTATTTATTTATTTATTGTACGTCAAAAAACAGTTAAAAACTGCGTATGACATGCTATGGGGAAAAGTGAATTGTGTGCACATTTTCAAAATTCTGTGATCCCTACACTAAGTCATATACTACTTAAATTTTGAATTTTGAAAGGGAGAAAAAAAACTCCCATGTAGTAAAATCTATTTTCAATAAATTTTGAATTTTGAAAGGGAGAAAAAAACAAAAAAAGAAAACAAAAAACTGTCATGTAATAAAATCTATTTTCAAGGATAAATAAGCAATAAATTTTGAATTTTGAAAGGGAGAAAAACAAACAAAAAACTCCCATGTAATAAAATCTATTTTCAAGGATAAATAAGCAATAAATTTTGGCTCTTATTACTTCCTGCCGCGACAACATGGAAACGATAATTTGAATAATTGTATTTCCCACTGAATTCTAGAAGACGTGCACAGAAAATGAAGTTACATTTATGTCCAGAAGCAAAACAAGGGGCCATCTCAGCATTTGCTCAATGGATCAGGGAAACTGGACGAAAAACCTGATCGAGATGGGGGCCATTGACCCGGAAGCTGTAGTACAATAGTTGTTACAGATTGTTTATACTCATTTATTCAGTCCAATTGGTAAATAATGCATTGTGTTTCATTGTTAAAATTAATGTTACTTTTTGTGATGCTCAGTATAGTCTCTAATTGTATAGAAACAGTTATGCAGCAGAAACGATTTCACTTGGGATTTAAACTTTTCTATTGAATTTAATCGTTTAATGTCATCTGGCAAAGTGTTGTAAAATAATGTACATGTATTGTATGTGAATGTTTTGTAATGAGCTGTTGATACTGTCACCTGATGAATATGATTTCTACGTCGAGTGTTATAGTAATAGACTTCGGCATTTTCTGAAAAAATATTCCCCCTTGAGCAAGTCATTTTTACAAAACCACTGATTCGTAAATAAAAGACACGGTAATGGTAGAATTCCTAGATTAATGAAGAGAGGCTTACATGAATCACGTGGGTGGGATTTGGTTATTATTCATACAATTCGTTTTTGTAATCTAAAAGTCTGGGAGCTATAAGATGTATTTCCGCAGAATATTATGCCATATCTCAGGCGGGAATGAACATTCGCGAAGTATACACAACGAGCAGTATGAAGGCTGACTGAATTTGCAAGAATTCTGAACGCGTAGCATAATGAACTAAATTTTGTGTTCAAATCATTTAAATGGACGTTCCATTTAAGGATTGACTGAATTGAGAGACCTAAAAATTTTGTTGCCTTAACATCAGTCAATGGTACACTGTTCATTTTCAATGGAGCACAGAATTGTTTATTTGAAATGGAAAACTGCATTAAAACCGTTTTCTTTTCGTATACTATTAATTTGTTATTTCGGAACCAATTTGAAACATCTGATATTGTACTATTTACTGTTTCTTTATTGCAAAGGATGTTCGTATCATCCGCAAAGAGAACCGTTCTTCCGTTTCGAATCGTCGAGGGCATATCGTATACGTAAAGTAGGAACAGAATAGGGCCTAAAATGGATCCTTGAGGAACTCCACATGCAACGGGCAAAGAGTCGGAAAGGTGCGTACGTAATGTTCCATCATTCCAGTAAGGTATTTCAACTCTCTGAGATCGTTGTTTAAGGTACGAACATAACCAATCTAGAGCAATACCACGAATTCCATATGAAGGTAATTTGGAAAGTAAAATGTCATGATCAATGACGTCAAAAGCTTTTGAGAGATCTAAAATAATCCAATAGGTGCCTCGTTTTGATCCAATGATGAAGCGACATCTTTAAGAAAAGAAAATGTGGCTGTTTCCGTTGATTTTGATTTTCTAAATCCATGTTGGCAATCTGAAAGCGCGTCGTGTTTAGTGAGAAAGGTTTCCATTCGTACGCAAAAAAGTTTCTCTAATATTTTGAAAAACTGATAGAAGAGAAATGGGCCGATAATTTTGAATTTCATTTTTGTTGCCTTTTTGAAAAGCGGCTTAATTTTAGCTGTTTTGAAAATATCTGAAACGTTCCAGTGCATAAAGATGCATTAAATATGTGAGTTAACGGTGTATAATGGCATACGCAAAGCTTTAACAAAGAATCCAGGAATTCATCTAAACCGGACGAATATTTATTTTTAGTTTACGATTATTTTGAGAATTTCATAGGAAGAAGTTTCGGAAACGAACATTGTGTCTAAAATTTTGGGTGAACTGTCTGTTTTTGAATTTTGTGGCTGAAGACCCTTAGTGAGATCGGCAGCAATTCTCGAAAAGTATTGGTTAAAGAGACTAGCCACTGTTGCCGGATCGTCCACATTTATATTGTAACGAATATTGCGTCATCCGCTGGCGCCACCCCGAGGTGCCTGTGATCGCGGGTTACGTCATCTGCCGGCTCCACGAGCTGCCCGTGAGCGCGGGTTGCATCACCTGCCGGTGGATTACTCCAGAACAGTCGCGGTGTCCGGAATGTTCTGGATTGTCTTCACAGGTATAAATACGCGACGGCCGGCGACCGCGAGTCAGTCTTGAGTCCGCAGTGGAAGCTGAACTCTGATGTGTGTGCATCGCGATGAATAGCTGTGCAGTGAGTGTGCTCAGTGAAGTGAACCGTGGTCAGTGGTGACGTGAACTGTGGTCGGTGACGTGAACTGTGACCAGTGCATCGAACTGTGATCAGTGCAGTGAACTGTGGCCAGTGTTTAGGACTGTCGAGTGTGCAAGAGGAGTGTAGTGTAAATAACTAAGAGAAGTGTAGTGTAAATAAAGCAAGAGAAGTGTAGTGTAAATAAAAGAAAATTAAATAATCAAGTGTTTTCAGTGATTGTGTTAAGTAACAAAATAAACGTTTTTGTTAAAATAATACGAGACTTTTAATTCACCACCTAGAAACGTAACAATATCGTTATATTTTAGAACAACATTCTCTACGGGTTTTCTAGTTGATTTGGTAGTATTTTTTATTATATTCCAAATTGCTTTTGTTTTATTATTTGAGTTCAAAATATCCTGATCGTTTTTCATGATTTTAGCCTGCCTTATGACTTTTCGTAACAATGTTTTGTATTTTTTAAGGTAGATAAGGAAATCTTGAGATACGTCATGACGTTTAGAAATGAAAGAAAGAATTCGCGGCGGAGGTGGTGGCGGGGACTAGCCCAGTCTCTTTCCCATACATCGCTGGCTGCTACAGCTTGTTTAGGGGACTATAGAACAAGCTGGTTATGTAAGAAAAAATTGAATTTAATATGGAAGTCCTGGAACTGCACACGATGTGGCTGTCCACGATGGGTGAGTGTTTCGTAACAGTCGCTCTAGGATTCAATATTTTCGTTTAAAGTAGAATGTTCGTTAGATCGACCCCGGTGAAATACCCCCTCCCCCCAAAAAACAACTTTAAATTAAAGTAAAATTTCTGTTCTTCATGATGGTAAGAGAAAAATTATCCCTTACCGGCCTAATTTTTTAATACAATAAGTTTAAATTAGTAGATGTTCTAATAGGAAAACTTTCGCGAGCGTAGGTTTTTTAAGTTATTGTAGAAGTTATAAAGTGAAAATATCTTTTTCTTTTATTCAATATGTAGTAAAGCTTTTGAGGAATCAGATGACATTACAGGTAACTTACATCACCGGGCATTCTGGGGAGTAACTGATGAAAAACTACTGCACCTTAAATGTATCTCCTAATTCAAGCTTTTCATTGGTTTTGCACTTGTAAAGTAATATGACGCATGCTATCATAAAAACAGATGGTAAATTGAAAATCTGCGGGGACTTCAAAAATATAATAAACACGCAATTTGTCATTGATTCCTACACCATACCAAAGTTGAAAGAATTTTTACAAAATTATTGGGATGGCAGAATTTTTCTAACATTGCCCTTGCGAAGCATCTTGCTACTGACTCTCGACGAAACTCGACACATATTTCGTATTTTAATCAGTGTGTTTGTGTGTGTGTGTGTGAGAGAGAGAGAGAGAGAGGGGGGGGAGAGGCAGGTGTCAGATGTCGGAAGCCGCGGGCTAGTGGTTAAAGTAGTATAAGTTTCGATTTTGAACCCTCTGTGGAAAGCAGAGGGGGACATATACCAAGAAAAAAGGATAAATGTGTATTAAACCACTTGCAGTTTCGACTATTTTTCTCAATTTCTTTGAACAAAATTTCCAAAAAGGAGGCGGAATACAGAGAAGAGAAAGGGATAGACACAGCAAATTAAAGGGCAAGATAGTTGGTCATCAGTATGTTTGTAACATACTGTTACAAAACTAAGGTCTGCGTCAGAATGACACTTCATCAGGTCAGAAGGCGCTGAAAGGAACGTAGAGAAAATTAAATAAATTCAGGTAATTAAAGTGTTGTTTTATTCTTACTGTGTTTTATTATGTATTACAAAAGGTTATTCTTTTTAAAGATATTATTTTCCTTCGTAAAAAATGAATATAAGATAACAGTGTCATACTTTTAACAACGCCATTTCTTAGAGCATCTTTTGGTAATGCAGGGCAGAAAATGAATTTTCTAAATCCTCGAAAGTGAGATGACAATTTTTTAGTGAGTTACTTGAGTTGTGCGCTCGGTTCACTTCAAGGTTGTGCGGCGGCTGTAACACCTTTTCACTCAGCCGATGCGATGTTGCTGGATAGAGGGTTTCGGCTTTTAGTGAAGATATCCCATGGTTCATTGTGCGATTCACGTACAAATGCTAGTTGACGCTTCGCTACACACTTCCAAGTTGAGAGCCAAGCTCGGGTCTTTGGATCTCGCGAGCTCGCTCGTGGCACATAGCGAAGTCTCTAGCCTTTCACCACTGAGGTCCGCGTTCGATTCTCGTCGAATCTCCTGTGAAATTTGTTCCAACAAAACGAGATTGGTTGCTTCACGAGGGCTAGTCAAACTCCTGTGAAGTGTTCTAAACCATACTCCTTCCAAATTATTCCTTCCAAATTCTGGCCGCTGGGTAGTGACGCAGGAGGCGCGTACGCGATGCTACCTGGCGGTCCCCTTGACAACTGACTGTGACATGACAAAGTTAATAGAGGATTACTCCCCAAGCGCGCATGTTAATAAAGTATTATTTCCCAGAGCAAAGCGCTCAACGCCCCTTAAGGGGCTTGGATATGCGTTGCGTCAATTTGTAGACACAACAAATTTAATATATATATATATATATATATATATATATATATATATATATACACATGAGGTTAATACACTGGTTAGTGTGTTGCGGTTTTACATGCCCCGGAGTAGCACTAAACCAAACGCAAGAAATAGTGGCGATTTGGACGGCAGGGATGATAACTAAAATTTGGCTGCGATTTAGACTTGTGATTGTTTTAGACAAAGCATGTAATTGATAGCTTATTTGTTGTGAGAGTCAAGTCGAAATATTCTTTTTATTGGGTTGTTTATATTATTGCAAAAGTGTAGAAAAATCTGTGTTCGTTTGCAGATGAGAATGACAGGTAAAGGTTTAGACATTTAAACTGCGATTTACGAAGATGGTAGTTATGGCCACATATACCTCAAATAATCACCTTCTAATTTTTCTCGCTTCAAAATAAAAATTCATTTCCAATATCTTTATTCCGAGGGCGCTATAATTTTTGTTTCCCAATTTGCGGAAGGGAAGCAAGGAATCTAAAAGATATACTTTGCCTCTCCCGCCGCCTCTTGCCACAGCCGCACTTCCGCACACTACTGGTTGTACCGAAAATACAACTTTTATTGAATTAATATTAAAATACAACATTTTTCTTTAGAAAAATGAAGTTCTCACTTCGACAAAGTGCTCCTACACAAATTAAATACCCTTTTAAGTCCGTATTGGAAGAGGAAAACCTTCAACGACGAAAGATCTCAAAACACTAAAAGAAGATCGACACACTGCATTTTAATCTTATACTGCGGTTTTTTCATAGCTGGCTTTCAAGGTCACTGAAGGCCCGTCACCACAGTAGCATTTAGGCATGGTTTTTCGCGTCTTTCTTAGTAGTGCCGCTAGAGTCGCTTCATCTGCGGCACTGCTTGATACTGTGACGTCGTGGGAATACACAATCACAGACACGAGCTTCAATGATAAATATGTACAGGTTTATTCACAATATGTACAGTAAATATTTAAGTTACTCTTAGCTCTGGTAGACGTTTACTCCCCCTGATCGCAGGAGCGATCCTTAAAAATGTAATGTCTGACTCGTGGCCCGCGCCACTCCTCAGCGAACCTTATGCACACAGCACGCGGCTCCGGCGACTTATGTCACCCGTGGAAATATCCACACCGGCGTCCCAACACATGGGTTGCCGTACGAGCCTCGCTCGGCTCCGCACCGCCCTGGGCGCAAGTTTTGTGCGTTCGCACGAGGGTTCCACTCAGCTCGACAAACCCCCGGCCTCGTGCTCTGCGTTCGCTCTTATATAGCTCCCACCCACGTGACCTGAAACGTCACTGGGTTTTTCACACGGCCCGCGCTAGTCGCGTTGCCAGGCATTTTGGACACCATTGCCCTGGATTCTAAGAATTTTGCACGCGGCACCGGCAAAAATGCGCTGTCCCGCATTTTGGGCATCCCCTTCCCTAGCTCTCAGAATTCTCCCAATACCTCATTGTTCTCACATCCTGCGTGGCCCCTGGCGTCTAAACCTTTGGCGCAGCGACATTGTGAGTGGTGCGTACAATGCGTTACAATACGGTCGCGAGCATGCGACACCTAGCGGCCCTACTGAAAAAGATGCGAAAAACCGTGCCTAAATGCTATCGTTGTGACGGGTCTTCAGTGACCTTGAAGTCCAGCTATGAAAAAACTGCAGTATAAGCTGGCGACTTGCAACAAGACATTTGCCATCTAGAGCCGATATAGGCCCACACCAGTCCTGTAAGTCACGTGTACTGGATATCTTTATAGCGCGCTTTAGTATCACTTCAAATTCGAGTGTACGCATGTTAGTTCTTCACGCTAGCGTACAGCAAGTGACAGCAATCTCTCGATTACTCTATTGAGATGTCCAGAACACCTGACTTATTATATTCAGCGCAGGAAGCTGCAAAAATTTTTTAAAATATGATGATAAAAGTGTAATATTTATTTATATTTTTAAATGGCCATATATTTATTATAATTAATACAATAAAAAATAAATACGTTAATTTATATCAAATTCAGGTAAACTTAGTGTTGAAATTCCTCCACTCCATAAAAAATTACGAACATTTTTGGGACTGTTTGTGAACATTCTGGATTTTTTCAGAATTATTTAATATAGGTAATGTTTCTGTCAATGATAATAATTAAAGCAATTTTCTAAATTAACTTTTTAAAAGGACGATAGTTTATAAAAATATACGGAAGGAATCATCTCTACTCGAATAGTACAGGGGCCCGAAATTCGTTGGCATTTTTCATATCCGATGAAAAAGCTCATGGATCCAAATGTTTCATTTATTTCATTTTATTATATAGTAACACCATTGATTAGTTCATATTTACTTTGAACCATTTTCAAAATAAAAAAGTAGTGACTTGACGTATGTCTGAATTTTGTCTGTCATTCTGGACATGTTGCAACCTTTGATGAGAAAGTCTATATATTTCACTGAGTTTTTCACACTTAGTATCGGAAATATTTCAGGAGTGGCTTGAATCGGACATGTGAGGGTGTTGTTGATGACTCGCGCTGATGATGACTCCAGCACCCCTGAACAGAAGCGCTAGGCAACCCGTCAAGCTGTAAGCGCGTATTGGTTGCATATTCAGCCCCTCCGATTGTGATCTATTGGCCGGAATTTAACACCAGTTACTTGAACATTATCTCAGTCTGATAAAATTTCTTCAAGACAATGACATAGCGAACGCATGCACAAATTTGACGGTCAACGTTTTAACAATAGGATACTCGACAACCATGTCCAAACCAGATCCCATACTCGTGAGAAAGTCTTCATCTATTAGAATGTTTGCAGAGTGTAGCGTAAAACGTGATTAACAATCATGAGACCAGTAAGGTGTGGAGTGTTATAAATTCCAATAGCGAAGCATTACCGATACCGCTAGTTTTATATAAACCGTCGACCTTTTAAACCGTCTTAGGTGCCTCAATAAATAAATAAATAAATAAATAAATAAATAAATAAATAAATAAATAAATAAATAAATAAATAAATAAATAAATAAATAAATAAATAAATAAATAAATAAATAAATAAATAAATAAATAAATAAATAAATAAATAAATAAATAAATAAATAAATAAATAAATAAATAAATAAATAAATAAATAAATAAATAAATAAATAAATAAATAAATAAATAAATAAATAAATAAATAAATAAATAAATAAATAAATAAATAAATAAATAAATAAATAAATAAATAAATAAATAAATAAATAAATAAATAAATAAATAAATAAATAAATAAATAAATAAATAAATAAATAAATGTGTTTATTGGTGGCGAGGCTCAGGCCATTTAGCCTGCTCTTCCGCCTGACCACTTTCAGAATTCATATTACAATAGTACATAATAAAGGGAGTCATTCAATGAAAAATACGCACGCAATTTGGATGAAGATTTTCACATGGATGACAGGAGTGAAAACGAGGGAGGACGAGTTTGATAGGAAATCGGACAAGAATCGGAATGAATGGAACGGTAGGGAGAAATGAAAGAAAAAGAAAAGGAGAAAAAGAATCAGTGAAATGTTAATAAGTTCTGTTAATTGGTTCATTGAGGTTTTGAAGAAGCTAAAATTGCGTACGTATTTTTGAATTACTCCTAAAAAAACTAGAAAGGGAGGGAATCTCGTCAGTTTACAAGCGAAGACATATCAAGTCAAGAGTTCAAGCCCTGAGAGAAACTGAAAACATTGAGAGATAATGATAAATGATTTTGCGTAATTTCCTAATAATAATAATAATAATAATAATAATAATAATAATATTATTATTATTATTTTATTATATGATAAAGTGTCGTAAAACTATTTAAAAAAGTTAAAAAAATTAAAAATTTGGTGTAATCAATTTATTTTTAGGAAAGTTCACAGTTAAAATATTCCACAAACTAACAAATTGGAAAATTTTAAGAAATTAGGAAATTTTTACCGTTTAGAGTATTCCCAAGACCCGAAAACCCGACCCAGCATCTCTCACCCGTAAGCCAACGATTTATTCTACCTTTACTCCTGGGACTGCAAGCAAGGGACCATCCCGGCATGCGCCTTAAGCGATTGAGTAAACCCAGATAAACCTCAATCAGGATGGGGGCTTAAGGCCAAGACACAATACAAGTAAACAATTTGAGTGCACACAAAATACAAAGAAAGAAAAAAAACGAAAATATTTTGAATTTAATATTATATCTAAATATACGGCGCAGTTTGTAAGAGATGAAGAACTGGAACAGAAATATTGCAAATTAGTGAAACACATGTAGACAAAATTAAAAGCATATCATTATAATATTTTGAAAACATACAAATATGAGCAAATGCTCATGCATAATCACACAACAAAGCTACGCATACATCTACGTACTGCAATAAAAGTGACGTATGAGATGTAAGTTTGTTCTTTATATGTTATTTAAAAATGATTGAAAGAGTGTACGAGTAGATTACAGAGACATATAGCTAGGTCATATATATATATATATATATATATATATATATATATATATATATATATATATATATATATATATATATATATAGAGAGAGAGAGAGAGAGAGAGAGAGAGATATTAATGTCACTGCAGTGCCTCTAACGGGAATTTATGTCACTGCTATGCCTCCTAAGGTTCGAATACTGACTGTGACAGAATTTTCTACTCTAGCTACACAACTAGGTCGAAGTCAGCTGCTGACTGGAGGCGAATTCTAGCGGCCAAGTACTCTGATCGGTTGTTTTCCGTGGTTTCAGTGATCAACACCAAGTCGAAATCCCGGGGCAGTACCCTAACGGGCCACGGACCGCGTGCGCTATCTTTCCTTCCTCTTCCTTTTCGTATCCTCATTTCTTTACTTACACGTACACTTACCTGCACTACACTACCATACATGTCGGAAGCTAAGAGTTTGCCCCGGCTGGGGCGGTGCCCTGATGGTGGGAGATACCTAGTTGAGGAAAATCCCACAAGTCAACGTGTAGGTCGACACAAGATATCATCATCCAAAGGGGGAGATTACCGTCACCTCTCGCGATAAAAGTGTGCACTGTGCTTACGAGACCAATAACCTTAGCAGTTGACACGCCCGTAAACACTAATGAATCGTTTCGACCTCCTAATATTAATTTTAGGACATTGTTTATATTAAATATTATCATTGAGAGAAATATTACGTACTTAAATAATCATAAATTTGAATAACAAATAACAATAAACTTAAATAATCATTCAAAAAATCCAGAATGTTGTTATGAATTAACAAGGAAGTCTTGGGGTGAATCAGTTGGGATAAGTACACAGAAATTTTCTGATAACAATAGTTTATTTTCAACAATTATGATGATGAACAAAATTGAGACCTTTCTGCTTCCTCTTGTACCTGTTAAATGAATAAACAATTAAATAGAATTTTCATTAAGTGTGCTTGGAATTACGACCACATGTACAAGATAATTCCAATAATAGACGTTAACATGAATTATTTACATTCTTTACATAAGGAAGGTTCCTGACTTCTGATGCTAATTTCCAAGTTTTATGGCCGAAACAATTAATTTAATTTGGAAAAATATCGATAAACCCGACTGCCGCTTGGTCCTAATGTTTACACTATGAAAATCAGAATTACAAGGCAAGTAGCCTTAATTAGCAAGGAATGACATACGGAGCGCTTCGCCTCCGTCTCTTCAAGTAATTAATAATAAATAGCTCACACTGTGGTGCTTCGATTACCTTCTGACTGACCTGAACGTTTAAACTGTCATTACTGGAGCCCGGAAGTTCAGGCATTAATTTTACCGAAAATGGGCAGGCAAAAAGTATTTATTTTTACTACGCTAAGCATGCAAAAAAGGCATTTATTCTGGCTAAAGTCGGGAGGAAAACTCAGGACACATAAAAAAACACAATTTAAAAGTAATTCGTGTAAAAAATTAATAACTAAATTATTCAAATTTTATTCTAACTCTAAAGTTACATTGGCACTCACGTGGAAGGAAACTACCCTTTCTTTGCGATCTTGATCGCACTTGACCATCCGGTTGACGACAACGAATTTATTTTACTCGCGGCCCTGTCTCTACGAAATGCTATTGTGGGCTTCCTTTTGAATCTTGAAATGGTAGCAGTGAAAACGGAGCTGTAGATTTCGTTCTTCGCAATTGTTTAATCGTCAAACGGGAAGAGAGAACAAGAAGGAACTGAGAAGGATATAATCATGTACAGACAGCTCTGTCCTCAAAAGGGATCCGAGGTATGTACAAACATAGGATGAGATTTCTCGTGAGCGAACAAGTCCATAAGCATCAATGAAAATATCCAAAATCTTCACTGATATCGTTTTCCATTCCCATTTTAATTTTTAACGCAACCTAACAATGGAGCCCCTGCGTCTACAGAAAGACAATACACGACTTCATGTGGTCCAGGATAGCAAGTATGTTTCCAAATTGATAAAGGTTGGGGTCAGGAGGGAAAAGGTAAAATAATAACGAAAAAGTCAGAAAAGGCCACAAGTAAGGAAGAAAAGGGCACAAAAAGGCAAAATGCAAATCTGCTAAAACAACTCCAGAAGTACAATTATCGTTAAAAGTACTCCTATCGTTAAAAGTCATAAAATCGTAACAATTAAAAAAATGGCATTTTGTCAAACTTCTGGGCTCTAGTCATTACAAGTGCTTCCCTTGCCAGTAAGACTGACGTTACTTGGCCGCAACTCACGCCGACATACAGAGGACCTTCTGCACCGTGAGAATTTGCCTGAATATTTGTCTACTTGACAGCTAGAGGTCGGGTAGAGAGTTGTTGCCTCATACTCGGGCGGGAGACACGTGGTCGTTCTTGCATCAACAGCAGCAGTAGCAAGAAACAAATCTCATTGAGAGCACACAACAGTAGAGGCCACTGCACCACACACACGACGCATGACCAAAAAAGAAAAAAAGGGGGGGGGAAGCGCTCTTCAATTTTCAGTTACTTCGCTCTGTAAGAAGTATTTTTTTTTCGTAATATGTATGGGCAACTCTGCAAAGACATCATCAGTGAAGCCTCTGATTGCCCCTCCCCTCTCCCATTTCAGCCGGTAGCTCTCAAGTAGACAAACATTATTCGGACAATATACATTTTCCGCCTTGCGGCGGATTGGCGGGTGTAGCCAGCCCGAAAGAAACAGACAGACTCCGCAGATTAAGAATTTAACTCTCGCCCGTATAGTTGGGTTTTTCTAACGTGGCATCTGAGGGTAGTATCTCCAAGATCGAATATGGCACGACTTTTTGCATCTTTCTCCGTCCTGCCGCAAGATATCGCATGATAGCGACCGTATTTAGAGTCCCTGGATAAGGCAGTGCTGCAGATCCAACGACTCTAGTGGCACGGCCGAGAGAGACGCGAAAAGCCGAGCTATATTCCATCTTGGAGATACCACCTTCAGATGCCTCATTAGAAAAACCCAAGTATAGTAGCAGCGCTCAGAACAATCGGAGAAAAGGGAGGTGAATTTGGATGCTATAAGAGTTCATCAATATAGTACCTAAATTTTCGTAATTTTTCACTAAACAGGCAAACTTTAAGAACGCAACTTCACTAAAATTTGATAAAATCTAACGTATTATTTTTTTAACATAATGTTATAAGAGTTTTTGATTGATTGATTTATTGATTTTTTCGCGTTTCCGGGCGCGTCAACTGCTTTGGTCATTAGTCCCGTTAGTGTACTGCATGTTTTTTTCCCTCGGGAGATAGTGGTGATCTTCCTCAGCTGGATGGCGAGATCCGGCGCCGACCTGTCGGCTAGAGGGGTTTCCCCCTAACCAGGACTCTCCCACCAGCTGGGCACCGCCCCAGCCGGGACAAGCTCTAAGCTCCCGGCCGGTCCCCCGGAATATGTGGCATGTTAGTGTGTGTATGTGTGTCAGGGGAGAGGATAGGACAAGAAAGAGGAAAGAAAGATCGCCCGCGGTCCGTTTGGTAGGGTACTGCTCCGGCATTCGCCTGGTGTTGATCAGAGAAACCACGGAAAACTACCGATCAGAGCAGCCAACCGCTACCATTCTCCTCCAGACAGCAACTGAATTCGACCTAGCTGAAAAACTAGTGTCGAAAATCCTGCCGCCGTCAGGACTCGCACCTAGGACCTCCCGGTCAATTATAAAAGTAATAAATTATTTTTAAATATATAAATTAATATTGCACTTGGTGTATTTTTTCATATTTAAAATAAATATTTGCCAAGTTGCCAATGTAGGTATTCAAATTCATAATTTCAATATTTGTAAGCCAAGTGTTTAAAAATCTAAATACATGTCTAATGTCTTTTTTCGTAATCATTCTTCTCTTCTGTCCGTTAAAAAAACAAACAAAAACAAAACAGATTTCATGAAACTATTTTAGTGAAATCATTACTTATGATTTTGCTTGAAAATGAGAGTTACATGTTTAAAGCTTGAGATTTGAAAAGTGAAATAGTTTTCAATAAAACCAGTGGCACTACAACTGCACAAATGTTCTCACATTACTTCTAAATTTGCAATTTTCGAAAATTCAGAGAGTTCAACGAAAATGAGACCCGCGCCATTCTTTTAGGTATCTCTTCTTCTATCCCTAGAAGAAAAATTTAAAGAAAAAAATTGGACCAATTTTTGAGACCTCTTTTTTACATTTTTACAAATTCATAAATTTCAAGAGCAAATTACGCGAAAACTTTAATTTTTTTCAAAGAAATTGTATATGATCTTTTTTAAAGAGCTGATTTTTTCAAAAGGCTTTGCCTGAGGCAAACATCTCTATCTTTTATTTTGTTTTTTAATAACTTTTTGAAATTTTCGAAAATACGGAAAGTTTGCCGAAAATTGGACTAGCACAATTTTTTTACTGTCCCTTGTTACATATGAGGAGAACATTTAAAGAAAAAAGTTTGAGTATTTTTGAGAAAAATAATAATTATTAAAATGTCTAAATTGCCTGTATTTTCCTCAAATATACAAGGATACTACTTATATTTACGTAAAATTGAACATGACCTTATTTCAAGATCTGTCTTTAAGGCGCAGATTTCATTAAGAAAAAAATCTCTGTCTTCAATATTATAATTATAGGAAGACACCCCCAAAAATTGCACTTCTGCAATATTCCAAAAATCTGGGATTTCAACGAACATGAGACCTGCACCATTCTCAGCGTCTTTTACGCTATTCGAGGGCAAAGTTTAATCAAACGATTTTGAGCAATTTTTGAGAAAATTTGGAAATGTTTTTGAAGCTTCATGCAAAGTATCCTCAAAAATCAAAACATTCGTTTGAAACTTCCAAAACCTTGAGTTCGTTCAGATCGATCGGGGAATACCTGTTTTGGAGAAAATCGGATGAACCGTGGATGAATGGGTGTTCCATGGTTGAACGGTTTAGGCGCTAATGTTGACCACACACGGACGGACTGACGAACCAAGAGGTTTTAACTTCAATCGATTTTGCGGTGTCCAAAATCCACCAAACATTGATTCTTGCTGCACCGTGTTTGAGAAAGTTATTTACTATATATAACAATAGGATTTATCCACTTTTTCGTTAACAGGGCCCGTCAATAAGATTTTTGGGCCTAAAATTCGCCGTTTTCCGGCGCACGATTATGTAACTTTCTCTTCTTATGATGTACCTTTAAAAAATCATTTTATAACAAAATATTACAGTATTTTCAGTCAAAATTAATATCCGTTATGATTACGAAATAATTGAACATTTTAGACCTAATTTTTTCAACCTTGGTTCCAAAGGGAAATACTGTCAAGTTTTGTTACAAAATGAATTTAAAGTAAAAAAAATAATCATTTTAGTACTTCATTTACATCATTACATTGTAGCGAAATTTGAGCCAGTCAACAAGATCTAAGTCAGTCAATTGTCTAATGTTTCCGCCAGAGGGCATTGTAAATGCAAACGTGGGATTTCAAGTAATGTCCATGAAAGCATCCGCTTGATCTGGAAGGGATTGAGAGTACAAATGTTTTTAGGTACATTGAAGTGACATTGTCAGACAATATTTAGTGTGTTGTGCCTATTAATCTACCTATAAACGTGTAAGCAGGAGACGTGTCCAGAAATTAAGAATGGTTAGTAGAGTGGATAATAATTTATTTGTCCATTTACAATTACGAGGGACACGCCTCTTTTTGACGTATATTTCTGTTTCAGTCTCATAATGTTAAAGTGTGTGACATTGGTGATGACGTGAAAGAAGCTCTTAAAAAGTTCAGGTTCCGCAAGAGTGTGGATAATTCTGCATTGATTTGTAAGTACACAGTGGAGAAAAAATTGTGTTCCAGATATGTGCGAGTGTTAATATAAGTTGATTGCGAACAATGTACATCAAGTGCTAACATTTGCTTGTTGCAGTGAAAGTGGATCGGGAAAAACAAATAATTTGTATCGAGGACTGTATAGAGGTAACAGAAGTTAATCAAATTAAATGCTTAAGCAATGTAATTACTGAGAATATTTTTAACTTGCTGAAGAATATCTCTTGCAGGATATTAGTGTTGATGACTTGAGAGAGACCCTGCCTGGTCATCAACCACGTTTTGTAATATATAGCTACCGAATGGAACATGGAGATGGCAGAGTTTCATATCCAATGTGTTTTATTTATTTCACACCTAGAGGTAACTTAAGTTTGTATTGAGGAATAATTCTTAATTTATAGAAATATTTCAATAGAATTTCAGTAGTTAACCACAGTAATAATATAAGTATGATGGTTGTAATATTAATATAATAATTTCCTTTAAATTAAAGACTGATTAAAGAACAATTAAATAAATAAACTTCTAATATATTTAGATTTGATGCATTGAAAGAAGAATTAGAATGCCCAATGTTTTGTGACCCCTTGCAGACACTTTGTCTGGTGAAATTCTAAAAGATGTAAAAATATATTAGAATTAAAATAATCCAACACAATAATCATTGGATGCACTCATAGGTTCACATTAATCAATGTTATGGGAAAAGAAATAGGGGGGAAAAATGCATTGTGTGTGTTAAGAGATTTAAGAAAGCATTTATTCATGACAAAATTGAAATTGAATTTCTATTAATCAGTGTCACAAGATAAGGGGTGGAGACTCACCTTGACCTTCAAATAATTAGATCTTTGAATCATTCAAAAATTGCTGAAATTAACAATCCATAATGTGCAGAGCTGCACCCAGGATTTTTCTCTGGGAGGCTACAGGTATAATGTCCAGCCAACTCAGTGTTTTCTTGTAAAGAATTTTTAAGTTATGTTGAAAATAAAATGTATTATTAGACTTACAGGTAATATTTATTATGTAATTAATAGATATATTGAATGACTTCATTAGTATAGAAAATTCGTAAAAACTGTATTTTTTAATGTGTCATTGGGAGAAAAAGATGTGGGTTAAATAAATAATGTATAAATTTAGGGTAGTAGGGTGGGAGATGTGATCAAATATTGGGAAAAGATGGTCAGTATTATAATTTTAGTCATGGATTATTTGGAACTTGTATAGAATTCTTTACCTTTAAGAGGACATTATAAATGTTAGTAAAAAGGTTTTAGGTTTGTGTTTGTTTCATGGCTTTTAATATAAGAGTTTCTGAGATTATTCATGGATAATATCTACATTCTGTCTAAAATAATTGGATTATAAAAATTGTGAGGTAGTATGGCAAGGTGTTGAGCAATGGAATTTAAACATGCTCCCATCTGATGTTAGTTTGATCTTCACACATTTGTTGTTTATCACTAGGTTTTGTTTGGCTCATGTAAGAAGTCCTTTGAGGCAGGACCAACAGTATTGTTTTCGAATCCTAGCTGAGGTATTTTGCCTTTCCGTTTTTAATTGAGGAGTGTTTCATGGTTAAAGTATCTATCACTCTTTTTGGAATTTGTTGACAATTTTGGGTTTAAAGGAGAGAGTGTGTGGTTCACATTTGATTTGAATTGGTTGTATTGTTAGGAAAATTAATTGTAATTTTAGAATCTGAAGAATAGACAACCTTTTTGAAAGGGTTTTGTATAAAAGTAGATGGAGATTTGGAGAATTTTGGCTAATTTTGTACACGGTATGGAGTGGATGCGCAGAAAGGAAATTCAAAGTATGCAAGGTGTATTTCACAAGGCTTATGAAACCGTTTAGTAGCTATTTGTCATTCATTATGTTAAACAGTGATGTCAAGAACACTAAGAGTATTTGCAACTTTATGATCAAATTTCTTGACTTCCAGAAGAAGATAGTCTTTCTCTTTAACTAATTGTTCCTTCCGTGACAAGCAGTTTCCCAGAAGGAACAATTAGTTAAAGAAAAAGACTATCTTCTTCTTGAAGTAAAAAAATTTGATCATGAAGTTGCAAATACTCTTAATGTATGGTCATGTTCTCGCTTGAAAGTGGAAATGGATGCCAAGTTGTGAGCACTGAAGTAATTCAACTTTTGATCTTTGTGTTAGGTAATAAATATGTCATCAACATGTTTGTAAAGGAGGGAGGGAGGAGCATTTTCCTCTATTTAACTCGTTACATACTTGGTAAAGAAGGAGCTAAGGGAACTCCTATAGGAGTGTACCAATAGTTTGCCAATGCCAACTATGCAATTGAATTGGAAAAACCCTATTCAGTAGTAGTCAATTGATGACAAGGATAATTTTGTGAAGTGGAACTTCAAAATCGTTTAATTGTTGAAAACGTTTATGTAGAGCATTTTTATTCAAGACTGGTAAATTTGGGGACATTAAGACTTCTAAGGAAATGAATTCATAATCTGGTGAAATGGTAGAGAGTTTTTAATTCTATGATTAGGTCAAATCTGGTATGAAAAAACATTTAATCAATTGTAAGAACAGTTTTAAAAATGTGGTGACAGTAATTGCAAAGATGATGTTCGGAAGAATCAACGATGAGACAGCCGGTTTCGTGGGAAAACCTTGCTTTTGTGATTGTAAGAGACCATATGCCCTGGGATTTTCCCTGTTGTAGGGAGTGGAGTTTTGTTGTAAATTATTTTCTCTAAACATTTAGAATTTCACCTTTGTTTTATAATGGCCTGTATATCTTTTATGAATATTGTTCTTGTGATTGGGATGTACTTATCCTGATCTAGAAATATATTTTTAAATTTTACAAAATACTTGGATCTTTCAATGGCTGCAAATCATCCTTTGTCTCAACTATTAAAATAAATAAAATATTCTTCCAAGAAATTCATGAAGCACAACCACAATATTTTGTATCAGTGCTTAATTTGGAGGAAAATGGATAAGTTTACCGATTACTTACTAATTGAAGACGTGCACTTCTATCAACTCAAATAATTGCAGATTATAATAATCTTTTTTTAATATTTTTTTGTGTTATTCTTCACAACACAAGGCATTCGTTTCATGTAATGAATTGATCTTATCAAAAATATTTTATATTTCAATTTTCCTTCAAAAAACGAGTGAGCTATGCTCCTTTGCTGCCACAAAACTCTGGTTTTTGAAGACAAAATACAGATTTTTAATTTTTTTTGTGTTACTAGAATTTCAACTTCTGAATTTTAGACACGTCCAGTTACAATAAAAAGTAAATATTTTTACTTACATTCTTGGAAGAAATTGTCTGGTGTGAATATTAATTGCAATGATGTGGTTCGTGGAGGCTAGTTTGTCTTATAATGGAGGACAGATATTATCTGGTGTTTTCTTAATGATATTGCAAAATGAGAAACAAAAATCATTAATCTCTGTAGAGAGATGTTAAAAAAAAAATACATACATCTTCACATTATGTTGTTTATCATTAAGTTTTGTTTGGCTCATATTATATACAAGTTTGTTGTTATCTATATTACTAATTTCCAATGCACACAAATTGGAGAACTATGTAGCTTATAGCCATGTGAGAGGCGTCGATGGCTTTGTTACATGTCCAGGAAGCTGGACAAATTCTAAAACAACGCAACAAGTTTGATTTTGATTACAAAATTTAATGGTGGTGTTCTGCCTATTCTCACATAGTGGATTCGAACTGAATTCTCAAACTCTGTGTTTAACTGCTTACAACTATGCTGATGATTTGCTACAGGAGGATTCCAAGAATACACTGCATGCCAGTAAATATTTGTTATTCATGTGTTGCATTGTGGAAGAGCAACTTTTTGATATTTTGGTATGCAGAGAATTGTTGTCCTGTGTATAAGTGTGTACTACATTACTTTATTGTGTTGTTTATGAAAAGAGGTTTTGTTAAAATATTTAATTTATTGCAGTGTTGTTCAAGAGTATTCCGTTTGTCGTTCTTGAGCAGCATGCCATGTTTTGGAAACTATGTTGTGTGGTTTTGTTCAGCAGCATCTTTGTTGGTGCATGTCACTAATACTAATAATAATAATTAGGGAATGGAATTTCATGTAAATACGTGTTTTTACAGGGACAAGATACCTACATTCTGTAATATTTTTAGAGTTAACATGACATTCTGAACGAATTGAAACAATTTTTATTTTACATATTTGCAAATATTTTGGTATAATAAGTCGAAAATATATTACTTGAAAACTAACTTTGTTACTGAAATACTTATAAAACCATGCAATGTGCTTGTATTAATGTTGAATCATCGTATTAATTGTCAAGCTTACTTCTACCAGCCCCTGTCTGCTTCTTTGAAACCGCAGTCTGGATCTAGGATGAGCGGATGTATGTGAAGCAGAAGGAACTTCAATGACGTGCTTACTCATGTTTCATGGTCTCCATGCATAACTTGATAAAAACGATCATTGTCTTATCCCTTTTCTGGAGATGGGGGGGGTGCTCCCTTTACCCCCCTCCCCCTTCTTTCTATCACAGGCTACACGGTACTATTCGCTAAGCGCCAGCTACTCGTAAACAATGTAAATACTATGAAAGTATTATAGATTTAGGATGAAACTGGCAAATAATTGCTTCTGTAGATATAGAACTTCCTTTCAGCCTCTCTGAATCCATGTTAAGATTTGATTGGCTACGTACTCTGCTCGGAAAATGCTTGAAGAATGGAATTTTAAACATTATAATGAAATTTTATTTCACAAATTTCCTATTTTTTTCTTACACATTTTAGAAAAAATAAGGATATAAATATGTACATATTTTGCTTTTTTTATTACAATAAATTCCGTTCCATAATAATAATAATTATTATTTTACCTTGTGGTCACAATTATAAGTTTTAACAATTTCATGGGAATGCTTATTTCACAATTGTCAACCATCGTTGCAACCTCATTGACTTGACAAACTTCGCTGACGCAATGTCACAAATGATCTTTGACTGTTCAAATAGATGACTGCCCTTAACTGGTAACTGAACCTGGTCTAGCAGCAATTGGGCATATACCAAGAGATCTGGGTTCAATTCCTGTCTGGGGCAGTCAATTCTTTGAAACAATCATTTGTAGTAATAATAATACTAATACTAATAATAATAATAATAATAATAATTTACAGTGGCTTAACTGTTGTGAAATTGAAAATTCTCTTCATTTCATTGAACATTGTAGCAATTGAATCTGGGAAGTCCTGAATTTTTATTCATATCTAGAGGCAAAATCATTAACATACTCAATGGGAACTCCTCATAAACCACCAGACAAAATATTATGAAAAAGATTGTTATTATTAGACACATAACGCTGAACTAGAAATGAGATTGTATGTATGGAAGTGATGTTTACAGTGTGTGAGGGGTAACTCATCCTAGCAGCTCAACAATCACTCTTGAGGTATAGGATTTTAAATTTTATTATCCTGATTAATCTTTCAAGGGTTTTAATACATTTGAATAATGTTTTGGACTTTGATAATAAGTAGAGCAAATTCATTACAATTTGTGCAGATTCATCAGTTTTATTTTCATTTTGTCCTTGCTATGAAGATTGTGGAAAGGGGGTTTAATGTACTGTTCTTAGTTTTTAAGGAGAATTTTTTGTCTTTGGAAAAGTGATAACTAATTCCTACAGGTAGAAGAGCAACTTGACCCAAAATGAAAACAAAACTGCCCACATGTGATTATTGTTAATTTTTTTAGACCTAATAGATGTATTTGATACAATTTGAAATATGAGCACTCCATGGAATGGTGCATTTGGGACGAACCGGGGTGCTTTAATGGCTTTTCTCAGAAGCTTATTTTGTACTGTTGGCAGTTAAGTGGTGCCTTTTGGTGCTATATTTTTCCAGGGCTGGATAAGTGTAAACATGAGGCAGTATTATAAAAACTTAATGTATATAACTGTACATAATAACATCAAGTGACACTTTTTTAAATGAGGGTTTCCACATCAATTTTGTTGGGTAGAATGCTGAAGTATTTAGCCAAGACTCAGGGTGGTAACCAGAGATCTGGAGTTATATTTAGGGGTTGGTAAATGAGGCATGAAAATGTTTGCTTCGTACTTGTCAGCGTTTATTTTAATTCTGTTTGCAAGTCCACTTTATCCAAGGGTGCTAGTACAATTAAAGGTTATGCTAAATTTACATCAGCATGAAATGTAAATATCAGTGCTGTATGTGTATCTATGGGAGTTGGGTAATCAGCTATGTAAACAGAAACGTGATGGAGGAAGGCCTGACCTTTGTGATACTTCTCTGATGATCGATGATCCTGCGAGATGTAGGTGGCCCAACATATTGGTTTGATTGCCATGAAGGTGTAGTGATAATTATTGATAAAGCAATTAAATATATTTTATTTGAATTTGGAAATATGTTTAGAAAATACCATTATTCACTAACAATTGTGTTAATTACACTAACACCACCATCACCACATGAAGATCAAGAATATTTCATTTTGCAAGAATACAATGTGATAGAGTATATCCTTCTCTTGTTTTCAAAACTAAATTTCTTTTTGAAATTTGATGTGCATACTATATGTATGCATTTTCTGATACTCTGTTGATGTTGGAACATGTGTAAAGGAGTTGTCGTCGTCTTCTTCTTCTGCAATTCAAATTTAGGCATATTTACTTCCATGGGTCTGCTGGACCTTCGTTTTTTGGACAATAAGACTATTTTATGTATCTTGGAAAATTATTCTATAGAAGCTTCATCATGCATAATGGACCAAGGAGAAACACTCTTGTTAGTTATTGGATTAAAAGATACTGCTGTAGCCACCTCGGAAACATCCTGCAATACTATCAATAAGTGAATTTCACTCCCACTTGCCAATTGGTTACAGTAACCATGAGTACAGTTTACTTGCTGTCTCTTGGAATATCACCTCTGAAATGGAACAAATGTAAGGCAAGTTTCTCTCAAAGAGGCCTATCAACTTCAGATCACACTGCTAGAGGATGGACTCTTTAAGGTCAGAGGCTCAGGAGGACAGATCAAGGAGATTATAGAGTGAGTAAAACTTTCTAATGTTAATATTCCGGGATTCATTTTTTGCGAGGAAGGGAGTGAAATTAATGTGTTTGTTAGTTTGATTTTTGCTTTCTCGGGTCTACTACAAAATAAGAGCTAGTGATGATACTGAAGGGCACAACTGTTCTAGAGATTTCTTGTTTAAAGCAATATATTTAATATTAAATCTGTAAATCATTTTAAGTAAACTTTGTTTTAAATATTAGTAATTGTTGCATAATATTGAGGTTCATGTTTACTGCAAAATTAAGAATTTATTAGAGAATTTTAAAAGGACTGCTTTGGGCACAAAATAACATCGGCGAATGCCTCTTGCCTTGTAATCCTTAGCACTAGAGTTAAAAAAACCACAGCCTGCATAAAATTTTATTCTTTAAAATTCTGTAAGAACTAATTCAATGACAGAAAGCCATTTTGATTTATACTATAATTAAAAAAAATAATTGTAGAGACTTATTTGTTTCTATCCCATGTGACTTTTTGTTTGGTCAGTCTTTCAAGTGATGGCAGAAGAGTTGAGATAGATGTACTGACATTGATTACGTTACATTACTGTTACCAAGATGAACAAGTGTGTGCGGTTGTAGCTCCTAGTTCGTTTGAAGGATTAAACTTAATGATGAAAATGGACGGTTTTAGAATCTTTAAGTACGTCAACAGCCGCCTTCCATTCATTCTCATTAGATAACACAAGCACCACTATATCATGTTCTGAGAGTTCAACAATGAAACCTATGCCACTTTTTAAGAAAAGATTTGGAGTATGTTTTGAGATTTTTTAAAAAATAAGTTGCCTTTTCTTCAAGCAAAATATGTGAAAACAACTATGCTTTCCAAAAATTGTATGTAACCTTCTTTATAGATCTATTTGTTATCTAGAACCTTTGTTTTTACTTAATGTCAAAAACAGTTAAAACTGTGCAATATGGAAAGAACGGCAATCCATGCAGTTTCTTGAGCTCTGGGATCTGTGCCTTAACTCAAACATATTTAAGTTGAATTATGAATACAGGTAGCAATGTGCAATTTTGGTGAGAAGTAAGAAAATATTCACTTGTGTAAAAAAAAAATGCAAAAGTAAATTAGCTACAGATTTTGGCTAGTATCCCTTACGTCAGTGACGGAATCTACTAACTGCGACTAGAACATGGAGGACAATTACTTGAATCATGAAACCAAGAAAAGCAGATAGTGAAGCTATATTTATGTCAACAGGCAAAACAGGAGGCCATTTCAGCATTTGCTCAAAGGATTGGGGAAACTGGGTGAAAAACCTGTATGCAATGGGGGAGGAGGTGGGGGTGGCCACTGATTCAGAACGCAAGGTTCAATACTTGGTTACAGCCTGTAACTTACAGGCACATTTAGTCTTTTCAAATTACACAGTGCAAGTGATAATGATTTTAACAGTTTAATGTATTTTCCTTTTTGATGCTCTGTATAGCCTAATTGAATATATGTTCTCACCCTTAAGTAATTGTTGACAAAAAGCCAAGTAAGAGGCAACGTAATAGTAGAATTTCTAGCTTATTAAATAGAAGCTTACAAGAATCACACGGTTGGGATTTGCTGATTCATTCAATTATTTTCTGCAATCTTGAGGCCTGGGAGTAATAAGATGTTTCCCTAGAATATTATGCCATAACGCGAGTGGGAACGAACTTTTTGCAAAGTATACACAACCAACAGTACGGAGGAGGCTGACTGAATTTGAAAGAATTCCAAAAGTGTAGCATAATGAACTTAATTGTGAGTTAAATTCATTTAAAATGACAATCTATTTGAGGTTTGAATTGAGAGAAAAAAATTTGATATCAATCAGTGGCACATTTGTTCATATCTAATGGAGTGTACAATTGTTAATTTGAATTAGATAATTTGATTGAAACAGTTTTCCTGTTGTTTAGCATTAATTTATTACAGAACTATTTATCGCTTTCTTTGTTGCAAAAAATAGAAGCATCAGTAAAGAAAATTTGTTTCGAATCAACTAGGGCATATCATTTATAGGTAGAAGACTGAGTAAAATTGAACCATGGGGGACCCCCATGTGCAAATCTCAATTAATAGGAAAGGGAGCAAGTAATGTCCCTTCATTCCAGTTTGAACAGATTTCACTTAAGAACAAAAATCTCTATAATCTCATCTTGCAATTTTCAAAAATGCAGTTAGCCAAAAATGGGACGTCTTTTAAGTGTCCTTTCCTCTAGCCTGAGGAAAAAATGTTGAGTTTTTTTGAGTATTTATTTTTATAAATTGTCTCTACTTCAAGAAAAAAATATGCAAATACTGGCCTTTTCAAAAATTTGTTCATGACCTTCTTTAAAGATCTAATTTTAAAACAATTTCTTACTTGTCGAAAAAATACCTACTAATTGTAGTTCTGCAATGTTAATTTTTTATTTTTGAAAATACAGCTCACAGAAAATGGGACCTGTGCTATTTTTTAAGTGTATTTCGCTCTAGTTGAAGAAAAGGTTCATCCAAAAAATTTTAAAATTATCCCAAAAAATACAGTGTGTTTCAAAACTGCAGGACCTTGAGTTCAGCCTGATCCATGAAGGAAAATCGATTTTTGAGAAAATCATCTGAACAAGACAATTATCTTTAGCTGGTGTCAAATGGACAAACGTTTTACCATCAACTAATTTTATAGTAGTCTTAAGGACGTGCAGAACTTGGTTCCTGACAACATTAGATGAAGTAATTTATATGAAGGATTTCTCCTTTGATATTAGTGCCCCCACTAAACAAATGGTTTCTGTAGAGATATCAGTTTTTACCCCCACAGCTTTAACATCTTTGTCTGGAACAAAAATCTTTCTCTGTGACAAAGAAAAAAGGGAAGAATCTGACATTGGAGAGAAATTTTTATCATGTATTGAAACTCCTTGCTGTAATATTCAAGATGCCAAGAAATAATGTAGTTTTAAATAAAGATTTGTGTGTGTGTGTGTGTGTGTGTGTGTGTGTGAGTGAGCTCCTCCTAGTCTCAATTTTCTTGTGAATACCATCAATTCAATTCTGAAATTCTGTATAATTCACATGATAATTCTTTTCGATTCACAACTTTTACTTCTATTTTGTTTCAGATAGTCAAATAGAGCTGCAAATAATGTATGCTGGGACCAAACTGGCCCTCCAAAAAGAAGCGGGCTTGACACGTGTTTATGAAATTCGTGAACTTGATGAGCTCACAGAAGATTGGTTAAAGGAGAAGTTAAGGAAGTGAATTACAATGAGATGACAGGTTGTAAAACTTATTAATTCATTTAAACAAGACAGTAACATGCATGACCCAGGTATCTAAACTCATACTTTTTGTATTGTTGCCATACCCTTGTTACTGTCTTGTTGCTGAATATAAGTGATAGGCCAGATTTTGGTAGTTTTACATACTTTTAAAATTGGCATATTTTACATTCCATCAGTTCAAGGTAAAAATTTATTGCACTAATTTTTAAATACAAGTAACAATGTTATGTAAGACAAATATTCACTGGTTATGCTAGGTGTACAACTGGAAGAAAAAGGGGGGGAGGAATATCCTTGAAATGCAACTTTGGGAACATGAGGTATAAAAACAAAACAATACATCAAAACCTAAATAACAAGGACACTGGGACAATTGATAATACAACTCGATGATGCTTCCAGAAATATCTTGTGTAGTTGTGGATGTTTCACGTTGTGATCAAAGAGTATATCATTCTGCAAGAAAATTCAAGAGTCAATAATACAAGTCAGTAATAGCAAGTCCTTAACTGATATGTATTACATATTCATGAATTGTGTTAAAATGTTACAGGTGGATTTCTACTGAAGAACACATGGCCCGATAAAACATTAAAATGGCAGGAAATTTAAATTTTATGGTAATATTTCAGATCAAACAAAAAATTATAATTTGTACAGTGAGGAAAGAAATCGAAATTCACTTTCGGGGGCAGTTTGCCTGCTATTAATTCATTGAGATAGATTCTTGGGCATTTATAAATCTTAAATCCAATATAGATCATGACAAAACGAGAACCAAAGTTATGCGGGTCAACTATTTAAAAAAGTCATTATCACCTCAGATTTAATTTACTATTTAATTTTAATTTGGTGTAAATAAAATTTTGCATTTAATTAGTTCCTAATTTAGTTAACTTTTTACTGGAGGTACTGCTTACTCAAAGTTCAAAGAGAAAATTTTGGATTTATAAGCTTTAATAATTGTACAATAATATTTCTGATCATAAAGTTTTGTAAGTGCCATGGTATAAAGTGCCATAGCATTGTGGAGAGTTGCATACAATATAATGTATTTTCTGTAAATTGACCAACTTACAAGTACAAATAGAATTGTATGGTTATTTATACTATTCTGCATACTTTTTGACGAGCCGGTCTCGTAAGAAAATAAATAAAAAAAATTCCTAAAGATTAATATTCAATTATTATTAGGTTGGTGCCATATGATTTATTTTGCTGTAAGTTTGGTATATCTAGACAAATAAAAACAATCAGCTGTCAAATATTTTTTAATAATTTTGTCCCCCCCCCCTTTCTCCTTTAAGTACTCAAGTTGTAAATATTTGTGGCATTTTGAAACTTAGTATTGAATCCATCTTCCTTCAACAGAAATTTACTTATGATGTAAAGTTTCCCCAAAAGCACTTTTCATATCAGAAGTCCAAGCTTAGTCTTGGAACTATCTGTTCAGAAATCGAAAATACATGAAATGACTTTTCATGAACCCTACCAACGGTAGGGTCGATTTATGCACCTTTGATTTTGTCCAACATTCTATTTTAATAATGTACCCAAATTTATATTCTAGAAATGGATACAACTAGCAGGAAATTACCACTCTGTGACAAAGCAATGAAAGAAGACTCAATTTTGATGAATTTCTCTGATGCTTTATTTAGATATGAACACACACCTAGTAAGTTCTAGAAGAGGAATGGTAATTAACTACCATTTTCTCTCTTTCTCCTCCCTCCCTCTTTAGCGAGTGAAGATGAGTGCTCACCATAATTGTGTTGAGATATTATAAACAAATATAAATTTTAAGGAACATACCTAAATTTGTTATTTTTTATTTATAATACATAATGGGGATTTAGGGCTTCGTAATTAAAACATTTTGAAAGTTTGAGTTTTTTGAGAAGTGTGTTCTTCTATTAATAACATAACCTGATTTTTCAGTCCTATTTTCTCTAGATACAACCTAGTTTGCAATGCGCTATTAATTAGTTACTTACCCATACAAGTAGTAGAAAAATGATAACAAATAAAATGCAAGCTTCACCCATCCTTCTCTTTGGCATTTTGCTAGAACATCAGCATTCATGATACTGGTTGGATCATACAGACCAGCTCCTGTCATAACTGGTCTAGTCCGGTACCTGTAATAAATATTTTTAATTTTATACCCATAGAGATTGTTTCTCTAATTAAGAAAATTATTGTATCAAGGACTCAATGGTGAAAAGAGAAATGGAATTTTATTCTTTAGATCAATCCATTAAATATAAAATTACTAAAATAAATGTAATTGCTCATTATTTTAAAATTAAAGAATGATATAATTTCTAACCACTGATGTACAAAATTATGTTTAATTTTTTTAAAACTAGAATGGTAGTCAAAGATACATAGGAAAAGACCTAGTAAAATTAGTAGTGTAATAAAATGTAAGATCTGGCAGTACCTAGAGAAAAAAATGTAAAGCAATTAAGTTGACATCACAAATTCATGACTCACTTGTTTCGTGTCTAGTTTCAAATTTTACACGAGCCTGGGAAGATGGAGGTCAAAGGAGGTGTAGTCTACCAGATATACATCCGGAATGAAGGAAGAAGGTACACAAGAGGTGAATTTCAAGTCTCTTTGGGATTCTGGAACATGCAACATTAAATTTGATGTTCAAAACAACAAATTCTTTCCTTAATTATTCACACTTCCTACTGCTAGAAATATATTGGCAGATATGCAATGCACTTTCAACATCACATGAGAATGAGAGTTACAAACATGTTTCAGCCCAATTGCACTTTCCTAGAGTTAAGCTATCATTCCATGTCTAAACTGGAATTCAGGTACCAAAGATAAAATTCTTGAAGATTCTATTTCAGGGCATCTTAACTACCTCACAACCACATATTTTAAGAAAATAGCCATCAATACTTCACATAATTTGGTTAAAATTGAAAGTGCTAATAACATTTTGCAGGCAATTATGTGAAATGCACGTTGTTTCCACATAATTTCCAATTTTTTTAGTTTGCAGTCAATTTCTGCCTCTAACTATGAAAACCTTGTTCAAGCAACACCACATAAACTGTGGCCCCATGTACGTAAATATACATGAAAATAATTGCTCAGTGGGAAATGGTCGTTTGTCAGCTTATTTTCAAACCGTATTTTTACAATGGATACAAACGTATTTTAATGAAGCGAGTTAGGTAGGGGAATGTTTTGTTTAACTCCATAAACACTATAGAATAACTGTTTATTAAATATTCCATAGTGAAATCACCCAACGGAGATCTGTAGCCTTTACTGTGTCCAAACTCATAATCAAGAATGTGTAAGTGGTCGAGCTATCACTTCGACATATTTTTGATACATATGAGGTTGAAAACAGAGAGATACAGTACCTTGATACATATGAGGAGGAAATTTAAAGAAAGAAATTGAATGTTTTTTGCGAAAAAATTGTTTTAAATAAATTTAAAATTGCCTATATTTCACGCAAAATTATACGAAAACTACTAATATTTCGTAAAGTTGAACGTGACTTTACTTCAAGATTTGACTTCATTGAAGATAGAGATTTTTTTCTAAATGAAATCTGTTCTTTATTGTAGTTGTAAAAAGACGCCCCCTCCCGAAAAAATTGCACTATTGGAAATTTCGAATAATCTGGGATTTCCCACATGAGACCTGCGCCATTCTATGAAGCGTCCTTTACACTAACCGAGGGCAAAGGTTTAACAAAAAATTGGAGCCATTTTTGAGAAAATTTTGAAAATGTTCTTCAGGCTTCATGTAAAGGACCATAAAAAAGTCACAGTATCCGTCTGAAACTCCGACAGCCTGGAGTTCGTTCAGATCGATCAGGGAATATTCATTTTAGAGAAAATGGGCTGAACGATTTAGACGCTAACGTTGACCACAGGCGGAGACAGAACGGTTTTGCCGTCAATCAATTTTTCGATATCAAGGACCAACAAAACATTAAATCTGGCTACACATGTTAAGAGGCAGTGGCGGCTGGTGCCCCAACAGACTGGATGTTGCACCTCCATCGAAAGACGGAAATGTAATTTCCAAAATTCAAAATACTCATATATAATAAAAATGTACGCAATTCAAATCAATTAAAACTAAATAAAAGTCTATATTGAAACACTACTTACACAATTTTATTCGTCCGCGTAAGGCATATACACCTCTCGCGCACGTGGTTCTGGCTTTCATTTCCACTGGGCACATTCGACTCCAGCACATTGCAACAAGCATTATTACTTCGAAACGTTTCACACAAATTAAATTATTTTATTTCAAAAACTTCACTACCCTGGTATATTTGGCAATAATGGAAGATCTTCGACACACCTTCATATTCACAAGAACGTTCGCTAACCGCTGGCCAGCTGCAGCCACACTGGCTTCCGCGTGACTAAGGGACTTCCATCCAGAACTGCCACCTTTACAAAAAGAACTCATCAAATGTACGTTTTGAATCAACAAACCTAATATCAAATGAAAACAAATTCTCCAAATATAAACAATGCATTGAATATCGTCAATAATTGACTGAACTTGTGTACTTCCATAACAAGCGAAAATCACGAAACTACTTTCCAGTGAGTCAGACGAAGACAGAATATGGGTATTCCACCGAGATTCCCTCCGTCGCCGCGCAATTCCCTTAAATAATTACTCTTAAAAATTTCACTGTTTAGCCATTATGCACAAGGTCTAATATGAGTTGGTTAAAATAATCTCTCTTTTTTAGATACTTACTTTTACTTCGCTGCGAGGCTCAAGACTTCCCAATTTACATAAAGCAACCCTGAGTCTGTCCAACGCATTTGGACGAATTTTTTTTGGTTGAACAGTCGGTAAGAAAAAGGGGAAAATGTGAACGAGATAAGTAAATAATGCGATGGAAATAATGCGTTGGGCAAACTCAAGGTGTACTAACGGTGTAGGCCGAGGGTCTTGTCATAAAGGTAGACACGCGTAGCGTAGCGTCAACTGATCCTAAAAGTATTACGTTATAAGAGACCATCCTGCTCGCAGGTAGTTAGAGCCACCATTGGAACCGTGGCTCTAGATAGTTCGCCGGCGTGACTTCCCCACTTTTCCGAACACAGAAAGAAAATTACTATTTTGACCAACTCATATTAGCTACTATGCATAGTGGCTTGACAATGTGATTAATTTTTGAAGAGAATAACTTTAATTTTGCCCCGGAATTATGCACAATGGCTACATAACGTGATTTATTACAGTTTCACTAATCACTCTGACCAAATTCGGTTGATGTTAAATCAGGGGGTCGGCGGAACTGAGCGCCGAGTGCCACCACGCCCCACTCGCCTGCACTTCCGAGTAGTGCGGCTGACGAAAAGTGATATGCTGGGGCATTTGTGCTTTGTGGAATGGCACCAGAGATATTTTAACTCTCATATGCTTACGCGATAACATGGAAGGAAATAATACATACACTTCATATTAGACAAACATGTGTAATAAAATAATGTAAAGCAATGCCAACAAAAGCGGACCAACTTCAATTGCCGCGAGAGCAAGTGTGTCTTCACTGCAATGATAGTAGATAGTAGTTAGGCCACTCTTACTCTTGAACAAAGATGTAGTTAGTCGATATGTGCTCTCGATACTTCGTACATCTTTAATGATCTTTTATTGTTTTCTTGCTTTAGTACAAACTATTTTGAACAAGGTTCGCCCTTCTGTCATTTGGGATGAAAAAAATTAGCACGCTTTCTTTAAATGTCCCAGCCTCGCCAACTCGCCGTTTCTTCTCTGAGACAACTGTGTCGTATGCAGGGAAAATGACGCACTGAAACTCAGCACATACTAATAAGCGAACTGAGCTGGCTGCTTCAACTGATAGGCGAGGCGACCGACCGACGCGTATCAGCAAAAACTTATACTGGCACGTAATACGCCAGCACTAGCGCCATCGTGCACGAAGACCTGTCTTCGTGCAATCTTTATTACAAATTTCCAATCCACGCGGAATTTGAAACAAAACTGCGCAGCCTCCAGCCATGTGAGAGGTGTATAGTTTCATTAAAAACACAGGAACTCGAAAAGTTTCGATCTTGAATAAAATATCTAAATATTCGATTGTGTTATTCCGCTTATTCTCATACTGCACGTACTAACAATTATCATATTCAGGAGCAGTGGCGATTGGTGTGTTCCTCGAAGATGGGGTTGCAGCTTCATCGAATTACAAATTTAATTTAAACAAATGCGTTATCTAATGTACTGGTATACTGGAAGACTATACTAATACGAACTGTTTATGCGAGTTCCACAAGCTTCATGTTTCTTCGAACTTTTTTAAATTCTTTAAAGATTACAAGAAGAAAGATTCGTTATACTTTAAAGCCTATCTTCGGCCATGTATCGTCACTTTCAATACAAAATACACATATTTTTCGCACAGATGTCAAATATGAGCCATTCCACGTCAAATCGCACAAAAAGACCAAAGTTTGACCTTCATATTTTTAATTATTTTCTATTTATTATATGGAACAAATAAATTAACACGTGTATTATTATTATTATTATTTTTAACATTATTATTTTCGGAAATATTGCATGATGGAATTTGCTAAAAATGACGCGCATCACTTTAAAATATCACATATTTGAATACACTAATTATAGAAACTCCGTTTAAATTCCATTCGAAACTTAAAATTATGTTTAATTTTTGGGATTTTGCCAAATATTTAGTTCTTGAATTTTCAATTTAAAAAAAATTCAAAATTGAATATTTTTGTACAATCGATGAGAAAAAAAAACCATTAATAAACGCTCTAGAGTATACTTGACAACTCCAGAAAAAAATCAAAGTGGGATCTTAGTAACTTTAAGAAATATTAATTTTTTATTAACCAGTGTACAGTAGATTGCTGCAACAGACGCGTTTCTTGTCTTACTGGCGATGGGTTTCTTTGGATGAAGCAGTAATTTAAATACTTCTTGACGTGGTACAACTTAACGATTGTGTTTGGTTATTAAATGACGGATTTTTGACTCACGTTATGACTGATATTTTGAAATTTTCTGGTCCCTCATTACGCACTTCAAATAATTGTACTCCCTTACCTTAGAATTTCTTAATTTTCGACACTATGCGGTTTAATGCCTTACCGAATTTACTATCGGGTCTGGACACAATTCCATTTTTTCATCCAACTTTTTAGCAATTTTTATCATGTGTTTGGTTGCTGCGAAGTGTCGTTTAATTTTACTGTATCACCAACTTTCAAAAATTGTCAAAATTTGAATTTTCAATGCCTTGTGATCTGTTCAGTGAGAGGAATCGATAAGTTTTTAAATAATGTCTTTCTTGTCTGATTTTTCAATTGACGGCGTTTTTCCCCAAATTAAATTTTAAGGATACCGTTTTTGTTCAATTTTCTTTTATTCTCGGGGGCCTTAATTTTTTGATTGATATCAAGATTAACTTGTCATTTCCCTGTTTTCAGTATATTCATTGGAGCAACTTTAGTTAATGCCACGAGAGCCACTGATCTCCACGCTCTCTTCACCAACAACAAGCATTTTTGGAAGCCGACTCCCTTTGATATGAATCACAAATTCGCCAATCTAATGACTCCTCTAAATAAAGTTTCACTAGTAAAACGGGTTTACGCGACTTCGAGATTTTCTTTTCTTAAAATCGTGATCAGGAAGATTAAATTGTTGAAACAACTGTCGTATCTCATGCGGTGATCGCCACTCATGTTGCACACTGTAAGCACGATTCACAGAACTCTAGCTCTCTTCTCTTTCTAAGATGCGTATTGCGACTGTTGCACAGAAAATTTTACTGAAGTCCATTGACAAGTAGGCTGTTGTATTTTATGAGCAATGTCAGGAGGGTACCTCATCCCTAGGACGCAAAGGGATTCAGCAGTAATTCAGCGTTTTGCTGACACGACGAAAAGCAGAAGTACAATTCGTTTCGCTGTCACTCATCCCTTCTGGGGACAGGGAAAACAAATGAGTTACTATTATTTCTTGAAACCTAATCAGGCAGAGGTCATTCTTTTCGGCCCTTGTATCAGACTGATCAAACACAATTCGTTAGAGCAGGGGCAAGAAGCGCGCGGCCGCGTAATTATAATAGATTTTTTAGATCTGTACGTGTTCAGGGCCCACATTTTTCTTGTGTTTTGTAGAAAATTGAATAAAAATATACCTATTTTTTTCTTCAAATTTTATCTAAGCGAGTTCATAAAGAAATTTTAATTTTTTTAAAATCATTACAATTATTAATGAAATATTTATTTTTTGAGAAAGTAATTTACAGAGGAATAAAGTACGCGTATCAAAGTAACTGGTATGAAACAAACCAGGAATTATGTTAAGTATATTCGGAGCATCAATCAATCAAATTTTGTGGAGTACGAGTATATTCCAAAATTTTATATAGGCATAACTATACAAATAATACATTTTCAGGTAAATAAAGAAACGTGTCTTTTTATCAGGGCGATAAGCGATGTAACTTGTTGGAATTCAATTTTTTCCCCCCAGTTTTCCAGGTCTGATAATACAAATTTTCCAGGTTCTTTTTTGCACATTACAACATATTTTTACCTTCTACTGCTTACGCAGTAGAGAAAAAGTTATGCAATGCTATGGGGAAAAACTGCGAATTTTCGACAGAAAAACTCTTAACAGACTCTGGCAAGGAAAAAGTGAATAAATCCAGTTACAAAATTTAACACGTGGTATAGCCAGAATCCATGTTTTGGGAGTCCTTGATACCGAAAACGCTGTTGACGGCAAAACGTCCGTCCGTTAGTGAACTTAAACCGTTCAGCCAATTTTCTTGAAAATTGATATTCCTTAATCGATCTGGTGATGCCACAGCCCCTTAAATTTAAAATCGAAATTTTAATTTTTTTTGTTGGGGGGGGATTTTACATGAAGCCCCTGGGACATGTTCAAAATTTTCAAAGAAATGGCTCCATAGTTTTTGATTTTGTTTTGTTGGATATTGAGAAGACACTTTAAGAGAATAGTGCAGGCCTCATGCTCATTGAAAACCCTAATTATTCGAAAATTGCTACAGTTCAACATTTTTCGGTGTCCTCCTACAATTACATATTATTAAAGATAGGCTTCGAAATTAGGTCCTGTACAATTTTTCGAAATTTTGGGTACTTTTCGCATAATTTTGTGTGAAATATAAGCAATATCGAATTTTGTTTAAACAAGTTTTTCTCAAAAAACGGCATCACCAATTTTGTTTCAATTTTCACCGCAGATAGGGCTTAGGACGTTGAAGAGTACAGGGCTCATGTTCGTTGAAAATTTTGATTTCTGAAAATTGCAACATCTCTACAATTATGAAGATATTCTTTTGTCAGGGAAATATGTTCAATCAAAACAGACCTTTAAATAATGTCATGTTCGATTTTTCGAAAATATGAGATTTTTTCGAAATTTTGTGTCAAACTGACTTTTTAAAACAATTTTTCTTAAAAAAACGGCACATTTTTCGTAAAGGACGCTAAAGCGAGTGATACAGGTCTCGTGTTAGTTGATACGCCCCTAAAAAATTAATAAAAAAATTAAAAATAATTAAAAAATCTGCGTCTTCTTACAACTTCAATTGCGAAGATACATTTTTTCTTAATGAAATATGTTCATAAAAACATCTTCCAATAAGTTCATATTGAATTTTTCGAAAATATGAGTATTTTGTGTGAAATTTGGCATCAAACATAGTTGCGCGTTTCGAACTTCCTGTGCTTTGTGAAGATAATCAATCAATCGTAACAATCAACGTAATCAATTTATTTCCAATACTAAAGCACTGTGCTAATTAATTTTCTGAAAGATTTATTGTATTTCTGTGACAAGTGACGATTCCGTTGTTTTGAACGTTACGAGGACGGTGTTTCAAATCTTATTTTATATATCGAAGACAAACCTTCACATATTATCTTTTATTTAATTACGGTAAAGTATAATCTACTGATTGTATTAAACAGTTGCAGCTTAAGTGGACGAAATTCTACCAAGCCACACTGCCAAATCTCGTAAGTATCGAATCGTAATAGATTCGTAAGTATTCGTAATAGATTTTGTGAGTAGCATACCTTCTCGTTTTTATATTGAATCTTACTTTTTAATTTACTGAATACACATCAATTTTACACTTTTAGCATATAAAGCTAGGTTTTTGTTGCTCTTATCTGGGTTTTCTTGTATTTATTCCAATTTTTATCACGTATATTAAAACGCATTCGTGACATGGCGACTGCTCGTTCTACTCTTTTTACTCTCTACAGTCTCAAAGCCGACCTTCTGAAAGCCTTCACACACGTAAACTATAATTTAGATCAACATATCCGAAGGTTGGAAGAGGTCGTTCTCTACACAGACGGTTGGGTACAAGTCGGCAACATAGCGAATATACCAACCGTACATCCGTGACTGTACAAAAGACACAGACACCGCATCCAGTCACAACTCAAAACAAATTTAGTGTTTTAGATTATGAAAAAGATTTTCCTCGCCTTCCTGATCCTCACCACCCTTCTCTACCATCGACAAATACATGCACAAACCAACGCAAACAGGCTAGGAAGCGCGTCAAAACCAAAACACGTAAAGCTGCGCATCCTAGCTCACTTGAAAACAAATGACATTCCTACTGAGCCTAAAAAACAGGTACTTATTTTAGCTGACAGTCATAGCCGCCATCTTTCCTCCATTCTCAGTAGGAAGTTACCCTCCAACTTCTCAGTCTCATCCACTTTTAAACCTAACGGGAGGTTTGCAGATGTGACTGCAGAGTTGGACACCCACACAAAAACGCTGACCAATCAGGACAGTCATTATCATACGAGGGCAGAATGATATTAACTTGGGCGGTAACTTTACACCTGAACAACATGTAAACAAATTACAATGTGCCGCCCAATATACTAACATTGTAGTCTCGACTCTGCCCTTCTGGTACAACAGACCAACACTATGCAGCGAGATTCAGCACGCAAACCAACAATTAAAACCGCAACTAAGAGAAACAAATGTCACACTTTTTGAAATTAATTTCCTCTCAGCAAAACTCTTCACCCGGCATGGTCTTCACATGAACCTTGCTGGAAAACATGCAGTCGGTAACAAGCTTGCTCAATACATCATCAACTCCAATCCTACGCAGTCTCCTGCCAAAAATCCATCCCTTTCACCTTCCTTACGGTCTCCACCCCCATCGTTATTTCGAACCCTGTTGCCTCTTCCTCTGAACCTACTCCCGTTTCTTCCATTCCCACTACCAATTCATCTACACCCGATGCCCCATTTTCCTCACAACCTGCCACTGCCGGGACACACTACAACCTTCGACCACGCACTCGAGGTAAAAATGGAATAAATATATAGCAACTACAGTCAGATGCAGCAGAAAAACGTTCGTGTTGGTACTTGCAAAAGATAAACATTCTGCACCACAATGTTCAATTCCTTTCAAATAAAACTGACTTAATCGAGGCAGCTCTACAGAGCGATTTAAATCAAATGGATGTTCTTTGCTTTACAGAACATTGGTTATCTCGTTAACTTAACATTTTTCAAATGAGAGAGAGAGAGAGAGGGAGATAGATAGAGAGAGAGAGAGAGGGAGATAGAGAGAGATAGAGATAGAGAGAGATAGAGAGAGATAGAGATAGAGATAGAGAGAGATAGAGATAGAGAGAGAGAATCGCATAAAGGTCCTACATATGGGGGTTCTTGTATTTACGATAAGAAATAATATTGATTCTATTTCCTTGGCGGAATTAAATTTGTATTCCGTTGAAAATGTTTTCGAAATTTCTGTTGTACATCTTACTTCCCTAAAAGTGATATTACTTTGCATCTACAGACCTCCAACAAAGAGAGCTGCAGATTATATTTTGTTCTTAGAAAAACTAGAGATAACACTTAACAAAGTCAGCAATAGCTTTTTTTGAATACATTGTTGTATGCGGAGATTTTAACATCGATTTTCTGGTCGAATCTTGCGAGAAAGAAAAGTTTCTCAATTTAATTAATTCCTTCAATTTAGACATTACAATTAATGTACCTACACGGATCACACAACATTCGATGAAGGCAATTGATCAAATTATAATTAACAAAACTACTACTCGATATGAAGCTGAAACAAAAGATTTAGGATACAGTGACCACGATGCACAAATTCTTACCATTATAAGAAATGCGATCACTGACACAATAAATAATACACGTATGACTGGATTGTTTACTAAAAGTAAAAAAAATTATTCATTGATTACTTGATGCAGGAGTCATGGGAAACGGTTTATAATACTGTTGATACAAACGACAAATATAATTCCTTTTTTCACGTCTTTCATTTCATTTTAACACTTGCTTTCCTCTTAAAAAAATAAAAAACTTCTTGGATAACACAAGGGATTAGGACATTTTGTAAAAACAAGCGAATTCTTTCTTTCATTTCTAAACGTCATGACGTATCTCAAGATTTCATCTACTTTAAAAAATACACATCTTTGTTAAGAAAAGGCTAAAATCATGAAAGACGATCAGGATATTTTGAACTCAAAAAAAAAAAAAATGTGAATATAAAAAAATACGATCAAATCAACTAGAAACCTTTAGAATGTTGTTTTAAAATATAACGATATAAATATGAACGATCCCGCAACAGTGGCTAGTCTCTTTAACCAATACTTTTCGAGAATTGCTGCCGATCTCACTAAGGGTCTTCAGCCACAAAATTCAATAATAGACAGTTCACCCAAAATTTTAGACACGATGTTCGTTTCCGAAACTTCTTCCTATGAAATTCTCAAAATAATCGGTAAACTAAAAAATAAATATTCGTCCGATGTAGATGAATTCCCAGATTATTTGTTAAAGACCTGTGCGTATGCCATTATACACCCGTTAACTCGCATATTTAATGCATCCTTAATGCATCCTTATGCACTGGAACGTTTCCAGATATTTTCAAAACAGCTAAAATTAAGCCGCTCATCAAAAAAGGCAACAAAAATGAAATTCAAAATTATCGGCCCATTTCTCTTCTATCAGTTTTTTCAAAAATATGGAAATTTAAATTTCAATTGCCAACAGGATTTAAAAATCAAATTAAACCTTTAAATTTTTACGTCATGACAGCTATATTTTCTTTTCTTAAAGATGTCGCCTCATCATTGGATCAAAACGAGGCACCTATTGGATTATTTTTAGATCTCTCAAAAGCTTTTGACGTCATGGATCATGACATTTTACTTTTAAAATTACCTTCATATGGAATTCGTGGTATTGCTCTAGATTGGTTATGTTCGTACCTTAAACAACGATCTCAGGGAGTTGAAATACCTTACTGGAATGATGGAACATTACGTACGCACCTTTCCGACTCTTTGCCCGTTGCATGTGAAGTTCCTCAAGGATCGATTGTAGGCCCTATTCTGTTCCTACTTTACGTAAACGATATGCCCTCGACGATTCGAAACGGAAGAACGGTTCTCTTTGCGGATGATACGAACATCCTTTGCAATAAAGAAACAGTAAATAGTGCAATATCAGATGTTTCAAATTGGTTCCGAAATAACAAATTAATAGTACTGTGTGCTCCATTGAAAATGAACGGTGTGCCTTGACTAATGTTAAGGCAACAAAATTTTTAGGTCTATCAATTCCGTCAAACCATAAATGGAACGTCCATTTAAATGAATTGAACACACAATTAAGTTCATTATGCTACGCGTTCAGAATTCTTGCAAATTCAGTCAGCCTTCATACTGCTCCTTGTGTATACTTCGCGAATGTTCATTCCCGCCTTAGATATGGCATAATATTCTGGGGAAATACATCTTATAGCTCCCAGATTTTTAGATTACAAAAACGAATTGTACGAATAATAACCAAATCCCACCCACGTGATTCATGTAAGCCTCTCTTCATTAATCTAGGAATTTTACCATTACCGTGTCTTTTTATTTACGAATCAGTGGTTTTTGTCAAAAATGACTTCCTTAAGGGCGGGAATATATTTTCAGAAAATGCCGACGTCTATTACTATAACACTCGACGTTGAAATCATATTCATCAGGTGACCGTTTCAACAGCGCATTCCAAAAATTCACATACAATACATGTACATTATTTTACAACACTTTGCCAGATGACATTAACGATTAAATTCAATAGAAAAGTTTAAGTCCAAAGTGAAATCATTTTTATACTGAGCATCACAAGAAAAGTAACATTAATTTTAACAATTATACAGAATGCATTATTTAACATTTGAACTGTATAAATGTGTATAAACAACCTGTAACAAGTATTGTATTGCAGCCTCCGGGTCAATGACCCCCATCTCGATCAGGTTTTTCGTCCAGTTTCCCTGATCCATTGAGCAAATGCTGAGATGGCCCCTTGTTTTGCTTCTGGACATAAATGTAACTTCATTATCTGTGCACGTCTTCTAGAATTCATTGGGAAATATAGTTATTCAAATTATCGTTTCCACGTTGTTGCGGCAGGAAGTATTATTCCTTGACGAAGGACATCATGGATAAGAGCCCAAAATTTATTGCTTATTTATCCTTGAAAATAGAGTTTAGTACATGGGAGCTTTTTCTTTTAACTTTCAAAATTTATGTAGTATATGACTCAGTGTAGGGATCACAGAATTTTGAAAATGTGCACAGAATTCACTTCTCCCCAAAGCACGTCATACGCAGTTTCAACTGTTTTTTGACGTTAAAAAATTAATTAATTAATAATGAGAGGTTTTTAGAAGTTATTATTTTTATAAAAAAAAGTAGATTGGTGGAAGGTAATCAAATTAACTTCGAACTACCAAATTACTTCTTTACTTACAGAAATTTTGATAGCTGATTATGGTAGGTTTCATTTGTGAAAGTTTGAAATTACTACTGTTCCTGGCTATCGAAATACATGCTGATTTGCACCACAAGCGCTTCTTTGAATTGGTGGGGTTTAGATTATATCAACAGTATTTCTACTACTTTACATGAAAGAAAAATTGAAAAAAATGAGTACTATAAATACTACTCGTATTATTTCCTGGTGCGCATACCCGTTAAGATCTCTCTCTCTCTCTCTCTCTCTCTCTCTCTCTCTCTCTCTCTCTCTCTCACTCACTCACTCACACCACACACACTCTCTTTTGACCCAACAATCTACAAAACAGTAACAGGCGTATTTGAAGGCACATTTCGTCGAGTTACTTTCTATATTAGTTTTGATAGTAGTTAAGTCACATCACCATATAATAGGAATCAAATCAGTGTGTCAGTTCTCTTTCTTCCACGATCAGAGACACTCGCTCGCTGTTGCGCGATGGCCTGCATTGAAAATATAACGGATTCTAGGAAACGAAGCAGCTGGAAGATGGGAAGCAGCAAGCGCCGCAAGCTGGGCCGAAATGATCTTGTTTCCATCTACTGTAAATTCATTAAGAAGATCGCACATGTGCTGTTGACTTTTTAGAAGTTCGATTTGATTGTACGTAGCACACTCAAATATTGGACAGTTGATCACTTCGCGACGAACAATACCTTCTGAGTAAAGATACTTGAGATTTATCAAATTATCACCGATTATCAACTATCATTGCTTTCTTTGACAGTTATCCGCGCCTGTAACAGGTGTGCTGCGCATTCTCGCTGTCAGCGTCAATACTTGTGACCTTTCCGATCAAGGGAAGTTCTCGGCGCATCATAGAAGTGCACAGCCTAAAGCAAGAGAGGGGGACAAGTACATTTTTGGGCCCTTTTCCATTGAACTTTTTTATTTACTTATGGCTTCTTATACTACATGCAATTGATTTGGTTAAACCATTTACATGGGCTTAGAGAACTACTTCCTCAAATGTATAAGTCACCAAACTGACAGATTAAATAAGAGGAAATCCGGGATTAAACATACTGCGGGAAATTATTACGTAAGGCTACGGGACCCTCTTTCAAACTTTTAGGAGGGGGGAGACACGGCTCCCCTGTGCGCACGCCTATGGTACACAGTCATCGCCCTGGACAAGACTGCTGCTGTTTCCGGGGATTGATTCCTGAGTCGCAACCGCAGCAATCTAAGCAACGTGTAATGTGAGCGGTGTCACAAGCAATCAACGTGCAAGTATTATACGACTTCAAAGTCGCACCAAAACGGCACTGTTTCGTAACTATCCTCAGTGTCTAGTTAATGCAATACTCGCTAATCACAACCAATCACTATCAGGGAATTAAGCAAGAATTCTCAATAATCTCACGCGATCTTTCAAAACACCAAATTCAACAGGTTTCTTAACAACTACGTTAATGATCTTGTTAAAATATCAAAACAGTTATTCTCTAAATAACTTCAGAGTATGGAATTGCTGGCGCGTAATCAAGAGCCTACGTATCCCCAAATAAAATTGATTATAAAAGGCGTCGTGTGACCAAAAGTGAGAATACTTTTTAATTCTGTCGTATTGTAGAGAACCCTTTCAAATCCCACGGCCGTTTTTTAACAGTGTACGTAAAGACGCTATTAGTATCCATGTATTACTGACAAATTGAGACGGGTAATTTGAGGCATTTTTGTAATTATGTTGTCAAAAGTTAATTACTCATAAGTCCAATTTGTTGAAATGAGCGTGGTATTTGCAATATTCAGCTAGCGTTTTGCACCCAGCCGTCATTGAACCTATTCTCACGGTGGCCCGAGCATCGGGCCTAACACTACGTAGTTTGAAACAAATAGCTCCACAACATGGGTTGTTACACCACCCGAGCACAACTATCAATAACGTCATCTCCAGTGGTAAGCGATGCAGGACAACGGGAACAAATTCGCATAATCATACTTCAAACCAGCTTTATCCACTCATGTCAGCTACCGGCTAACGGCGCCACGGGTCGTACATTCGTCTACTTTCGTAGCATATATGAAGAAATAGTTCTCCATCGGCTAGACTATGTATATATTTTTATATCGTTTCAGTGAACGTTTTATAAATCTATAAATCAGTAATATTAACATCACACCTCAGCATTTGTAAGAATATATCAAAATAAGACTCGTAATTATAAAATACAAGAAGTGTGGTAACAAACAGCTATACAAACTTTAACTTGAAAAGCTGACATACTTACCTGTTAATATGATACGCAATAAGTGGTATGTTGAGACATAAAGAGAACCATTCTCCAGAGGCAATAAATAATATATTAAATAAGAGATGCAACAGGTACTCAGGCACAACCAGCTGTAAACAAGAAAGCATTCTCAACTTCAAATGAAAACTGTAATAGGAGAGCAATGCAAGCTATTTTATTTCAAAGCCCAAATATGCAAACAATGATATAATTTGTTACTTCAAATAAGCAAAATGTTGGGGGTAACAATGGTCAATAATATTAGCAAAACGTATTGTATTCATGAGAGCTAGAAGATAGGGGAGAGGAATGGGGGAGGACGAGGAGAGCGGAAATGAAGGGAGGGGAGGGGAGAATGGAGAAGTGAGACGAGGGCAAGAAAGGAGAGGGAGAGGGAGGTCGATTGAAAGAGAGGGAACCTATAATCCTCTTTCTCAGCTTTGAAGCATGCTTAATAGGGGCGTACATATATTTTCACCAATCTACACTAGTTTCATATTAACACTATTTTATTCTTTGGAATGTTGGTCTAGCAGATGTGCCTTTCATTGACTTACGTTGGCAATTAAAGATATACAATTAATATTTAACTTGCCACAGGTCATGGGATGGAGAAAATTACGATGATGACATTTAACTCTCCAATTCATTATTAACTTTGAACTATTATCATCATTATCTGCTTTCCTAGAACAAGGACTAGTTAGGCTGGATTTTATTGAGACATAGTATAATTGTAATTACAGTAGCAACAGACTTCCATTTCGGTCATTTTTGATAGAGTAATTTTGGACGAGCACGCAGGAGCACGTTTCAATAAAAGTGGTATCCTCGAGGACTCTATTCTGTGAACATCTAGGTATGTTAAACCTAATGTAGTGTGATTGGTGGCAAGGTTTCAGGTCGTTAGGCTCAACACTGTGTGGTCTATTGCGCAGTAAGTACAATGCGAAAGGTCTACACTAATTTGTTCAAAAGCACAACGTGTCTAAAATTAGAAGTTCATTTACATAAAAGGTATAACTGGTGCATCAGCGCTAAGAGCAAATTTTTCATTTATGCATGGAAAGCCAAAGTCTACATTTCAACAATGTCTTTTAAATTCCCAACAGAAGAGATGTAAAAGAATTTTACTTCAAAATGACTACGTCTATCATTTTCGAATAACAATAATAACAATAATACGCATACACACTCGTGAGAGAATAGCATTTGATTATCAGAGAACTCTTACAGGTACTAAAAAGCGAGCAGATAGAATCCTAATACACCACCTGCTGCAATGGTTCACCTTGAATCAAATGGGCAGGCGAATGAAGAGGCAGGCATTGTTAAGAGCAGTAAATCGGCACCAGAATGTCACCACTCGCGAGAAATTTTTCGAGAGTTGAAAATAATACACCTATACAACACAACTTCCAGTGGCGACCAGTTCCCAAGATACGACTCGCAACGCCACGATCCTGACTGCATAATGATATTCGCTACTGACTAGGTCTACATACAATTGTGATCTAAAGTATCCGGAACCCCCCAAAAACATACGTTTTTCATCTTAGGTGCATTGTGCTGCCGTCAGGTACGCATTCTCCGCTACCTCAATAGTCATTATACATTGTGCAACAGCAGAATGGGACATTCCGTGAAACTCAGGACTTCCGAACGTGGTCAGGTGAATGGGTGTCACCTGTGTCAGAAGTCTGTACGCGAGATTTCTACACTCCTACACATCCCTAGGTCCACTGTTTGTGAAGTGATAGTAAAATAGAAACTTGGAGGGACATGTACAGCACAAAAGAGTATAGGCCGACCTGTCTGTTAACTGACAGAGACCGCCGACATTAGAAGAGGGTCGTAAAGAGTATTAGGCAGACATCTATCCAGACCATCACACACAAATTCCAAACTGCATCAGGATCCACTCCAAGTACTATAACAGGCGTGAAGTGAGAAACCTTGGATTCCATGGTCGAGCGGCTGCTCATAAGCCACACATTACGCACGAAAATGCCAAACGCCTCCTCGCTTGGTGTAAGGAGCGTCAACATTACACGATTGAACAGTGGCAAAACGTGTGGAATGACGAATCACGGTACACAATGTGGCGATCCAATGGCAGGGTGTGGGTATGGCGAACGCCCGGTTAACGTCATCTGCCAGCGTGTGTAGTGCCAACAGTGAAATTCGGACGTGGTGGGCGTGTTTTTCCTAGAGGGGGCTTGAAATGCTTGTGCGTGGCACCATCACGGCACATGTCTACATTGATATTGTATAGTTGTCACCTTGCGTATACAATTGTCGTAATTATTGATATTGTAAGCACCTTTTTGCTTCCCACTATTGAAGAACACTTCGAGGATGGCGATTGCATCTTACAACACGATCGAGCACCTGTTCATACTGCACGGACTGTGGCGGAGTGGTTCCAAGACAATGACATCCCTGTAATGGACTGGCCTGCACAGAGTCCCGACTTGAATCATTTAGAACACCTGTGGGATGTCTTAGAACACCGAATTCATGCCAGGCCTCACCGACCGACATCGATACCTCTTCTCAGTGCAGCACTCCGTGAAGAATGGGCTGCCATTCCCCAAGAAACCTTCCAGCACCTGATTGAAAGTATACCTGCGAGAGTGAACGCTGTCATCAAGGCTGAGGGTGGGCCAACACCTTATTGACTTCCAGCATTACGATGGAGGGCGCAACGAACTTGTACGTCCGTTTCAGCCGGGTGTCCGGATACTTTTGATCACATAGTGTATTTTATACCCGAGTAAAGTGATATTTGGAGATGGAACATTTAAAATTAGAGCGTATTTCGCGGCCGGAGATAGTAACTACTTCGCTATCCGGGAGACGCCGCGACCTAGGCACAGGTGCCAAAGGATGGCTCCCGAACAGCCAAGAAATGACATTTAAAAGTGTTCCAAGTATGTTTTACCAGATGTACTATACATTTCATGGAATAGTGGTAGATAGCGGTGTGCGCAACCTCAAACACGAGGGAGGGAGTACATTTCTAAGCGCTCTACTCCATTAGGAGGGGAAACTCAAGAGAACTTTTATTGAAATAAAATGTTTTATTACGTAAGGTTATTTAGTCCCTTTACAAAATAATTCAGGGGGACAACGACCCTTTGACCGCATGCCTATGGCGGGAGATCAAGCCTACCCTCTTGGGTATTTTCTTTGTGTCTGGGAGACTTAAAAGATATTAGTCACAATATTACAAATACCAAATCTTTGACGGGCCTTAAACTTTCGTATAGTCCCAGAAATTTCCTCTCAGCTTTCGAATTACGAGGGTCAGTCAAAAAGTAATGCATCCTATTTTTTTCTACGTTTAATTGTCAGGAAATTTAAATTCAATTACATAGGTTGAAAACCAGAACATTGAGGATCATTTTGTCATTTTTCAATGTAATCTCCGCCCATCTCTACAGTTTTGGTCCATCTTTGAACAAGGGCATGTATCCCAGCACGGTAGAAATCACAGTCCTGCTTCCTAAGCTATTGACGCACGGATGTTTTGACGGCCTCCTCATCTTCAAAATGAATCCCACGATGAGCTTCTTTTAGTGGCCCGAACAGATGGAAGTTGATGGGGCCAGGTCAGGACTGTATGGGGGATGAGGCAAAACTTCCCATCCAATTTTGACAATCTCGTCAGAGGTGTGACGACTGGTGTGTGGTCTTGCATTGTCATGCAAAAGAAGAACATCTGCCATTGATTTTGTTGGGCGAACTCGCTGAAGACGTGCTTTAAGTTTTTTGAGGGTTGTGACGTATTGAACAGAATTTATTGTGCATCCCTGCTCCAAAAAATCAACCATAATCACACCCTCTGTATCCCAGAAAACTGTTGCCATAACTTTCCCTGCCGATCGCACAGTTTTGAATTTTTTCTTCCTCGGCGAGCTTGTGTGACGCTACTCCATTGACTGCCTCTTTGATTCGGGTTCAAAAAAATGCACCCATGTTTCGTCCCCGGTCACATTTTTTTTTCAAAAACTCATCTCCCTCCAAACGGAAGCGCTGCAAGTGTTGGGAGGCTATTGTTTTCCTTGCCTCTTTATTCTGATCGGTTAACATTCTTGGAACGCACCGTGCACAAACTTTTGAGTACCCCAATTGTTGAATAATCGTGATCACACTGCCTTTACTAAGAGAAATAATGCGACACACTTCGTCACACAACTTGCTGAATGTTGTGTGGAGTCACTGCACTCACCGGCCTGCCGCTCCGCTTTTCGTCAGTCAACGGTGTTTGCCCTTCAGCTTCCTTACAACGACGAACCCATCGTCTAACAGTGCTGACATCCACTGTCACAACACCATACACCTTCTTTAGTCTTTCATGAATTCGTATGGGCGTTTCACCTTCTGCATTCAAGAATTCAAACACACAACGCTGTCTCGAACATCGATGTCGGCCATCTTACAAACTTCTGCTGTGCTGCCACCTGTTGACGAAGAAAGTTACTACTGCAGTGGATTGCAGAAGAAGGTTTGAGAAATGGCGCCAAATTCAAATTTTTCACTTAACTTAATTCTTTTAAGTAGAAAAAAATGGGAGGCATTACTTTTTGACTGACCTACGTACCTTGTATGAATGCCCTTCGATCAGTATCCTCTATCACATGCTTAAAGATCTTATGCTCCATCCGAGGAAAAAGTGTAATCAACATATAGAGTCATTTTTGAAAACATTTTGAAAATGAAGAGGCGTCATATGTTAAGTACATCCAAAAATCAAAATATTTGTTTCAAACTCGCAGCGTCTCGGCTTCAAGTTCGGCAAAAATGGAAAGATCAATTTTGGCGAAAATCGCCTGAACGGTTTGGGCGCTAGCGCTGATCAGATCCTGTCAGAGACGTTTTGGTGTCTCCATTTTTCGTTATCAAGGACCCACAAAACGTTCTCACTAGACAAGGTGTTAGAGAAAGTGATTTATTACATTTAGGAACAAAATTTCTCCACTTTTTTTTGGTATCAGGGCCCTACAATAGAGCTTTTCTGACGAACGATCGCCACTTTCTGCTGCAGCTTTACAATTCTCTCTTTACTACGTATGTATCTAGGCAGTAAAGAGATGGTAAAATAAGCAATACTTATCAATAGGGGGGGTGATGATATAAAACATCACTAAAAAATGATCAATAAAATGCTCTTAAAATGTTTAAAAAAGCTGTTCGGATGAACAACTCAAGCGGTTGGATATGTTACTGATGTAATCGCAGTTTCTTCCTTTCATTCAAGTGAACTTAACTCGGAAACTTTTGATTTGGACTGTTCTTTACCAGAAAATCTGCCTTTAGGAATCCCAGATCGGCCGAAATGGAAACGATAGGCGTCACAGGAACCTTAGATTACATATTCACAACGGCTGGTATTACAATTACATTGCGAAGAAATTGAATTGGCTATTCAGGAATTCTGTGGAGAACATTTGTTGCATCTCGTAAATATTATTTGCAGCAGATACCATTAAAATGATATTAAAAATCAATGAAATTAGCGAAAAATGCAGTAATAATGACAGAAAGAGGTAAAAAGATGACTTATTAGTCGAAATCGATGAAAAATGAAAAAAACGTATAAAAACGGATCATTTCCATTTTGTCATAACATAAAATAATTTCTACCTAAACGGCATTGTTGTAAAGTGAAAAGAAAGAAAATTACATTTCATTAAAATCCGCCCCCTACTTATCAAAGTTAGTAGTCACTATTTTTGCGTGAACTCCGTTTACAACGTGTTCCAGCGGACTGCAACACTTCGCATTTGAATGACCAGTATAATGGGACACAACTGTTGCTCACAATTATTTTCGGGGCGTGTTTAGGGGCACACTGCAGCAGAGCTTTACCATAAATGAATATAATATTTATTATCTTGGCCACTCGGGCGGCTCATGAACAGCGTGCTAGCTTTCTGCGAGGCGGTCCCGGGCTCGATTTCCGCCCGGGAAAAATTAAGCTGTAGTTTTCTAATATAAATCGTTCTAGTTTCTCTAGATGTGACGAAATATCAGGGAGGCCCAGTAAGCCAGCTTTGTAAGAAGCTAGCAGGTAGTAATGTTTTTGTGGAAATTAGTGCTATTTCAGTGTTGTAATTTTACGTAAAATTAATTTCGTTTTGTTGTTTCGCCTTGCAATTTTCTTCCTCTGTACAATAAATGCGCTATTTGTTCGCCTTGAAATAGATTTTTCATTCACCTTTTTGTCCCCTTTAGGTTGGATTTTGAAAAATTGTTACGAAGGTTTGCCTTTTGTTAAGTTTGTAAGTAACAATAGTCTAGCTCAAACAACCATGCTTAGTGAATAAGTTAAAGAGCCACCTCGAAACTAGTGGCCCCTTTAAGAAATTAAGAATTGTTCCATTTTATATAATGTTTTTACTCTTTCATGATCGAAGATTTGTAATGTGTTTTGTATAATGTAATGCTCTTTAAAGTTTTTATTTCAGGATCAATTTTCTTGTATGTAAAGTTAAGGTCGTTTGTAAGTTTGGTTAATAACACACCCCAACTAATATTGTAAATCAAAATAAAGAAAAAAACAAAACCTACAACTCTGATAACTTCATTTGGTTCATGTGATTTAGTTCGAGAACCCGGCCATTTCTTGAGAAAATGCATTTGAGAAGCTTGAACAAGAAAGTGATCTATAGTATCGAAAGTAGTTTAGTGAAGTGAAGAAATATATTCAGAAAAATTTAATTATACTAGTACATATTTTAAAAAGTAGACCAAGATATATTAGAATAGATAAGGGTCTTTGGACTAGAAATAGGCGGTTCCGCTTAGATGAAAATCGTTCTGCTGGAAAATGACATTTTACGGAGGGCGTTCTATAAGTTATCTACCCGACCATGAATATGCAATTTGATAATGAAACTCACCTCATTACTTTTCAATATAGTCCCCCTTAACTTCAACACACATTGTCTCCAGTGATCGCATATCCTTAGAATAGAAGGAAACATCTTGACAGCCCAGGTATCCCATTACAGCTTCTTTAACTGTTTTGTCGTCACGAAATCTTTGCCCAAGCAAAAAATTCTGATGTTTCGAAAGAGAAAGTAGTCACTGGGAGCCAGATCTCGACTATATAATAGATGATTAAGCTGTACGAAGCCACAGTCCTTCACAGCAGCATGTGATTTGCGTGACTTGTATGCAGATGCATTGCCATAGAGCAAAAACACAGCAGCAGACAATGGCGCTTCTGTTTGACAGACACACGTAAAACCCTTATGGTGGAATAATAGGCATCTCCAGTGATGGTTGTCTTGTGTGGCATAAATTTTAAAAACAGAACATCTTTTGTGTCCCAAAAACGGTGGCCATGATCTTTCCGACTGCCTCCTCACACGAAATTTTTTGGGTGTTTAAGACCCCTTGTGCTTCCATTGCATGGACTCAGGATCACGAACAGTGAACCCATATTTCATACTGTTGAAATTTGTGTGTAAAAATTACCTGGATTTTCTCTAAGCAAGTTAAAATTCTCTTTGTCATATTGCTGGTGAAATGCTTTCTGCTCGAGAGTCAACATTCTTGGTCCCTAGTGGGAAATGTCTGACATTTCTGTACGGTTGATACTATGAACCGTGCCTATTGAAATGCCAAGTTCATGGGCTATAATACCAGTCGTATTGATGATCTTAAAAATCTGCCTCCACTTTTTGGCACATTTCCTTTGAAGATGCTTCCACAGGCCGTCCTGAACGTGGAACACCTTCAATCCATTCTCTTCCCCACTTAATTGCTTGGCCCAAAATGTTACTTTGTAGTGTGGAGGTGCAGCATTGCATATACAAAATGCATCCTCTCATGGATTTCTTTATGCTGCTTCCCCTTCTATGCCCTTCTTTATGTTCGAAATCTCTCATTTTCTCTGTTGACCCGCACGGCACTATACTTGGCATCTACTCACATCAAGAGCTTACGGCAGACTGATTTGTAACTGAGGTCGAAGTATATCAAGCCATGTCCCAACCTGCCTGTGTACGCTCAGCTCTCCAACAATGAGATAAGATACGGACGCAGATAACTTATTGAACGTTCCTCGTGTATAACTTTTCTTGTGCACTGACGATGTACATGTATCATTTTGGAATATAGAACCTGCAGAGCAACTGTTGTGTTCACGTTGCTGAGTCCTTGACAAAAGGATGCGGAACCGATCACGAATCAGTTCGTTCGGTATAAGCAGAGATATAGCATGGTGCGGCTTCTTTCTCACGGAGATCGGTCGTGCAGACACAAGATGATATTGCCAGTCTGACGAAATATACCAGTCAATTCGAACAGAAAAGAAACTCCAAAATAATCTCGCGATTAACATAAAAAAGTGTATCAAACTTGTATAAATTTGCCATTATGTACTCTTAAAGTCAAAATATGCTTAATTGTCACAAACATAAAATAAACACAACACGATTTCGTATATTGACTGCAAACCAGAACGACTTAGCGATATCTTAGCATGTCATTACGTTTAAGAAGAAAAAATGCAAATACGCAAACTCCGCGGCCTAGCCATTGCTGCGAAAAAAATCAAAGAAATGAAGAAAACGTAATTAATTAACATGCTGAACGAACCACATAACCAGAAGGAAACAATAACTTACAACAGGAGAGATTCGTAGATTGACTTTTCACTAACACTGACACGCAGTCGTAATTCATTGCGTAGAACACTCGTTCGTTCGATGAAACTTAGTACTGACATCAAAAAATAAAGCTTCCAATTGCATAACGGAACCCTTCTCCTTCGTAACATACGATGAAACTAGCTCTTAAAACGATTTCTTAAAACTTTTATTAGGACTAAATCCTAATCCTACGCGGTAAGGCAATTTTATTCTTTGTATGTTACACTTCACTTACCATTTTAGGTATCACTTCAATCGTGAAAACATTGAAGTCAAATGAAATAATTAAACATAAATTACAGATAGAATATTACATTAACAAATCTTAGTGTTTTTAAATATTAAAAAAATATTTTAAGTGCAGAATGCCAAAATTATATTTTAAAAAATCAATTAACTATAAGTAAAGTAGACTGGTAAATTGAATAGTCCATTAGTTAACCCCCCTCCCTCAAATAGTGTGAATTGAAGAACGGGTGAATTGATGACATTACACTTTAAGTGCAATGGAACCTTAATCTTCACAACTGTTTGCAGCCCTGAAAACACACGACCCAAGTATCAAATTTATTTCAACATTCCAAAGAATTAATTTTCTCAAATTATATTCAGTTTCTTTAACAGAAATAGCAAAATATTGTGATGATTTAATTATAAAAACAATAACATGAATTAACACCCTTATCAAGGATTTACTGATTAATACCATTCTAGTATTAAAGTATTCAATTATTCAAAAAACAAACTTCAATAAAATATTACATAGAAGAATTATACTTTAACCCTTGTAACACAATTAATTACAAAAGGAGTACCAACAAATAAAAATTAAAACATAAATGATTACAGGACAATTTAAAATAAGAAACAGGCAACTGAAAAGAGGACAGCTGACCCTTTACCACGCTACAAAGCACATTAAGGATACAATGCAGTGTAATTTAAAATGATTCTTGGTTCAACACAACGCAATTGCAATGGAGAAAAAAATTAAATCTAGAACACAACACCATAAGATTGAAAACAATGAAAAGAAGACATTAAGATGCTAATACAATGAAATGGAACAAACATAGCGTACAACAATTACATAGAAAATTCAACCACCAATTCTAAATTACATTTATTTTAATGGAATGTAAAAAACAATTTTGTCATGTTTGAAATTCCGCTCAATGAATCATTTTTAAAATTAAATATATGTTTAATAAAAATTCGACCAAACTGGCTAGTGGGTGAATTTTCTAATTATGCATCGCACGAGTACCAACAAAATGTGTTTAAGACATTCCATTTAGAAAACATGCACAAATAATGAAGCACACACTTTCAATATCCCCAAAATATATCAATTTCACAACATAAGTGATTTATGATGGCTACAAGCTTAGCAAATACAACAACAAAGCATGCACAGCCCCCACAATTCGCCACCACTACTTCAACTTCCAAAACTTTGTAAGACAAATAGATCCCATGAAAATAAAATTAAAAATAATCTGTACAATAAAGGTAAACTTTTTCTTTCAATACTTCACTGACAACCCCAATCATTTTCTCAGTTTAAAGAACGAAATGAAATGCTTATAATTCAATGCGTTCAAAATATGTCTTCACAGGGGCCCCTCCACCCCCTTTAGTTCGGAAATGGCAACGCTGCGAAAGAGGTCTCCGCTGTAGTTCACATCTGCATAACAACCTGTATAGTCCGATTTAAATGTAGTGCCTCTTCAAGGACACGGGCTAGAAGGAGAGCAGGACACTTATCCAATCGGGAGCTTCGTTTCGAATTAAAATTCTTGGTATGGAAGCTCCCGATTGGAAGACACTGTGACCTCCTCTCCATCCCGTTCGATACCTTAAAGAGACACTATATTTAAATCGGTCTGTAATTCAGTGTATTGTGGCCCTGAAAATGGCTGGGTCGTCGCCAGAACCACGTTCCTCCCCTCACCCTCTGCGCAAGGCCTGCTGCCCAGCTCTGAAACCGCGATTTCGGTTGCCAGTCGACGAGCGCTCGCATTGTGTTCACGAGAAGAAGCTGAAAGAGAGATGTAGTACTAAAATTCAAAATATATGTAATATTGTACTGCAAACGAAACCAGCACAGAAAGTCTCATCTCGTGTAAATTATCCGGTAATTAGAAATACGAAAACAAAAATATACTTTCATTATCTGGGCACGTCGTCTAGAATTCAGTGGGAAATATTGGTATTCAAATTATCGAAATATTATTCCTTCACGAAGGACATGATGAAGGATAACAGCCCAAATTTATAGCTGATTTATCTTTGAAAATAGATTTTATTACATCGGAGCGAATATTTTTGCTAACAATCCTTGCAAAAACCGCGCATTTCTTTCTCTATTCAAAATTCAAGTAGTATATGGCTTAGAGTAAGAATCACAGAATCATGAAAACGTGCACAGAATTCACTTCTCCCAAACAGTTTTTAACTGTTTTTGACGTAAAAATAAATAAATAAAAGACGAGTATTCTTTACCTCGAAGACAGAACAGTTTAAGAATAGCACGTCATGCTGGTCTGTCCCAACGTGACACCGCCTCATGCGGAAAAAGCTCAAAGCACCCGACTGGTCTTCCAACATGTGTGGTAACGTAGAGCACGTGTGTGTGTGTGTGTGTGTGTGTGTGTGTGATGTGTAAGTAAGGGGGTGAAAATAGGACAAGGAAGAAAAAGGAAAGATCGCATGAGGCCCGTGGTCCGTTTGTTACAGTACTCCCACGACATTCGCCTGATATTGATCGGAGACAAACGATCAGAGCAATCGGCCGCTAGAATCTCTTGCAGATAGCGACTGAATTCGACATAGCTATAATAATAATAATAATAATAATAATAATAATAATATTGTCTTTATTAATGGCGAGGCTATATGGTTCATGACGAAAATCAGTATCCGTCGGGAATCGATTCAACGATTTCCCGGTCAGAATAGATGCAGTTTGTGGCAATGTTGGCTCTGAACTAAACTCACCCGATAAAAATGCAGTTGTTTCCATCTATACAATATGCACAAATGAGAAATCTCAAAGACATTTGTAGATTTAATTTAATTTCCTTTGAGCAAAATTATGGTATTTAATATCACTAATTTGCACATTATACAGTGTTTACACTGTATGGTTACAAATAAAATGAGTTTAATCAGCAATTATCAGCATTATTGCAGGCACCATATGGCATAGTTTGTGGGTGCCTCAACACTTTAAAAAATCTATATATTTAAAAAAATAAGGTATTCTGCCATGGCTTCGTTTAGAGCTTCTACTGAACCGATTGTTGTATTTTTTCTTTTAAATGAAAAAATATGATCCCTAGATGTGTTATCAGATATTGTTTGTGTTGATTTACCAACATTTACGGTGTAAATTAATTAATTAAATCAATCTTTAATAGTACGCTTATCAATAGTCAATTGTTTTCTTTTAAAGGGTGGCAGTTTCAAAATCGATATACATGAGTCCATAGATGTGAGTCCACGCTGTTTGAGGTTTTGTTTTGATGGTTGAGATTTGTTTACAATTCGTCAAGGTTTTGTTTCAGTGTAATAATTGCATTGTGGTGTTGACAATTTGCATGTATTTGCTTCTGTGGTGTATTTTGTAGAGAACATTCGCACAGTGGGTTTTGCTCGGTTGTACTGAAATAGTGAAGTTGTTTACAAGTTATGTCGAATTCCGAATCGTTGTCCACGCGCCCCAACAGACGCAAACGTACATTAACTGAACGCAGGGAAAGAGAAAGTCAGCGTAGGTGTCGTGATTGTGAGGTCATTTCGTTTTCTATTGGGTCATTGTCTATTAAATGTCAGTTTTGTTCTGCTTTGTACTTTCTATGTGAGAGAAATTCTGCAAACGATTTACTCTGTGTTGCTTAAATGGGAAAATAAGTATACCTTCGAGCAATATGCCAGAATAAATCAAACAGTTGTTTATAGGAGATGATGACACATCAAAAAACTTTAAAAATAATCTCCTTCAGTATAACAGTGCTATATCTTTTGTGCCGATATTGTATTGCCATCTGGTCATGGGCCATACGTGTTCAAAATTTTTGGAACTCATCACAGAATATCTTCGTTATACCCTCAAGATCCAAACAATACAATATATTGTGAACATTAGTCTGGGTACAGTATTTTACATTTATCTCAGATCTCACCGTCAAATTTTGACGGGTTCTCACTAGTATAATGTTAAAAAACAAAAATGGGGAGCAGAAGAGTTGTGTACATCTTTCACTCTTGCATCGGTACAATTAACACAAGTAAGTTTTCTAATGCAAATTTCTCAGATTAGCGTTGCAGCAAAAAAAGTTCATCTGGCACACATACCTAATACCATAAATGACAATTTTGCAGTAAATTCCCGCTCATGTAAGCATTTTCTTTCCCCACTCACTCAAAGCATTAACACGCGAGGTAATCTTTAGTGCTCAGCTCAAAATCTGTGCTATAATTATCCGTTTTGCCGAAGTGTATGGTGTATGTAGTATTTGTATAATCACAGTAACACTGTTCTGCTGCATGCATGCCTATAATGACCGAGTTCTGTGAGTAAAGAACAAGCACATGTATTGCTCTCTTCATTTCACTCTACACTAAATCAGTCCCACACCTACTGGATCAGAACAGACCTGTCCATTGAGCGACGTGCCTTCCCCATTTACTCCCAAATCATCCACTGAGCGACGACCCCTCACGTAGTTGTGCTGCTTCCTTTCACGATGGGTCTGGCGCTGTCCTCAAGAGCTGCATTGCCTTCTGTGAAGTGAAAATAGCAAAAATTGTGTACTGTTGAATTCTCTTGAGTACCAACAGCACAGGATAATGTATAAAAAATATGATTGTCCACACCTTTAAATCTGAGGAAAAACTTTCAATGAGGAATCCAAATGTCAAAATAGTTTGAGATTTAAGTGACCTTTGACTTTTGTCTATATTACATTACAGATCTCTAGAGAGAATTGATTGAACAAAGAGACAACACTTATTATCAGAATGAAAAATAATAAATAACTTTGAAAAGGTAAGAAATTTTGCAAATGTCTTCGACTATCTCACTGTAACTAGTACGAGTACAAAGAAGATTGACATTGGAATAGACTTCACATTGTATATATATATAAATGAATAATGCTGTCCTTTCTTTAAATTCTTAGGTGTGGGAAAATACATTTTTTATTAAGAACAATACAACTATTCTTCCATTTAAACACCAAACCTCAGTCAATACAAACGAATATTATTTAACGGCAATTTTATGACACAATAAGCAATGTTCAATTTTTAAACAGACAATTCTGACAAATCTGAGCAAAAGACCAGCACCCATGAAAGTTTACATTATATTTATTTTTATTTCTGGTCACATTCCTAGCCAGTAACACATATTGGTTTACCATCCATTGCAGGTGTAGATCTTGCAAAGTATATATATATATATATATATATATATATATATATATATATATATATATATATATATATATATATATATGGAAATGTATGTCTGTCGCATATAGACAACTACTCCACCGATTTCACTGACATTTTCACACTTTGTTCTCATTAGTATCGGGAGTATTTAACGAGATGTTTGAATTAAATCGGACATGTGGGAGTGTTGATGATGACTCGCTCAGTCTTACTAAACAGAAGTGCTACGCAACCCGCCGCGTGTCAACCCATGTGGCTGAATTTTAACACTCGATTTGAACGTTAATCGGATAAGTAAATCAAATTTCTCCACGGCAGTCATACCGAACGTATCTGCAAACTTGAGGGACGTTTTAGCAACACGATACTTGACAACCATGTCCAAACCAGGTCATAGGACAAACCTATACTCGTGAGAAAGTCTTTTTCTATTCTTCATCTATCTGAACGTGATTAACAATCACGTGATCAGTAACGCTAATCACACGATCAGTAACGCACTACGTGAGAAATGTAATCCACTGCAATACCGAAGCCTTGCTAGGCCCTCTACTTAATATCTGTAGACTTCAAGCACGTACAACCGAGTGAAATTCTACTTTGTTTTCTAGAGTTTCGAAAATTACTTTACAAGAGTTTGGCACTATGATTTCAAATTCACTGAGATTTATAATACCCTCACATTCAACTTATGTCAAAATTGGCAATATTTACAGGTAAAAAGAGACATTTACTTACTTGGCTATGTATAAGCTTGTTCAAGGTGTAGAGAGGAGAAAATTAAGTTAATACGTAATATCATTTTTATTATTAATATAGGGCTTTGTTAAAAAAGGCCATTAATAATCAAGTAAATTATTTGTGTTGTCAGCATCTCTTTTCTCAAAGCATAGGAATTATGCAGCGAATCAGTAGATTTTTTTTACAGACTTCAAAGATAGCACACTAACTTAAAACCCCTTGTCTAGCTGAATATTTAAGTTAAGAGGAGAATCCCGCGAATAATACATGCCTAGTTTTCATGGTCACCCCGGAAGCATGCCAGCGTCTGAGAGCTTCGAATTCACCACGAGCAATAGCGGAACGACAGCGGCCCCGTGATGGCTCGCGGGCGCCCAAGTGCTCGTTTAAACGCTGCGCATGTTATTTTCTCATAACACTCCTCAAATTAGAAAACTATCATGCTAAATTGCAAAAGTTAACTTCATTTTTCAATTTTTTTTTCTTGGATCATTTCTTGCTCTACTCAACGTTTAAATATCATTTATATAAACTCTTTAGAATTATGTTTATTATGCTTAACGCAGTATCAAAATTTTATGCGTATCACCTGAAGAAGACAAAAACAGATTGTCGAAACACAGATATTTCATCGTAAATATGTAATCTCATCTGTACAAAATTATTGGTCGATAATAAAATATTCAACTAATATAAGTAATGATTTAACGTTGGATTTCGATCAGGTTCTTTTTTATCGAGTCATTATTACTTTATTATACATTGTTAGAAAATAAATTCAAATGACTTTTGAAGTTGTTTATTTTCCGACGTTTCCAGACTCAGGGCTGGTCTCATTGCTTGTAAGCATATATAATTTCAACATCTCAGATGAACAAAAACTGAAGTTACGTAGATTAAAAAGAGGTTGAACTAGATGTACAAGGTTTTCAATATTCAAATTGTCAACTATCGTCAACAATCAATTTTTTTGGGCGAACGTAGAACGCATTAGAAAGAAAATTGCTGACAAGTTGTGCACAAGAGTTTACACCAATTTATACCTAATATTTAAAAAAAAGTATTTATATTTTTAAATTTAATTTGTTTATTTATTTTTTTTAGTGTAAGACTGAAAAGGAATTTTATCACAAAACGAATTTTTTTAAAAAATACAGGCGTTACGTAACCCTGAACTAAAATCCCCTAGCTCTATGTGATGCAGCGTAACGCTGCCTCAAACACCTCCCCAGCCCTTCGGCATTACGTAATTTATGGACGACCCTTTTTCATTTCCTTCTTGAAAATAGTTTTAATCCAACGTACGTCGAGGGGCGACTGCTGCACTGACTTTCACATTTCTCTCGCCATTACTCAGCGTTCAAGTGTTCTAACGGTCTGTGGTTGCTTCTAGCTGTTATCTGAAATTCGAATAATGAAAGGAACTCTAATACACGAGTGATGCAAACGCTGCGACAGAGTGTCGTCTGTGTCAAACTGCAGATGAAGTGAGCTGTGCTTTCGCCCTCGGCCTACAACGTAAGTATTTTTGTTACGAAATTATATAATTAGCATTTTATAAAACAAATATTTTAGAACTGTTCTTTTGAACATTAATTCACTATTTTATTGTGGATTGGAATGAAGGAAAATTAACCGCACTAAGTATACATTTGTCAATGTTTGATAGAAGAAACCGATGAGAAAATGTCAGGTTACATTTTATAAGGACCATTGCCGTTTTGAAACGCTTATTTTGCATGGGAAACGAACATTTTGCATGGGAAAGAGTCACAGCAATCGACAGCACTATCGATCTTCTATGCATGCACAGTTTGAGTTTCGCATGACTTTTGTACAGCGGCGCATGCACAGAAGATAGAGATTTCAGTCGATTGCTGTAGGATACAGCATGTAAAAACTTCCTAGTAACGATGGACTACGACAATTTCCCATCTTTCATGAAAAGGCGATACTGAATGAGATTTGCAATTAAAAGTACAATTTTTTAAATTATTTCTGCAGGTCGCAGTTTTTTTAAAATGTTTTTTATTTTCTCACCATACAAATTTTACGTAAGAAGAGAGTTATATAAGAAAGCGAATTTTCGCTAGAAAAACTCTTATAGCTGGGCTCTGACAACGAAAAAGTGGATAAATCCTGTCATGAAATTTAGAAAAAAATCCTCAAACTCGCGGTGTAGCCAAAATCTATGTTTTGTAGCTTCTTGATACCGAAAAATCGATTGACGACAAAACATCCGTCCGTGGTCAACGCTAGCATCTAAACCGTTCAGCCGATTTTCTCCAAAACTGATACTGCTCGCTGATGTCGCTGATACAGGTATCATTTTTATTATCAATTCCCCGATTTTTTCGAAAATTACAAAAATCAATTAAAAAACGACAAAATTGTAGACAGTTTTGCTTCAAAGTTGGTTGTATTGATTGATTGATTTTTTCGTGTTTCCGGGCGCGTCAACTGCTTTGGTCATTAGTCCCGTTAGTGTAGTGCATGTTTTTCCTCGGGAGATGGCGGTAATCTTCCCCCGCTGGATGGCGAGATCCGGTGCCGACCTACCGTCGGCTAGAGGGGTTTCCCCCTAACCAGGACTCTCCCACCAGCTGGGCATCGCCACAGCCGGGACAAGCTCTAAGCTCCCGACCGTCTCCCGGAATATGTGGCAGCGTAGTGCATGTTACTGTAAGTGGGTGTGTCAGGGGAGAGGATAGGGCAAGGAAGAAGAAGGAAAGATCGCGTGCGGTTCGTGGCCTGTTTGGTAGGGTACTGCTCCGGCATTCGTTTGGTGTTGATCGGAGAAACCACGGAAAACTACCGATCAGAGCAGCCAGCCGCTAGAATTCTCCTCCACCTAGCTGAGAGCTAGTGTCGAAAATCCTGCCGCCGTCAGGCCTCGAACCTAGGACCTCCCGGTCAGAGGCACTGCAGTGACATCAGTTGATGCACTGAGCTACCGCTCCCGTTTAAAGTCGGTTGTACAAAATTAGTAGTTTAAATAAGGCCAGGCACAAGTTTTTGAAAAAACGAGTAGTTTTTGCCTAATTTGGGCTTGAAATTTACGAAAGTTTTGTTTCGCAAAAACATTTCCAAATTTTTTCTTTAAATTTTCTCCAATTATATAATAAGAGACGGTAAAAAAATATGACGCTATTACCATTTTCGAATAGCGCTCTTTTTTTTTTACGAAAATTGCGAAAAACAATATCAAAACTACAAAATTGAAGATAGAGATTTTTGCTTGAAACAAAATCTGTTCTACGAAATTAGCTCTTTAAAAGGTCATGTACGATTTTTTGGAAAAAAAGTAGTTTTTACATACTTTGCGCCTGAAATTTACGGAATTTTATCAAAAACCGCTTCAATTTTTTTCTTTAAATTTTCTCCAAATATGTAATAAGGGACGGCAAAAAAATATGGTAATATACGCGCAAGTTAGTTTCGAATCTCTTTAGTTTCGACGAGTTTCTGGACGGTCTTGGTCTTTTCCCAGCAGATATCTTTTGTCGCCGAAAGGACATTCTTTCACATTTTCTCAATTTTTTCGGCTAATGCTGAAACAACTATGCGATTATGACGGAAGTGCCAATTCCCTGCATGTCTCTGTGGCCGAAGTGGCTAGAAGTCTGGTACGGACTCTACCTTTCGGAGGGAAGAGTCTCTGGTTCGAGTCTCTCTCGGATAATTATTTATCACAATTCTCTGTTGCCAAGAAAACTATTGAGAATTTCAGAAACTTTAATGAAAACCATTGGAAGGAATTCTAATCACAAATACCATTAAGGTAAATTAACTGGAACTGTATGTGATTTTCGTGTTTAGAACGTCTAGACAAGTTTTCAATTTCGATTTGTAAATATATGTCACATCAAATCAATTGTTTTCTTTCGGTGGACCTATATGAACCGATTTAAGAAAATAACGACCTGCATGATATTTAAAATTCAATTTAACCAGTAATCATGGGATCAACTTAAGATATCTCTAACAGTTCCGAAATTATTATCCCTATTGTTATTACTTTTTACTTCCTCGTCTCACGAATTCTTCGTAGGAAGAGAAAGTTATATAATAGAGGCCTAAAAACGGCCAATTTTCGTCAGAAAAACTCTTATAGCTGGGCTCTGGTAACGAAAAAGTGGATAAATCCTGTTGTTAAATTTAGAAAAGACTAGTGGTGCTATTGAATGGCACAGACTTTTTCGCACTTGTTAGTTTTCTAAACTCCTTTGTCTCGACTAGCTTTCGGGTTATGCCATATTCCTTTCCCACCTGCCATCTCTTGCCGTTCAATTAACATTTTTGCCTGGCTGCCACATGTTAGAACTGATTAATATTATAGAATTTTACACTACATTACACTTATTAATATTATAGAATTTTATATCCTACATTCTTTCAAACTGGCCGAGGCGGTTAATTGGCGTGGACGGCGGTCACCACTCCGAAGGGAAAATTCGCTGTTTCGAGCGTTTGTTTGAGGAGTATTGTTTGTTACAATTCTCTGTTGCCGCAGAAAAGGTACTAAATAAACTGAAAGTGTATGTGATTTTCGTATTTTGAACTTTTAAACAAGTTTTCAACTCTCTTGTTCGATTTGTAAAAGTAGGTCACATCACGTTAATTGTTGTATTTTTGTGCATCTGTATGAACCAGTTTAAATGAACTAATCAATCTATCAACATGCAATTTAAATACAATATATACACTACTCATGGGACCGACTTATGAGGCAGACCATGGGGCTCTTCTGTAAAGAAGTGGTATGTGTGCCAACAAGTTAACTTCGAGGATCTGAGATCCTGTCTCGAAGTGGAAAAAAATGTTTGCTGGTTGAAATCACTTTTGATTGTTTATATAGTATAATGTTGAGGAGCGTTTACAACCAATGCGAGAAAGTATGTGCTTTGGCAGCACCACTGGTTTTATTATTTATTGGCATAACCACTAGTTACCGCGCGCTATGTCATACAGCATGTAAAATAAGGCGGCGACGAATTGCATACTAAATCTTGCTTGTATACTAATTATGTATTACAGAGAAAGTACTGCAATGCTGCGGCAAAAACGGCGAATTTTCGACAGAAAACTCGTATTGTGAGACCCTAATACCGAAAAAGTGGATAAATCTTGTTCCTATTTTTGTAAATTACTTCCTCGTGGAATCAGAATTCACGTCTTTGGGTCCATATCGAAAAATGTGTTTAAACTTAAGTCTATACTGCCAGTGTTTCGCCAGTCCGTCTGTGGTCAACTAGCGCCTAAATACCCCTTATTGTTTAGGGTAACCCCTTTACCAACGGGGTCGGTATTGACCTTCCTAGAAGCCACTGATATTTTAGAGGGTGTGTGTGTCAGCGATTAAGGTGACGGGAGCCGAACTGATTGGTATAATACAGAACAAGATCACACTCACTGCAAAATATATTAATAAAGTTGACAATAACGTACACAGTCGCCTCCGGTAATAGTGAACTTCTGAGGACTGATATTTTTGGTTCACTATATTCGATGATGTCAAAATTAAACAGATTTTCTCAATAAGAATGAAATTCATTAACATAGAGATACAGCAAAACAAATTAACAAGCACGAACTGAAAATGTCAATATCTATATATGTCCTTAAAAATTCAATTTCTTTTCAATTGTTTGCCTTGTACTTTTTCATTAGTCATTTCTCTAGACCTTTCTCCAGAATTCGTGCTCTCTCCATAATTGATCCAGCACTGACCTCCGAGTCAAAGTATCGTAATGAAGTCTTGACACCCTTCTATGCCTCTTGCACTGTAGGAATCGTCCCACACTATGATGGCCTCTTTACTCGCCTAATAATACACGAGATGCTTTCGGTAGCGGAATGGCGCAAGCAGTTCATGAAACTGATCTTTTCCGCGCGGCACGGTGGATATTGGCAGGCTGTGGCAGTCATATTCTTTCTGTCGCATACGCAATTTTCTTCTTCTTCTTCTTCTTCTTCTTCTTCTTCTTCTTCTTCTTCTTCAGGTATATACGATGCATGTTACGCCTCCGTTCCAATCTCATCGGACGGCCAGGATTTCTTCGTCCTTGTGGGCGGTATTTTAGAATTCTTTTCGGCAAGCGATTGTCTTGCATCCTTTCAATGTGCTGCGTCCAGGAATTTCGATAGTAATTAATTTTCCCTTGAAGTTTACATACATCAAGTTCTTTACCAATTTCGAAATTCCTTATACTGTCTATCAGCTTATAATCACCAGTTACTGATCTCAGATATCTCATTTCAGCACTTTGGAGTCTTGTGCTATCTTTTTTTGGTCATTGTCCTTCACTTCCATATAAACAAGTTGGGATACTTAATACCTTATAGAATTTAATAAGTTTCCTATCTGCCTTTCTTTTTCAGGGTTCTCAGGATTGTTGCCCGTTCATACGATTTAGTCTTTCAATTTTCCCTTTTCTATTCCCCCTCTGTATGACCTTTTGTATCCCAAGAAATTGAAACTTTTTCTGTAAGTGAATTGTATACAACTAATTTGGATCTCATCGGTTCCATACCCTTCAAAATCCAAGACTTTTGTTTTAGTTGAGGATATGCAGAGATTGTACCTTTCGGTTACCATTTGTAATTTAAACAGTGCTTTCTGGAGGGTATATTCATCATTTGCTATTATAAGTTAGTCATTTGCGAATAATATATTTCTTTCTTGTCCCATGTCATGGCTATAAGATTTTGGTCTGGATATCCACATATTTAATGCTTCATGTAAATATAAATTAAAAAGAATTGGGGATTGACTACATAGACGCGCTTTGTCCCTAGGAATATCAAGTAACACCAAGATTGAAACCGAAGGAATCAATGCGCGTCGCCGCCGCCAGTTGTAGCCCACACTAGGTCACGACGAGCGGCATAAGGTCATCAGTAAGGTGCCTATTTCCGGTCCCCTACCTTCACCTCAGGGGAGACTACTTCTATTACGGCCTTTGGCCGACAATATTTTTTTTCAAGCTGCCTGATGTTGGAATTTGTGGCACTGAGGAGATTTATTTCTTTTGCAGGAGGGAATTAATTTCCAGGACTTTGTATTTCCTACGTTCACCCCAGGTTCACTATAACAGAGGTTTATTATGCTTATTTGTAATGTAAGTGAAACGGGACCAGTGACTTAATTTCACTATAACCGAAGGTTCACTTTAGCCGGGGTATACTGTAATAGCATAAATAATGACAAAGTTGATAATATAATTATTGTGTTATCTTCATTTAATTTCATCTATTAGTAATTGACAAATGTTCTCATCTTTGGGAATTTTACATCATTCTTTTTGTATTTTCAGTATTTTCTTTGGGTAATTATATTGAAGTTATTTAGGAGTCATAACTGTATTATATGTTTAATGCTATAGATTATAGAGCAAAACATAAGGGATCGATGAAGCAAACCATTCTTTTCAAAGGAGTCGATGAAAGAAAAAGATTGGGGATCCTGGGCCTAAACTTTCAGGCGACGTTCTCCAAAATGGATATTCCCCGATCGAACTGTCCGAACTCGCAGCCATCCGAGTTCGTCACGGATGGTTTGATTTTTTATTTATTGGTTATCTTTTATAAACTATTTTTATATTATCCGGTTCAATTTTTACATCAAAATGACCATATTTTTATTTACAAACGTAAGTGTCAAGATGTAAGTTTGTTTTAAATTGAAGTAATATTCAAAATAGATTATTATTAATAAACATCAAAGTTGCGTAAAGTATAATTAATTATTTTCAATCAAAATTGATTTTAGCTTAAAATAGCTTCAAAATAATATGATTACTACTTGTCACAACGTATCTTCAATGTAGAAATGAAGCCTTTTTTGCGAAGGTTTACAATTAAAAAAAAAAAAAAAAAGTACTTTGAGTTAAACCTAAAAGTTGAAATTTTTAATGAAGTTTGGCATCATAGCGATCTACTATGTGTGCAATTAAAAAAAAAAAAAAAAAAAAATCGAAAATTCCAATTTTTAAGGGGTGTAATTTTCAAGGGGTACGTTACTTACCAATGATATTTTACAAAAAGTAACTATACTGTTATGTGTAAAAGCACAGAAAAAATAAGGATGAGATTCTGTTCGTTCTTTGGAAAATTACTCTCTGAAAATCGAACTTGGTTCATTTCCGTTCCATAGATTTAGTTGCAAATATTTCTCAAATAGAAAGATAGAAGGTAGGTATGTAATAATTTGATTTGTAGGCCAGAGTGTACTGAATCCAATGGATTGACCCAGAGGGCGGTGTTTCTCTCCCACTGGAGTATGAGATCCAGCGCCGAACTACTCGTCAACTTGCGAGTTTATTCCTTCTCCAGGTATTTTCCCCAGCGGGGAACAGTATCGCGAAACCTGGCGGAAAAACTGTAAGCTCGTCTTCCAGGCCTCCTACGGATCAAATTACCTTCCCTCTGAAACTAATCCTTGTACTACCTCTCCACCTGACTCATTGCCTGCCTCACCCGTCACTGCTGTAACACGATACTTCCTTCGCCTTACACGCACACGGGGTAAAAATAAGGTAAATAGCGACTACAGTCAGATGCAGCAGGAAAAGATCCTTGTAGGCAAAATATTCGAATAATGATGTTTCATAATGTTCAATCCTTTCAATTCACAACGAATGTAAAGAGGCATCATTACTATGCATTCAAACAGATTAGTTTTTCGGAACTTTGGTTACCTCATAATGAAACTAAATACGTCAAATTCCTAGTTTTTATCTCGCAGGATCCTATTGCAGAGCGAAGGAATCAAATAAGGGCCCTACTTGTTGAGGTTCGTGTATTTATGCAATTGATTCTACCTTCTTGTCAAAACTTAATTTATAAGGAATTGAAAATGTTTTTGAAATAACAGTCGTACATTTCGCTACGCTCAAAATTATTTTACTTTGCATTTACATACTTCCCATTAAGCGAGCATTACATTACATCAGTTCAGTTTCTTAGAAAATCAAGAGAACTCTTAACAAAATTAGAAATCGCTAAGCTGTGGATTATAGGCACGAAAAACTGTAATCGAAATAGGCATCTAAAAGCGCACAAAAGGCATTTAAAAAAGCACTATACATTTTTCTTATCCTGGTTTAATGTACTTGTGCAGAACGTTTCTGAATTACACATAATATAGTTACCTTAATGGAATGTTTCATAATCGTTCTGACAAATCTTCACAGAAATCCTTTCTTGCATTGAAATGCAAATCGGACGAAAAAACTGAATCGCAGCAGCTACTTTTTTGCTTTTCAACCAATACAAGCAGCACAGTCTGATCTTTTTTCTCACATTTATTTTAACGTAATTGAAAATATTGTATGATTTGTTTTAATCGCCAAGCATAACACAAATGCTGTAACTAGCGATGTTACAACAGCACATTTGTCTCGCATTATTTAGAAAAAATATTTCAAAATTTGCAATTTTCAAAAATTTACAGAGTTCAACTAAAATGAAACCTGCATCATTTCTTGTTCTATCCGTGGGAAAAAATTGAAGCAAAAATTTGTAGTAGATTTTGAGATTTTTTAATGATTTGCATTAATTTCAAACAAATTCTGCAAACACACTCATTTTAAAAAATACATTCACTTTTTTTAATGATTTTTCTTATAACAGATTTCATTTAAAACAAACTTCTCTGAATTCAATAGTGTACTTTTGCAATTTTCGAAAATACAGTGTTCGCCAAGAATGAAACCAGTACCAAAATTGTTTGAAAAATATTGCGAGTCTTCTTGAGTAAAAAGTATGTTTAAAAATTCGAAGTAAAAAATAATTTGACTATACCAACGATTTAGTATGTGTTTCATTATACGAAATACCCGCACTGTGGTGGTATACTTAGATAGATTTATCGATAGTTGTCCGATTTATCTGGACTCTGCAGGGTCAAAACGAATTTATTAAATTTTCTATTAAGGATAATTGCTTTTTGATCAATGTATACGAGAATTGGCAACATTTAGGCATTAAAACTTAAAATAGGCATTTATAGACACTATAAAATTACATTTACTCCTAATGCCTCAAAATGAATAAGTAACCTAAAATACTGCATTTTCTATTGAAGGAAAAAATAGGCAAATAAGCAAAGCTTCCCATACTTCAACATTGATCTCACATTATTCTTAACTTTTGCAATTTAAAAAAATTCAGAGCGTTCAACAATGAGACCTTCACCATTCCTTCGAGTGTGTCTTGTTCTGTTCGTGAAAAACGAGAGAGAGAGAGAGAGAGAGAGAGAGAGAGAGAGAGAGAGAGAGAGAAGAGAAAAAAAAGAGAGAAAAAGAGAGAGAGAAGAGAGAGAGAGAAAGAGAGAGAGAGAGAAAGAGAGAGAGAAAAAAGAGAGAGAAGATAGAGAGGAGAGAGAGAAAGAGAGAAAGATAGATAGATAGAGAGAGAGAGAGAGAGATCTTATTTTTTAGAATGATTTCCTAGAGGAAAACATCTCTATCATAAAAAATGTACGTTTTCCATGTTAAGGTTTTTGCAATTATCGAAACTTCAGAGCGTTCGCAGGAAGTAGGACTAGCACCACGATTTTTTACCGTCCTTTGTATGTAAGAGGAGAAAATTTAAAGATAAAATTTGCATCGGATTTTCAGAAAATGATTGTTTAACAAATTAATACTATACGTCAGGCAGTATTACGGGAAAACTAACCATATTTTCGAAAAATTGAACAGGACCTTATTTCACGATCTCTTTGACGAGCAGATTTCACTACGGAAAAATATTGTTAAAGAAAGGCGACGAAGAAAATGAACATTGGCAATTTCTGGGAAAAAAAGAAGATTTCAACGAAAATAAGACATTCTTAAAACGTCCGTCACACTAGGAGGACAAAGTTTAATCCCCAATGCAATCCCAATATCAAAATATTCGTTTCAAACTCGCGAGGCGTCGAACTCGTTCAGGTCGATCGGGGAATATTAATTTTAGAGAAATCGTCTGAATGGTTTAGGCGCTAGCGTTGACCACAGGATGAACGGACGTCTTGCCGTCAATCGATTTTTCGGTATATGGGACCTACTAAACATAGATTCTGACTTCAGAAAGTGTTAAGGAAGTGAGTACTACATATATGAAGAAGATTTATCCACTTTTTCGTTACCAGGTCCCGGCAGTAAGCATTTTCTGGCGAAAAATCCATTTTTCCGGCGCATGATTACAATACTTTCTCTTCATACGAAGTAATTCTTACAATTATTAGTAACTTAATCATTCACACATTAAATAATACATACATGTGTGGAAGCTAAAATAAAATTATTGGCGGACTAATTGCTGCAGGAATCATGTCACACAGTTGATAATGCTGTTAACAAAAACGAAAAATATAATGCAGTTTTCTCAAAGCTTTCATTTCACGTTAACGCATGCTTTCCTCTTTAAAAGAGAAAATTAAACAATTCACGGAAAAGCAATACTAGATAACAGAAGAAATTAGATCATGTAAAAACAAACGTACTCTTTATATTCCTAATAAACCTAATATATTCCTAACAAACGTACTGCTTTATATTCCTATGGTAGCACCTGTTTTCCATGTCTACTGGCGAAAATACTAAAGGATTTTAAGAAAAGTAATAGCACAGGAAATAACAATAGAAAAGTAATCGAAACTAAACAAGTGAAATATCGTAAAATATACATCTCGGTGCTTTGTCGAGGTTGTTTGAAAGGATGACAGAAGCAATTTGAAAAGTTGCAAGTCTCTTCAACACTTTTCGAGCATTGCGGTTGGTCTCACGAAACGTCTAAAACCACAAAATTCAGTACGTCCCCCCCCCTCACACACAAAAAATTCGACGCGATATTTGTCTCCTAAACTTCTTCTGGTGAAGTCTTCGGAATAGTCAGTAAACTTAAAAAATAAATATGCGGCTAGCTTAGATGAATTTCCGGATTGTTTACTAAAAATTGTGTACCTTCCTATACAACTTAACACTGTTAACTGTTAACACACTGTTATATATTTTCAATACTTCACTACGCACAGGATTATTTAGTTATTTTGAAAACAGCAAAAATTAAGCCACTTTTTTAAATAAATGTCATGAAAAGTGAAATTCAAAATTATCGGCCCAATTATCTTTGGTCAGTTTTCTCAAAACTATCAGAGAGGTATATACGAATTGAAACCTTTCTTTCAGGAAAAACTAAGCGTTTTCAGACCCCCAACATGAATTTAGTATGTCAAAATCTACGGAAACAGCCTTTTTTTCTGAAAGATGTTGCTTCATCAATGGATGAAAATGAATTAGAATATCTTTAGATAATCTCAAATCGTTTGGCGTCATTAGCCATAACATTTTGTTCTCGAAATTACCTTTGCATGGATTTCTTGGAATTGCCCTAAATTAGATAACCTCAAAACTTAAACATCGATAGCAAAGAGTAAAAACAATGGACTTGCACGAAAGAACATCGTTCACAGAGTTTACTGTTCCTCAAGAAAGTGAATCAAATCATATCTTAATATAGCTAAATGGACACACACACACATTCAGCAAGATAGTAATTGTCGCTGATATTTTCTGCATAAGTAACTCCTTAAAACAACGGCGAGTCAGACCTAATTTTTACTGCTGTTATCGACCAGCATTTATTATAAAATATCAACCCTAGAGGCAACGACATGTGCTTGTACGAAGGACATCTGAACCTGCTAAATTCGTCGTTGGGAAGTCAGTGTGTTAATGAGACTTTATTCGGTAAGGTTTGTGTAGATGTGGAGGTAACTTCACGCTGTAACGTCACTAACAGTAAGTCAAATTTGATTTTTCTTTGATAAAAAAACTCCTAACTTTTTTGACATACGTTATTTGTCTGGATATCTAAAACTCCAAGCAAAAAAAATAAAGAAAACGTTTCGAGCCATTTTTGAGAAAAAATTGAAAATACCATAGGCGTTGTACGAAAAGTATCCCCTTCCCCAAATGAAAAGATCCGTTTCAAATTTAAGGGATGGCGACATCTTCAGAGCAATTAGCAAATATTAATATTTGTGGAAATCTGATGTACGGTTTAGACGCTAGTATTAGACGATTTTAATAAAACCTAAACACTTATTCGGTATCAGGGATCCTTAAAATCTCCACGTCGTTATTTTTGCAGCATTATAAACCTTCATTTAGTAAAATTATAAGTTATTCGTATTTTGGATAATCAAATTATATTCATTTTTTTATTTACATTCTTTATTTCATAACTTTCGGAACACGTTGGCTGCATCTTCAGAGGAAGTACAAATACAATGTCTTATATTTTAACACAGGATCCTATATCATGGGTTGTGGTGATCATGATATAAGTTTCGAGAAAATCACCAAAATTTTCTCAACTATAAGTTTACTTCAAGCACAACACCAACGACCTAATGGAGAGTCTAGTAGTATCGTCTGCAGCGCCTGCTCTTCTAGAGCACATTGCCGGCGGCGCACGGTGGTCTGAACGGGGACGAAACGCGCGCATAGGATGCTAATTTTAAATAACTATTTATTTAGTCAATTTAAAAACGGTTCTTTGAGTATGGATCTATTGAAACATATTCTAAGTGTAAAATAATATACCACTTAATTCATATTGTATATTTATTTATGTCGAAAAAATATCGGTCATCTGACATTATTGAAGACGAATAAAACCTTCATTTATTTGTCCAAAAGTAAAGAAAAGGTTATTATAAGCATTTTCCCATGACAAGGGAAAATGTGTTAAAAACTAGGTGCAGATGGTGTTTATAAATATTTTAACAATAGTTTTTGAAGTAGAAAAATCTGTAAGTAGTAAAAGGGGTAAGCGGTATATGATAGTAGTAGTGAATAATACTGCAACAAGTGTACTACTCGTTTGTCAAAGAATAATTAATCGTTTCATATTATATCACTATTATATTATTTAACCTGTCAGCGGTGGCGCATGGGTGCTTTGGACCAAAAGCCACAAAGTGATGTGTTTCATGATATGGAAATACCAGAGACCTGGCTTCCTGTGAGACTTATCTTCACGTCACTTGAGCCTTATTTTTAGCAGTCACGGTAGCGCATATGCCAGAGGTCATTTCCTGTCCGGATCATTTCACCCTGGGTGCCACCTCTGACATGACATCCAGTGCTCACGCTGCAACTGCTGATTGCGCGTCCACAGAGGGAAGTAATTCAGGGCAACGAAAAAATATTTACAATTGAAGCGGTCACCAGCAAAAGGGGCTAACTGACAAAACCTAATTTTACAGGAACCACAAAAAAAATCGAAATATTGATATTTCTGCACTGGTTTTGCGTCTAAATGGTTTCTATTTGCCTCACAGTGTGTACAGCATCAGCACTGCTACCTTTGAAGAAGGCTATTACAGCATATTGGTCGTTTCAATAACAGTCTAGTGGCAGAAGATGCTCGTCATGTAAACTTTAAACGGTCGGCATTTTAAAAGAGGCAGGCCGAGGCGGCTGTGAACGAAGGAAAAAAAAATTAACAAACGTCCAATTAATAATATTTCTTAATTTTGTGGAAGTGTTTGTAGATGTTTTTGTGTAATTGCCCTTCAAAGATAACTTAGTTTTAGGAACGGCGCTTTCTTTCAAACCTCAAGTACATTTTAAGGTGGTTAGAGCGAGATATTCTGTAGTAAAGAGAGACCATATTACAGTTAAAACTATTTATTTACGATAGAAGTGGGAATTTCGAGACCTATATAAACGAAATAGAGACTCTTATGATGAATTTTATTTAATTATACGAATGAATTTTGTTTCATACATGGAAAATGGATATATTTCAATACAACATAAAGACCTACCGTTGCCTAGTTTCTTAACTAGTGCCAACAGATCGTGTGGCCAAGGAATGAAATATTGAGGCATAAGATTGAATATAAAAAAGCGCTATTACACAATTAGGAAGAGCATAATTATAAAAAGTAACGATATAAACACATATCTATATTTTCTTTACACTGATCGCTAATAATGACCAGAATTTCCTCAGCTGAGTAGGGCGAAAAGTCTTTGGTAAAAACGCCGTAATGTCCTTGATAGTGGCATACCTGCTCAGTTCTCACGCTTCTAAGTTTCGTTGTTTTGATCACTTTGAATACTGTTCTTGCCTGGCTGACAAGTGGAAAATATCACTGCCTGCGCGAATTAGTGGAAGATTTGTTTCCATAGCGAAATTTGAGAGAAGACTAAACAAAGCCTCCCAATGTCACACAGAACAGTTAGTCATAGTTAGTCATAGTAGAGTGTTTTAAAATATTTTTGAATGTTTGTTTCTCTCTCATTTTTATTTCTTTAATTATCTAAGCCAATGGTAGGATAAACCTTATATTATTCGATTACTTAACAAAAAGGGCAGAAGTTTCGTTCTCTCCTACTCTGTATAAAGCTTTGTATTGCAAGTGAACAGTTATTATTTCCAGCAGTGGGATTAAGTAATTCACAGAAGCGTTTGCTGGTTGCAAGGTTTTCAGCATAATTTTATATTATGTTATAAATTTGATTTAGATGCAGACTATTCAGAAAAGTACATACCAAACTAATAATGATAAAATGAAATTACAGCATCATATAATTTTGAGAGCTGCATTATTTAGACTATTAATAATAAAATTATAACATTGTTGGTGATAAAATCTTCAAAAGAGATTTCCAAGTGGTAATGTCTTATGTAATTGTTTGCCTTCATGTTGCACTCAAAATGAAAGAATGTTTTGGAAATAAGATATGAGACCCATTGAAAATGCATTACTACTGTTCAAGGTATGCAAACAATTAAACAAAATATAGAGCTGTAGAGAAAAGGAGTTTCTATAAAAATACTAATACTACGAAAGGCTGAATTTATCATTTCTATGACAATTTAAATTTTATTTGCCCATGGCTGGATGTAGATACAGTGGGCCTCCAAATACAAGATTGGTTTGGGCAGGCCTTCAGAAAAAAAATCTTTAATTAACTAAAAAAACACTTATTATGATAGAATAAATCCTAGTACAAATATAGATGTATATAAACAAATTGCTAACAAAGTGGAAATTACATTTTTAATTTCTCATTTACAAATGCATGTTGCATTCCAGTTATTTTTATATTCAAACAATGGAGTTCAGTAAACAATTTGACTAATAATTATACTGTGATAAAAACATTTTATGGAAGTTGTAATAATATTTATTTAAAAAAATACGGGCATGGGAGTCCCAAGACTTCTTATTTTGCTAGTCGGGAAATCCGGATCTGCATTTACCTATACCTTGAATGGTTGATAATAGCACTAGCATAAAAATATTTTATAATTTCTACACATTTGATACCACTAAAAAGTTCATTGAGGTGCTTACCTATGCTAAAGGTTGCTGCTTTGAGTCCCGTGTAGTAAGGTATCTTGCATATGTGGTGTAGAAGGTAATGACATTACTTAGTATTTGGCATAATAAAGGAGAATATGAATAATTTTCAAATATTTAATCATTCGAATAATCGAATAAATCGGTAATCATTGTTCAGGAGCAAAAATCAAAAAGCTTACATACAGCACAATACGAAATAATAATGCTGCACTGAAGAGATAAAAGGTCTATAAACTCTCAAGATCACCCATTTCTTCGTAGAGAGTGATATCAAAGTGATTCATTTCAAATATTAATTAAATTGAGCTTTTCATTCAGATTACACAAATCATTACAACCATCACATTTCAGCTTTGCTGAATATCTGGATAATATAAAGGGCAATGTTTTCCAGGAGTGAGGATCTTTTAATTGCGCCCACAAGACCCAGAGGAATGCAAGATCTCTTGCCGGGGACTTGTCACTCAATTGGAATGAAGCGCTCTACGCGCGCGGTGTTGCCGAGCTGCCCGTTACCATCCTGACCCTCTAGGAAGCGCGCGAACGTCTCCCTTTGGAATGATTAAGGCTTATCATTTTGCAAATTTCTCCCATTTGAAACGGCGAATGTCCTTCAAATCGCGCATATTGATTCTTCGAAATGCTAGCTACCTAAAGAACAGTTTTTAAAAACAACTTCAACAGTTAGTCTTCTCACAATTTTACATTTTCAGGTCGGATCTGTATCGTCGCCATAAGTGCTCATTTTAAAACGACAAACTTTACGGTCTCATCACGTGAAAACTAGACTGTGAACACCGTTCAAACCACCAGAACATAGAACAACCTCTTATCTTTTGATTAAGACAATAAAAAAGGCATGTTAAACATAACACGTATCTCGCTCTAACCACCTTCAACGGTCGCAATTTTAAAAGAGGCCAGCCGAGGCGACAGTTATTAACGTAAAAAATATTACAAAATGTCCACTTAATAACATTTATTAATTTAACGGAAGTGTTTTTAGTGGTTTGTGTGTAATTGCCCGTCAAAGATCATGTAATTAATGAAAATCACGCTTCTTTTTCAATCTCGTCATGTAAACTATAAATGGACGCCATTTTGAAAGAGATTGGTCAAGGCGGTTACTGTGAACGGAAAACTATTTACAATTGTTTACTTAACACATTACTTTCACCGAGATGTGTTTAGATGTTTTAATGTTACTGCCTGTCAAAGTTCACTTACTTACTTCATGTTTCAGATCTGCAGATCTCAATTTCATATGTTTAAATTTATTGAAAAACAAAGAAATTTGGCAAATTGAAAGGAGGAATATTTTTGAAAATAAATTGAAAATGTTACGCTATTAATGTAAATCTGAATGTTGAGAAAATAACAAATTTTAAAGAAGTAAACGTTTTCTGTATTATGTGCGGAGGTAATGATGCCCTTCCCAAACTCTTAATGTAAAATTAATAATCGACACAGCAAAAGCTTTAATATATTTAGAAGGATATATGAAAGCACATATGGTTTCTGGAAGTTGATAAGTTGATTAGGAAAAACGTTATAGACAATGAAAAGTATGTACATGTTCACTTCTTGCGTAGCTAAATGTTTCCTCGGCAAAAATGCTTGGCTTTGAGGGTGTAGTATGGCTGTAAGCATTGATAAAAATTATTTTTCATGGTTTCTAGCAATTTGAAGTATGTAGAATTGATATTTACCAAGAAATAATAGTTTTTCAAAAATTAAAATTTGGTGCATATGCGCGCGTTTTGGCCCTGTTCAGACCACCGTGCGGCGTCAGCTAGCGAGCCTCCGGGAGGTTTTGCCAAACCGGGGGCATTGCACCTGACTATATAGAAATCCAGGGGATCGCGCCTTCAAATTCGCATTCCTACACAATAGGTGAAATTACCAATCGTATGCTGACGAGCGCAGGGTATTCGAAAATATACTACATCCCGGTACAGCGAAGTCATAGGCTTCCACAGCCGTTCAACATTGGTCATTACCTAGAAAGCAAAATATGTCTGAATTTGAAAATCAATAAAAAAACCTTTAGCAGTTCAAAAACACAAACTCACTAGAAGTGAAATTTCACCGAGATTGGGCACTGTTAGTAAAATCTAACACCAATTTTAACTTTTCTTATATCAAAATTTTGTATGCCAACTTCGCATATAATGAAATTAATGAAGTATTTTTTACATTTCCACTCTATATTGCAGTATCGGCAGGAAAAGTATGGCATTCACCTCAACAAAACGATCTCGAATTTTTGGTAGTAAAATCCTTTTTGAGCAGAAACTCAGCATACGTCTGGATTAAGGTCCATTAGCGCATTTCCAAAGACGGTTAAGACTGGAGCAGGTGGGGAGGAAATACACGTAATTTTGTACCCGGGATGCCTGTACTGATGGACGAACGTGTCTTAAGACTTAAAGCTTTTGACTGCCACATAGTAAATACATCACGATTAAGATATAGTTGTGCCATTCCGAAGATCAGTTATGTTATGCTCAGATACGTTAAATTCGTACTTCACATGACACTCCTGAGATATTTTCAAAATTTTCTGGAAAATTGCTGAACTTCCTTTAAAAACTATTTGCTCGAATATAAATAGGTGCAATGCGAAGTAGGTTTGCCAACCAACCTCTATTTGGGAGGACAGTGTTCTATTGACACAAATTGTCCTCTTGAATTATAAATGGCCTTTTAGTAAATTTTTAACATATGTTGTCATTTATTTTATCACGTGACTAATATCATATATCGTTTATTGTTTAATTCGTATGTTGTGTCGTTTATTAATTTAGAATAGAAAACATGAATATCCTTTCTCTGAACACTTACACACGCACATATGATAGAGTTTCTGTCTGACGACTAAAATAAATAAATATATAAATAAAAATAAAAAAACGCTCAGACCATCTTCATCAGCATTTTGTGAACGAATCTTTTCACTTTAATCGTAAACGGAGAGATGAAATATAGCTGATGTTAGTCTACATTAAATGTAAAAAGAAATGCGTTGATGCGTTTTGGGGTGTGTTTTACGAAAATCGAGAAATAAAGAGTATGAACGTTTATCTGCCGACACTTATTCATAGCGTCTCACAGAGGTCTATTTTCATTATATAGGGGGACATTGCTCTTTTTGAACTGAAATCAACTGTATAATAGTATTTTTGTTAATTTTATATAATTTTGAAATCTTTATCACTCTTAACTGCTGTTCTATAATATGCAAAAGATATTCGAATCGTTTTTCTGCATATTATTGCGTACAAACAAGGATATACATATATTCTATAATTAAACGAATTGTAAAGAGTAGAACCTGTATTTTACGAAAGAAAATAAATGATAAATACATACCCAAACAATTTATATATCAAAATCACTGCCTGAAGAATCTTCCAAGTCTTCTTCATTCTGGCATCGGAATGAATCATCTGAATGCTGGTGAACTAGTGACAATTCTGGTGAATGTGTAGGGACTTTTAAGAGATTGATGACTTGCGGTGGCAATTGATTTATTTTTCTTTTAGGTAAATTTCTGATGCTAGATATCACTGGATCAGAAGATATCAAGAGAGCATGGAGAAGGTCTTCGATGTTTCGTTGCCTGTTATTTTTGCGAGTATTGTGCGTGCGAAAGTAGCGAAATTCTTTATGTCTTGCTTCTAATGCTTCCTCGCTTAACTGTCCTATAGGAAGCCGGGAACGATGTGCTGTGTGGTCAAGTAGGCTTAACCTCGCCTTTTGTCTCGGAAATAACCATGTCTTTGGGGTAGCACTACTCTTTAACTTCCAGTACTTTGTTGTAGGCCGGATATACGAGTATATCACAATTTCTCTCTTTTGCACCTTTTCTTATCTGAATATATTGTGCTTTACTCAATTTGGCGTCTATAATCAGAGGCTTCTTCTGGAGTGTAAGGGTCAAAATTTTTCTTTTGCATATTTATTTTTTTCATTGTCCTCAACGGACGAGGGCTTGAAATTGTAGCATTTTTTATGATATGAGCAACATTTCGTTTGCCTTGTTTTCTGAAGACTGTCGCAAAAGCTAGTTCTTGAGGACTGTGGCCCTCAACTAATTTTCTTGTGCGCCTTCTCTTTGGTCTGGTGCTCAACGTATCAAATTCTCTTTGATGATGTGTCGTGGATATTCGTGGTCGTATATAATGTCAAAGAAAGATCATTTCTTCTTCTAACCAGTCTTTATTTTGTTTCAAAAATGTTTCCTTCCGCCTTCCGCTTGCTTTCCAGCGATTTACAATTGAGATGGTAAAAAATCTTATTTTATTGATAATATCGTCTTCTGGAACATTCTGCACTCTCGACATTATCAAATCAACTACCTTCTTTCTCACATGAATTTTATTTGCCTGAGACAGAAGACCTTCGTGCGAAAGAAATCCAAACAATTCCAGACGCGTCACTCCCAGTCGCGCACCTATCGACAAATAAAACTAAATAACACAATTTCCGCAAATCTCCGCACATTAAAATTAGTCTCGTTTTAAAGGTAGATAAATACTCTACATCATATAAAAAGTTGGTCATGTTACAACGAGGTCCTTTGTTCTACTCCAATGAATTTCGACTAAGAGTTATACACCTTCATTTTCCCCCCGTTTTTTAATAAAATAAATTTAATACTTCTAAAACGATAAACACGTATCAAAATTAATACATAACGTACCTGAAGAACCAAGTTCCATGATGGGATAAAAATTTTTACACTGGAATATAACACGCACGTACTAGGACACCTCGAACACAGCCTACCGAGCGACCTCCAAACAAGACTGAGCGCGCTCTGTGTCTTTCGCTTCGTTTGATAAAACCTTATCGCTCTACGCTTCATAGAATATGGTCTATTCATACTTTTTCGAACAATTCAAGCTTTTGTTCACACTCTTGAATCGATACATTGAGGTTTCAACAACTTTGGTTTCAAGGCAAATGTCCCCGTAAATGAGCAAAATAGACCACTGTGCGTCGTTTGGATGTACCAAGAATTTCAAGAAGGCCTTTGTCTACTGCAAGCAAGCATGTGCGAGTATGAGGGTAAGATGAGCTATCTCTCAAGTTATGGATTGCCACTGTGTTGCCATTTTTCGAAATACTCGTAACTTGTCACATGAAGTCATCGCAAGAGAGGTCGGTAGCAACAAAGTTCGCTAAAACATTTCATTTTTGTTGTCAACTCGTCTTCAAAAGCTGTTCCAACTTCGTACTTTTGCTTTTGAATAGGTTAAAATAATACAAGGTAAATGAACGAATACTATTATAAACACATTTGTATATACGGCAGTTAAATATTACTCACTTCTGGCTTGTCCTTTCACATTTTGTATATTCGAATAAACGTGTGTCAAATACTACAAACGTTTCCAACGCTTGGGGCTATCGTATCGATTAAAAAAGCAAATTTTAAGCACATCAGTTTACGATTACTATAAAACGTTATTTTTCATTTCCTTTTTACATAAATAACAGTTGTATATCTGAATTTCTCCGCATGCTAATCCCAGATCAATGTGTCATCGCATATAAAACAAGAGGGGAAAAAAGCTTCTTGCGTCTTACTTGAGCACAACGTTGGGCACAACGCACGTCGCACACTGGTTGAATCGGGCCCAAAACCTGGCCATAATGGCAAAATCCAAAGTGCGCGTTCGTTATTCTTACCTATCAAATTTCGTTTGGAAGACATTGGAGCACACTACTTTAGCTTCAGAACGTTATTTCAATCATTTTTGTCGTCCTTACGGTCTCGTAAAGTTACCGTTGCTCGAAACACGCGAATTCATTGGTTCTTGTCCACTACTTTTGTTAAATTAAAAAAGTGTTTAAATTATTTTTCTATGGATTCTTTTCGTGTTTCCGATTAGAAGACACTTTTGACTATAAGTTAAGTATATTTTTAAGAAAAAGTGTCAAATTATTTTATTATAATATGGCTGAATTCTAATGTGGCTGTGTAGCGTAACAATGTTAGTCATGTTTATTGTGGATTATATTTTTTGTCCTGAGTGTTCCTGCCTCAATATATCTTTTTATTTATCAATTAGAATGTCCTTAATCAGAATAACACCCATTTAGCTGCATATATCTACAGCTTTTTATTTTATAACCACTTTACTGCAATGCTACATAGCAAGATTTAACACTAGATATCCCGGAAGTGTCTTCGACGCCACGGGGATTTATTTTCTCGGTATATATATATATATATATATATATATATATATATATATATATATATATATATATATATATATAGAATATATATATATATTCGATTTCTTCTTCTGATAATTACTTTTAATAAGAAAATTACTGATACAAATTTTTGGAATGATTAAACAATATTAATATGAGCTACCGAGCACTTCAAGATTTCACACTTCAAGATACAGGTGTAAAAGTTGACCATTTTTTTCAATAACATGTAATATTTTTCAATAAATAAGTGCTGGCGAAATTAGGCCTGTACAGCGTTGATTTCCGACATATGGGTGGCAATTCAGTAGCACGTAAATATACACATAATTTATAATATTACTTATAATATAATTATACTATTGTAAATGTATCTAGCTCCAAATTCCGCATTTTCAAAAACGCTCAAATGTAATTTTCTCAAAAAAAGGGCTCCAGAATTTGGCTTTAAATTTTTTGAACAGATAGTTCCAAATGGACTTATTAACACGACATAAATACCATTGTGATGTATTATTTTATTGTTTTTTAAATTAAACAAAAAAATTTTTTTGAAATATTTCTTATATCGTCAATACGTACTTTACGGGCATTTCTTATACATTATCGTATTTGTGAGTATAGTTACCTCCAATAATTTTTTGTAAATAATTGTTCGCCACGTGATACAAGGAAATGTGTGTCAGCTGCTTTTCCGATGGCCCTTTTGACCTTGAATGACGGCATGTTTTCTTAAGCATTTCCTTTCTTGAGCATCTGATTTGCAGTGACGCATCCAAGTGATCTCTGTTTCCCAGTGTCATGATCTTCATGCTCAGTTTGGATCTCCCAGGAGTCTTCAGTCGTTAGTAAATCCTCTTCCTACGTTATGTGTCTCTTTTCACTGCCTCTTTTACTTTATGTCAAAAGAATGAAAAACAAATAAATGCCCAACGATAGTTAGGATTTGCACATATATTCTAAAATCACCACGATTTTGGGCAAGATATTCCGTTAATAACGGGGTATTTAGGATAAGACGTGAAATCGTAAATTGCCATAATAGTGTCTCTAACGCAATTAAGTTATAGTGTGAATGGCACATTGTCGAGGTTTCTTTTCAAAGAAGAAAACATTAGTAGAATGAATATGATCAGTTAATACATTAAATGTTACCAAAAGCTCTCTTTTTTCATAATTCAATTTTAAAAAAATAGTGTAGGACAAGGAAGAGGGTATAGATTCCAGAGCACAGGAAAAGGTGCGCAGATGCTACTTTACGATCATAACGATTGTTCACTTTTTATACGTTAAGTAAATCAATGAACCAAGGAAGGCAAAAACTCTCTTAAATCACATTTCCCTCTAAAAAATTCTTTACCCTTTAAATCCGATATATCTTTTTAAAGTAACGGTTTTGAATTTCGTTACAATATTGTATTCAGCGACTTCGAAAACAGAACTTTACGTATAACTATATTTTTACGTACAATCCATTCACTTTCAAGCTTCAATTTTGAATTTTGATATTTAATTTCGATATTCGTCATCAGATTCCGCGAGAACCATTCTATCAATCTTTTTACACATATTGGGTTCACTTTTATGAGTCAGTTAGCCATTTCGAACCTGCCATTTTGAATTTTGAAATTTCATTTCATGATATTCAAATTCAGCGACCTCAAAAACCCATTGACACCAATTTTTATGCAAATCCACTGGTATTTACAATTATGACCACGTTTTATGCCCGATTCAACCAGTGTGCGTCGCCAAGAACGCTGGTGTGCCGTTTCGGATAAGATACAGCGTTAATCCACAACGCGCATTAAGAGACTCGTTTGCGTAGGCAACAAATGTCGTCGCAGCTGACGTCACAACTCAGTCAGGTGACACCCCTCAATGCAACGCTCGGGTGACAAAGCCTCAGACTGGGAGCTGACACACCTATTTTCTTACTTCATTGTTCTACTTTGGCGACAAACGAATGCATCGCGGAGATTGCGAATCAGCGTACCGGTCCGGAAGGAGTTATACATCCGGTCACACGTGCATCTAATTATAAGACGTAACTAGACTTCGGATTTTTAGACTAAAATCCATTTTAAACGCTGACCACAGATTGTTATGGAGCAAAAATATTAAATTTCTTAAATAGGCAGAACAAACTGACATGAAATTCTGACGTTAATTTTTGTTTACGTTAAAACTGGTCTATTAAAACCATGAGCATGCAATATTAAATGGAAAATATTAAACTATTAAAGGCTAAAACATGAATGACATTTTCATTCACAGGAAATTATCTTTTGATATCAGATTGGTGCATATTTTAATTTAGAATAATAGAAATGTGCATTATTGTATTTTTATCAAAGCGCAAAGGTAACCCAGGATTGTTCAATTTATAGTTTCAATCTAAGTATGTTTTCAGAAACTCTCTAGTTTATTCTACAATATAATATGTCTTATTAATCTTGTCAATACAATATGTCTTATTAATCATATGTGTGAAGCCAACTACAATAGTCGTAACTATTAATAAATCAAAAAATTAGAAGTTTTAAGTACAAGTATTGCATAATACTTTCACAGTATTTTAACGAAAAAATGAACAAATAAATTATTTGATTTTACAATTTGATAACATGGGAGATGAATTTTAAAACTTTTAAATATTTACTATAAAAATAGCCCACACCCAACAAAACACTTTTCATACATCTAGCTATTAACTTCCCAAAGGAATAATAAAAGAAAAGGAACTAAGGATTTTTATTTTATTGTAATTTAGCAGGTAATTTCTGTTAAAGTAGATGCCTCCAATTTTTATTAACACATTTCTAGTATAATTTGTAAACAAAACATCCTACAAGTTATGAATCAAGTTTTTGCACAGAAAGGGTTCTAGCAAATTTCAGTCATATAGAGATGGCTGGGTCTACTATACCAATAGTAAAAAGAATTAATTCAATAGCGCAGAAAAGTAATAAAATCGAGTAACTCGTGCGTTGTGATTTAAGGAAAAAATAGCTCTCTCCTCTGTTTGTTAACATTTAATACATTTCTGAGCTTTACTTGCAAAGTATTTATTAAATAACAATTTACAGTTTATATTGAATGTTTACAGCTTATCTTATTGAACATTTACAGCAGAGAAACAAAAGCAATTTTACAAGTCTATCATTCTCATCGAACTGTTCGATCAATTTTTTTATTTTTGGCACTAGTTATATTTTAAGTCTGTCTAGAATATGAAATGTTCAGACAGCCCAGTGAAAATCTCTTGGAAAAGTTTTACTCGTTAAAGTCATTATGACAAATAAATACAGATTACTTTCCAAAATTTAACATTACAAGAAAAATTACAATTAATTCAATTAATTTTTATGTACCTTCCCTTAAAAGAATATTCTAAGTTTTTCAAAACATTCTATAACAAAATAATCATTTCAGATAACAATATATATCTTGCCAATGTCCATAACAAACGCAAATGGAGCCTGGCTCTAAAGAAAAATATAAATTGAGTTTGCAATTCTTTAATACTTAACCATTCTAAACAATTGAAAATGATGTATATAAAAAACACATGTGAAATTAACCACTGAAGTCTAAAATTATCAAGTTACTGCAATTAATTATGACAATATGATAACAGACAAATACAGCAATTTATCCATCAACATGTGCCAGAATGTACACAAAGATTTTCCCACAATGAAACAGAATTTAGTTAGTATATAAAAGCAAGTATGCTATTAATAGAAATCTACTTTCCAATTTCAGACATTGTTGCAAGAAGAGTTAATTTTAATAGAATGAAAAATAGTCCAAATAATCCTGACAAAATCCAATACAATTCTAATTTCATAATAACGTTGGAGAAGTTTTTTTAAATGGAAGAATCAATTTCAAATGATTACATTCAAATTCCAGGTTTTCATTAAATAAGAGCATTATCCCTAATTTTAAAATTGAAATAAATGCAACTTTACAATTCTGAACGAACTTCAGAAATTATTGTATAACATATTAATATTAACAAATTTATCACTATCAGGTTCATTATGATTCTGATATTACTACAGTCATAGAAAATATATCTTAAGGATATGATCCCAGCGATTGTTTTTTTAAGTCCATTAATACTGATAAAAATTTTTTTTCAGTTACTAATTAATTCACAGCTTCTACAACACCAATTAACTTTTAATGCAATAAGAATACGATAATGCTTTAGAAAAATGTGTATCATGCAATAAGCTAAATAAATGCAGCTAAACAACATTATACAATTTACAAGCTCAAAAATACCACCGAATAAAAATGGTTCGCAAAATCTTCATACAATTGATTTTTCCAGCAGCAAAACACCATTGAAGGAATGTTCTTGAGATTATATATCTTTAATTGCATTCATGGATCTTCAAAGATAAATCAGAATTAAATTTAATCTCAACAATATGAATCTACCAAAGACTACTTTAGGCACACTTGCAACAGATAGCATTTGATTCACAATTTGGGGGCAAGGTCTTACTTAACTCTATATTGTACCACATCCCCATGGCATAATTATTTTCCAAAGTATAAATTATAAAATTTGATATCAGAAGGCATTTTCATAATAACTGCTGAAAATGAATTTGAATGCATTGGACAAGAGAAAGGTTGGAGTTTTGCTACTCCACAAAACAGCATCATTAATCGCAACCTAACTTGCAATTTTCAGAATTGTTATATGATTCTGTAATCTAAATTAATTTGCAAAATTTCACATATTTTCACATTTTTTCCAGAAATACTATCCTCCAATACACCACAGAATACATACAACTTTTTCACTACAATGCAACTTTCGCATACATATTAACTTAGACACACATGCACACAAATTTATAGAAGATAATGCATTCTGCACTTATCAAATGCAGTCGTTCAGGCATAACAATTAAGCTGAACAGAGGTGAAATATAAGAATTCAGGAAAGAAATACAAAAGATTATGAAAGACAATAAAAAGTTTTCTGAAGTTTTAAGTTTGTCATAACAGTTCATATTACCATACTTCAGATACCACAGAAAGCAAAACATTGTGAGATATACAGGTATGAGCTGTACAGATTGCAACAAGACACATTTGACTTCAACATCACAAGCACCCCTCTATAGATTCTCGCAACACCACTTTGTAGCATGATTAATGAGGTTACAACCAATCCTCCAAAACAATAATCCAGGCTTAAAACACATTTATGGATTATATACAAAAAGGGAAATAAAATGTGTCTTTAAACTTAATTTCTTCAGTAAATCCTGATATAGCTACTAACAAAGTGTAACTTGTAATAAAAGACATTGGATGTTTCTAATAATACAGAAACTTTACCTTATATTAGAAAGCCTTCTAAAGTGATCTACTTACGGGATTCAAACTATTGCACTGGTCGATCGGATTCTTGTAATCAGTCTTCAGTTCATCAAAAGCAATAACCTACAAAAGCAAAAATATAATTTACACATTTGTATGAAGCACTACAAATAATTTAAAAAAATCAACAATGCAGAGATTATTCGATATCGTTACATTATACAATATTTGTTATACAATATTTATAATATTACAACATTCTACAATATTTATTACTTACGTGAAAAATTGCGAAGAAAATTAAACACACGTCGATAATCAAAGCAACTATGTAAGTAAAGGCAGGGAAATTAAACGCCATATTGCTCAAAAGATTTTATATATTACAAATACGGACAAAATGCAAAAAACAGCCAAAAAGTAATAATACACTGTATATTCCCAAATCGTACTCTACTGATACACTCCACACACACACCAACTCCTCCCTTTCAAATGCTTTCAAATGGTCAAATACATGACATAACATAATCAGAACTACTATGTATACTCTGTTGCCATAGCAATCCTCAACACGTAACTTTCGACCACTCGATAAATGAAAACATTCAATTCTGTACAAAACGTGGAATTCCAATAACAAGATATTAAAGTGTTTGTTACACAATACGATACGCAAAAAATTCAAATTTAGAACTCTGCGCACTCCATCGTGAGAAAGTCTATTAAGAACTTTTCCACTTGTGGTATACCTGTTTTCTCTTCCACATTCTGGCCAACGTTACATATTAAAAGACGGACATCTCAATTGCCAAATTAAGTACATGTCATTGAAACGAGAGGAATTTAGTTTAATGTTCGTTACTAAACTGATTCATAACTGCGAAAAAATAGGTACTAATCTTATTTTTCAAAATAATAGTGAGTCAAAACACATGACTAGATTCAAGAATGGTACCTAATTATTATGGCGGGAATACGAAAATACTCCATGTTCTGTGATAATGTTATGCAGCAAAATAGAATGAAACACTGACAATTTACAAACGTTATGCAGATATTAATTACATCCATTAAGAGAAGCCACAATATGCACGGCCCGTATTCGATTTCCCCAGAACAAGGTCATCTACGTTTATCTAAAACAGACGTTAATTTGAATTTTGGACAATGCTATCTGATTACATAAGGCAACAAATCTTAATTTTTTTTCGGTAACATGGATACTAGTAAGTTATCAATTCCTAATTTAGGGCCGGTGATTTCAAATATAAGCTCTAAAAACCAGTGGCGGCTCCTTGGGGTAGGCAAGGTAGGCACTACCTACTCTAACGAATTGAACTAGTCAGAGGCGTGATTCAGGGCGGACCGGGGGGGGGGGGGGGCTGCTCCTCCAATGTTGGGACTTTTTTTTTAAACATTTCATTTCGAGTATCTCCAAATTTATATCATAAACGATTGCCTTTTTCTGTATTTTGAGAAAAAATAGTAATAATTAAGCGAACAATTATCTTATTAAGCCGAGCTAAAAAGATACATTAATAAATTGGTGACATTTAGCTCCATATTATAAAACGCGCAGGATCATGTCGAGTATTACTGTGAACATCCCGTATTAATAAATTATCATTGAATTATATTGCTTTTAAACGTTATTTACTGAGAAATTTAACAGTTGCGTGCCTAAAATCACGAGTCATGACACTCGAATTAACATAATTATATTATTATTAAATAAACTCTTTCCACTACAAATTTCCTAGAGTTCTTAAGTATTTCAAATGCCCAAAAATAAGTACTTATCAGGAAACAATGTTTCGTGGGTCTCCAGTACGATAAAAATCATGTGGCATTTTTATTTAGCAATCCTTGTGATCTAAGGGAGCATAGTCGGCAAACTGAAACATTTTGGCCGTTGTCCAGGTGGTAAAACGATTTTATTTAACAGATCTTAAAAAAAGTCAAAGCTGCGAAACGTACGGATTCAAAAAATGCGCCGACTGACTAACTTTGCTGTAATCTGGCAGTTCTAGCGTGAACATATAGTGAGTTAGCGACCAAAATCTGCGAGTTTTCAATTTTTGAAAAAGTGAGACAGTGAAAATATACGAATGATGTTGAATGAATCTGTTGATTATATTATATATTGTAAGTATGTTTTTCCATTATAATGCATGATATAATGCAACTAATGCATGATATTTGTTTGATGGCAAGAGTACACGGAGAAAAAAGCGAACCTGTTTCTCGACTGATTATTTTCTGTTATATTCAATGTTATTTTAATAATTTCACTTTTCTGTATATAAATGCAATCTTTGTTTTAATCACAATGTCGGTTCCATTATTAAAAAAAATTTATTTTTTTGACAAAAGAACAATTTTCATTACAATTTATAAAAACACAAAAAGACAATTTCTGTTAATAAATGCAATCTTTGTTTTAATCACAATGTCGGTTCCATTATTTTAACTGCACAGAACTGTTGAAGCTATTTTCAAAGGGTATTTAAAGTCAATGTGATTTACAGACGGGAAATAGTAATAATGGTTGTTATTTTTTTTAACTGCAGCTCAGCAATCGAAAGTAGTGGTGCTACATATTGGCACAGACTTTCTTTTTCTTGATAGTTTTTTAATTTCTTTTGTGTGGACCAGCTTTACAATCATGCCCCATCGTCTTGCCAGCTGCAATCTATCGCCGCCAAAAGTACATTTTTAAAAAAATTCAATTTTTCCACTTCCTAATGGTAAACCGAAATATTACTTTAAGAATATTAAGTAAGGATAGTAAGGATTTGTCCTGTAAGAAAACTTTTGTTGAAACCTTTTGAGTCGTTTCTAAGAAGCATTACTGTAAATGCGAAATTTGAAACTCTTTTTCACAGAAATCTTTTGAGTTTTCGAAAAACGTCATTGGAGTCATTTGAAACTCTTCGACTCATAAATGCAATATTGAACACAAATTTCTGGAAATATGCATATTGAAGACGTGAGTGATATTAAAAAAAGACATTTGTGTAATTAAAAAAACAGCAAAATGACTTTTACGTCATCAAACACAGTGCAGCACTATCCATACGAAGAGTTTGAAGAAAAAATGTTGAACGGTTTTTGAGAAAATGGCATTTGAGCGTTTCTGAAAACGTGGAATTTTGAGCTCATTTTAACAGAAAAATGTTGATTTTTCTGTTTAACCGTATTTCTCCACAACAATGTCGTAGTGAAGGCATGGCCAAACGTGAGAGATAAAGTTTTAACAATAAGATTCTTGACAACCCTGTCCAAACTAGGACTTAGAACTAACTCACACTCGCAAGAAACTCTCATCTGTTAAAACGTTTGCAGAGCGTTCAGTTGTTGTAACTCCACTACATGGCGCTGTAGAACAAAACTAAGTATTCTTGTCAAATACAACAATTAGAAGGATTTTTAAATCTGTATCATTAAGTAAGTCTTAAACTAAGCTTTCTAGAGCATTAAAAACTAATTTGAGGACCAAAGGTCTCAAGGAAACGTTTCTGGCTTCGTAATCAACAGGATGAGATTAACGTGAACATTCAATTACATTTTGCTGGTCCGACGTTTCTCGATAATACTCCACCTGCTCAGAGACGTGCAGTATCTGCAACTAAATGTGAATGAGAGAGAGAGAGAGAGAAAGAGAAAGAGAGAGAAAGAGAAAGAGAGAGAAAGAGAGAGAAAGAGAAGAGAGAGAAAGAGAGAGAAGAGAAAGAGAGAGAAGGAGAGAGAAAGAGAGAGAAAGAGAGAGAGAAAGAGAGAGAGAAAGAGAGAGAGAAAGAGAGAGAGAGGGAGAGAGAGAGAAGAGAGACAGAGAGAGAAGAGAGAGAAGAGCAGACGAGGAGAGACAGAGCAGAGGAGAGAGCAGACGAGGAGAGACGACGAGAGAGAGAAGAGAGGAGAGAGACAGACAGGAGGAGAGACAGACAGCAGAGAGAGACAGACGGAAGACAGACGACGGAGAGACAGACGACGGAGAGACAGACGACGGAGAGACAGACGACGGAGAGACAGACAGACGGAGAGACAGACAGACGGAGAGACAGACAGAACAGAGAGAGACAGAAAGAGAGAGACAGAAAGAGAGAGACAGAAGAGAGAGGACAGAAAGAGAGAGACAGAAAGAGAGAAAGAGGGGCAGAAAGAGAGAGACAGAAAGAGAGAGACAGAAAGAGAGAGACAGAAAGAGAGAGAGACAGGAGCAGACAGAGAGAGGAAGACAGCAGACAGACAGCAGAGAGAGAGAGAGGACAGACAGAGACAGACAGAGAGACAGACAAAAACAAAAGGAAAGAAAAAAAGAAAACCCTATACGTATACCGTCTTCTCACCAACTTCAAAAAATATTTCAAACTCATTTTGAACCTTTTCTCGTTTGCAACCCTAAATCGACGGTAGTGTTTCACATATTTTTTCATTTTTCATCGATTATGAAAAACTTTCATGTTTCATCGAAATTCGCAAAAAAATGTCATGGAGTAGTTTTCTCAGTACTCTTCTACACAATTAGGTTCGCTTAAAAAATTCCTGATTCTACATTTTTTCTTATTGTCATGTCTACTTATTTCTTATTGGCAACAACTTCGCTATTGGCCGAGGAGGACCATATGCGACCACCAGAGTGGGTGAAAGTTGGGGGGGGGGTCAAGGATCACGTTTTGCCAGTGAACTTGTGAGAAATCTCTTGTAACGGAGAAATGGTTTTTCACGTGAAATTTCTGAAGTCTCGTGTGTTCCAGAATCCTTGCAACACTTTTTCCGGCCGATATCAGATGCGTTTCGATGTTGACATGGGAGATCAGTTGTTTGGTCCCACCCCGCATCAACGCCCCACATACGTGTTACTGAAGGAAGCTGCCTACTCTCTCATAGAATGTGCCCCTTGCTGTGAGGAGCCACATGTGGCTAGGAAACAATGGGACACCGGCACACTTCTCCGACTCCTATAGGAAGTGCCTGTATGAGACAAACTGATGTGTAATTGACAGAGGTCCTCTTACTTGGCATCCCAGGTCGGCAGATTTGATACTCCCAGATCTTTTTCTGTGGGGTCACATTAAGACCTTGTATTTGAGACGCTAGTTGCAAATGTAAAGGAATAATAAAGACAGGAAATCAAGAAAAAGAAAAAATCCAGAGGATTCAAATCTACATAGTTATCGTAGGCAAGGTATTTGCCCTCTTCTGCGAATTTATGGTTCTAGGGATTTTGGATTCGAATTTCCACTTTCTTACGATAGTGCACAGGTACATCGGGGTGCTTGCAGTACATCCTGTAAATGGTTTTTCAGCTGAAAGTCTTTGAAAATAAAGGCAATGCGTTTCTCAGAAAGTTGAAGAATACTCCACCGTTCTTTCTGTGGGGCAAAATGACAGAACCAATATTAAATGTCTAAAAATGCCAAACATTGCAGAAAAGCGAATCTGACTTGAATGCCATCATTGATCAAACCCCACCCATCTGTGATTGAACACCCATCTGTAAATAAAATTGTGGAGAAACTTATCATCTGCACATTTGCTCTACAGCTAGTTTCAAAATGCTGTGTGTAGAAGATATCCGGTGCGAAACACTTGCACACGTTTCAAATGGTATGGATAGAGACCACGCACCACGATTCTCTGGAAATGTAATTAATGAAAGGAAAACAGATTTAGCTTCTGCGCTACTCAGTGGAATGATGTGAATTTGTGATGTAAAGGAAATAAGGTATTTCTGAAACATTTCGTTGAATTATTATGAATTTCGTTGAATATTAATTGTAAAATAACATGTGATTATTAGTCAATTATCAAACAATTAAAAAGTTCATTTTATATTCGGCAGAGATTACGAAAGAATTAGATACTTTCCATGTGACGCCCTATATTCATATAGCACATAAGAGCACGTATGTTTACTATTTACATAGCGAATACAATCACATGCTGATACAAATTAATTAGAAAAATAGGCGCCCTCTTCGAAGTGACGGTAGTACCCCGTTCCAATAGATAATGAGATTAAAGTGAAATCTAACACGTTAATATAATGACATTAATTATTTAATGATTACTAATTGAAAAATATTTTAATATCCTCCAATTCTTCATGAAAATAAGGCCAAGCGTTACGTTCGTGATCAGCATTTACTCGGGAATTCTGTCATTTGAGTCATTGTTTCACAATGACGGGCAGTACAACGTTCAGCGCGAGGCTTTTCAGTTGGTCTGCCAAGTAATTTTGTACCAGCAAAGTGAAGGGGTAACTAGTTGTCACCATTTTAATAGTAATTTTTTAGCTGAAACCTTCAACCAAGATTATTAAGAGGATAATTCTCGAAACAATTGTTAGAGGATCATGACAAGGATTTGAAATAAATGCGGTTGGTGAGACAGGTAAACGCAATATCCCATCTCGATCAGGTTTTTCGTCCAGTTTCCCTGATCCGTTGAGCAAATGCTGAGATGGCCCCTTGTTTTGCTTCTGGTCATAAATGTAACTTCATTTTCTGTGCACGTCTTCTAGAATTCAGTGGGAAATACAATTATTCAAATTATCGTTTCCATGTTGTCGCGACAGGAAGTATTATTCCGAAGGACAACATGGATAAGAGCGAAAATTTATTGCTTTTTTATCCTTGAAAATAGATTTTATTATATGGGAGCCTTTTTTTTTTTTCTTTTAAAATTTCAGTTGTATATGACTTAGTGTAGGGATCACAGAATCAACATCCTTTGCAATAAAGAAACCGTAAATAGTACAATATCAGATGTTTCAAATTGGTTCCGAAATAACAAATTAATAGTAAACGAAAAGAAAACGGTTTTAATGCAGTTTTCGAATTCAAATAAACAATTCTGTACTCCATTGAAAATGAACAGTGTACCATTGACTGATGTTAAGGCAACAAAATTTGTAGGTCAATTCAGTCAAACCTTAAATGGAACGTCCATTTAAATGAATTGAACACAAAATTAAGTTCATTGTGCTACGCGTTCAGAATTCTTGCAAATTCAGTCAGCCTTCATACTTCTCGTTGTGTATACTTCCGATTTCATTCCCGCCGTCTCAACTTTAATAAACGAATTGTACGAATAATAACCAAATCCCACCCACGTGATTCATGTAAGCCTCTCTTCATTAATCTAGGAATTCTACCATTACCGTGTCTTTTTATTTACGAATCAGTGGTTTTTGTAAAAAATGACTTGCTCAAGGGCGGGAATACTTTTTCAGAAAATGCCGAAGTCTATTACTATAACACTCGACGTAGAAATCATATTCATCAGGTGACAGTATCAACAGCTCATTACAAAAAATTCACATACAATACATGTACATTATTTTACAACACTTTGCCAGATGACATTAAACGATTAAATTCAATAGAAAAGTTTAAATCCCAAGTGAAATCGTTTCTGCTGCATAACTGTTTCTATACAATTAGAGACTATACTGAGCATCACAAGAAAAGTGACATTAATTTTAACAATGATACATAATGCATTATTTACCATTTGGACTGTATAAATGAGTATAAACAACCTGTAACAACTATTGTACTACAGCTTCCGGGTCAATGACCCCCATCTCGATCAGGTTTTTCGTCCAGTTTCCCTGATTCATTGAGCAAATGCTGAGATGGCCCCTTGTTTTGCTTCTGGACATAAATGTAACTTCATTTTCTGCGCACGTCTTCTAGAATTCAGTGGGAAATACAATTATTCAAATTATCGTTTCCATGTTGTCGCGGCAGGAAGTAATAAGAGCCAAAATTTATTGCTTATTTATCTTTGAAAATAGATTTTATTACATGGGAGTTTTTTTTCTCCCTTTCAAAATTCAAAATTTATTGCTTGTTTATCCTTGAAAATAGATTTTATTACATGGGAGTTTCTGTTTTTTTTCTCCCTTTCAAAAATTCAAAATTTCACAGAATTCACAGATCACAGAATTTTGAAAATGTGCACACAATTCACTTTTCCCCATAGCACGTCATACGCAGTTTTTAATTTTTTTACGTAAAATAAAAATAAAAAAATAATAAATATTCTATTGTCTAATAGATGTCATATCTAATGTCAAAGGGATATTGAAGAAAAATAGGAAATGGGAGTTTGTTTCTCAGGCGCGATAGTGGGAGTTCATTAGTTCCTATTTCGTAAATGACTGCTCCTTGAACGTGATTTAAATAATTGTAGAAATTGTGTCAGTTTCGTAATGAAGAAAGAAATGCACAATGAAGAAAGTGCTTTGCAATGTCGTTGTGGAGTGTATTATTGCTGACAAACTAGGTGGCATTTACTGTTATTCCTTAGAGTATGTTTTCAAAGATTTGTAATTTATTTAATGCGATTGGGGCCGCTGAAATCCAAACAGAGCTTTCCTGGGGCAGGGAAATCCTTACAGGGTAAGTTATTATCGGGCGACGAATATAGTTAAATAAGAGTGTGTTTTTAAAGCGGAGTTTGGATTAAGAATTCGAGGTAAAATGGCAAATCGTATATCGGCTTCATGAGAACGCCGAGATAACGAATAGATGAATTTAGTGGAGACTACGGAATTATAGAAGATGCGTCGTGATTAGTATTTGAAAGACAACTTTTTTCGTCGAAAATTAGACCCAATGTACTGCGTGGGCTAAAAACACGTGAATGCTTCGGATATTACCATCTTCTTGTAGTGTTTGTACATTATTTTAACATTACGTAATTGGGGTGTATGACTATAATTTTTAATTATGTCTTGCTTTCTCCCTATTGAGTATAGAGAAAGTTATATAATGCTGGGCGAAAAAACGGCAAAAAACATATTACAGGGCTCTGATAACGAAAAATGGATAAATCCAGTTGCTAAATTTAGAAAAAAATCCTCTAACACGTGGTATAGCCAGAATCCATTTTGTGGGTCATTAATTCGGAAAAATCGAATGACGGCAAAACATCTGTCTGTACAACCGTGCGTGAGCAACGCTAGCGGCTAAACCGTTCAGCCAATTTTCTCCAAAATTCATATTCGCGAATCGATCTGACTAATGTCGCGGCCTCTTGAATTTGAAATCTGTATTTTAATTTGATGGTTACGTTACATGAAGCTCCTGGGACAATTTCCAAATAAAAAAAGGCTACATCTTTTTGGATTAAACCTTGTTGTTGGATTGTGTGAAGGACATTTAAGAGTACGGTGCAGGTCTCATGTTCTTTGAAAACATTGAATTTTCGAAAATTGCAATAGTATAAAGGTTTTTCGGAGTGTAGGAATCGACAACTAAAATATTCAAAGATTTTTTCCCTTAATGAAATCTGTTCCTTAAAGATAGATTTTAAAATAAGTTAATGTACAATTTTTTGAAATTTTTTCGTGAAAATACGGGGGAGAAAGTACGTACTATTTTAGCACCGCTAGTTTTATCTTTTCATTCGTAGAGCATGAAATATTGATTTCGATTCCATTTCCACATCTACTGTATTCACAACAGGCCACTGCTGTGACCCAGTGCGGGTTGCATATGGTGTTTTGCAATATTTTGGAACTTGATGTACCCTGTTGTGTATCCTTCATCCTATTAAATTTCACATTTATTGGCTTTTGCCAATTTGTGTCCCATTGTGCCGGTACTATTGAACATGTGTTAACCTCTATAGCCGTCCGTAATTGCGATAAGTGTTGCCTGTGCACGATTTGGTTAACGAAATGGCCTCTCGATTGTGCTCCATAAATGTTCGATGGGATTCATGTTGGGCAATCTGAGTGGGCAAATCATTCTCTCGAATTGTCCAGAATGTTCTTCAAACCAATCGCGAACAATAGTGACATGGTGCATTGTCATCTATAAAAATTCCATATTTGAGAATATGATGTCAACGAATGGCTTCAATTGGTCTTCAAGTAATTGAACGTAACCATTTCCCTGTCAATGATAGGATCAGTTGGACTCGAGGACCCAGTCCATTCCATGTGAAAACCTTCCATTTTATTATGGAGACACCACCAGCTTGCACAGTGCCTTGTTGAGAACTTGATCCATGGTTTCGTGGGGTCCGCGCTCTACTCGAACTCCACCAAAAGCTCTTACCAACTGAAATTGAGACTCATTTGAACTAGCCACGGTTTCCGAGTCGCCTAGGGGCCTATCGATATGGTTTCGAGCCGAGGAAAGGCGGTGCAGGCGATGTTGTCTGTTAGGAAAGACACTCTAGTAGGTCTTTTGCTGCCACAGCCCATTAAAGCCAAATTTAGCCGCACTGTTCTAACAGATACGTTCGTCGTACGTCCCACATCGATTTCTGTTATTTCACGCAGTATTGCTTGTCTGTTAACACTGACAACTCTATGCAAACGTCGCTGTTCTCGGTCATTTAGTGAGGGCTGTTGGCCACTCCGCGGTCTGTGATGAAATGTCCGTTGTGCCTGAAATGAGGAATTCGCGGTTAAGTCTTGACACTGTGGATCCCGGAATACTGAATTTTCTAACAATTTCCGAAACGGAACGTCCTATGCGTCTAGCTCCAACTGCCATTTCGCGTTCGAAGCATATTAATTCCCGTCGTGCGGCCATCAACATTTTCACATGAATCATTTGAGTACGATTGAAAGCTCCACCAATGCACTGTACTTTTATACCTTTTGTATATTGCTACTGGCCATCTGTATATACGGATATTACTATTCCATGACTTTTGTCATCTCAGCGTATATTACGCCAAAGGCCAGTAGCGGTGCAGGAGAACTGGTATCTAATAAGTTCGCTAGAAGCCAGTAGCAGTGTTTGAGAAAAAAAATCTAATAACAATGTACTGTAAAATAAAATGAAAGAAAATTATAGTGTTTTATTAAAATTTTAACCAACTACATTAAAAATAATACTCATAAACACTGTGGTTTGTACACAATTAATCTTTTTCCTCTTCCATTCCTCTTGAACATGAAGAAAACCTGGGCAACGCGGGTATTTTGCTAGTATAGTATACAAGATACAGCTGGTTGCTACTGGCCGTTGCTCTTAAAATACTTTTAGGGAATTCTTTATATCTCTTATAAATTAAACATTAAAATTGTTCACATCAAAAGTAATATTCACTGCACGGCTTTTCTCATCTGTTTACTTTCTCGCCTGCTATGGACTTGCGAAGTAAAGAGAAAGTGTTGTAATGCTGGAGCGAAAAGTGCGATTTTGTCGTCGGTAAACTCCTATAGTCGCGCCTAGTAACAAAAATTTGGATAAATCCTGTTTCCAATGATGTTTCGTGCTTAGATTTGCACGGTTGCACAACCGTCAGATAGCACTAGGGAACAGTATTTTTATCCCCAGGAAGAGTGCGCAACATACTCAATTTTATACGTAGATTACGAATAACACAATAAAAACATCACGTCACAGTTTTTATAAATATACCGTATCTTAATACCGTATCATCAGTAGTCTGCTATTAATGCAAATACATTTAAATTGCACCTGTAAGATATTTAGAATAAATACGCTTCAAATATTTTTAAAAATAAAATATTTGTTCATTGCATCTATGCCAGTTTAATGTGGTATCAACAAAATTAGACTTTTGTGTCTCTTTGCCTTCTGTGTTCGAAGATTGCCGCCGTAATTTTCGCTTGGAACTTGTGAGGGGTCTCGCGGAATATGGTTACTCGGGGGTACTCGGTTTGCCTACGTCTAATAAAATTGTATATATACGTATTTTATTTTATTAGTTTGCGCGTTATTAGGGGAACATAAATTCGATTTTGACGATATTAATTAGGTTATTTATATGCAAAGGTCTTTTGATCAGCTGTATGTAGACCTCTGGCATTGCATGCATATCTTATCCACGTGGTCATTTTGCTTTGTTATGCATACCAGTGTATATTTGAGAATTCGAACCACAATTATTTTTTGTTGTTGATTTTATTGTTGTTCTTGCTGGCGTGTTGTCGTCGATCCTCCTGCTGCCGGTGTCTGCGGGCAAGAATCATTTCCACTTTGGGACAAGAATTTGTTTGTTATTTTTATCCTTGGGTTAGTTTAGAAGATTACAAGTGTTAAATATTCATTTTTCTGGTATTAGACAACGAATGCAGTGGAGAATTTAAAAAAATCCATTTTGATCGTACCCTATTGAAAAGAAAAAAAAAACTATATATTAAGGGGTCTAGAAAGCCAACTCTATGTCTTCAAAATTTATTGAAATATAATATAAGTGAAACTAGAGGTGTTACAAAATGGCACAGACTTTCTCCTAGCAAAGTTTTTAATTATTCTTGGTGTGGTTTGTTCCTGTTTACTCTTTCCCTTCCTTCTTGCCAGCTGCCATATATCGCCGCCCAAAGTACATTTTTTTAAAAATGTTCTCAACTTTTCGGTTTCTAAGCAGTAGAACCGAAATATTATTTTAAAAATATTAAAGAAGACTAAAACCTTGTAGTAATAGCAATTTTCATTGAAAAATTTGGAGCTCTCTTAAAGGAAACGGCGTTGCGCGTTACTGTAAATGCGAAATTTGAACCTCTTTTTCACAGGAATTATTGAGTTTTCGAAAAAACTTCATTTGACGTAATTCGAAGAACTTCCACTCACAAATTAATAATGAATACAAATTCATTGAAATGTGCATATTAACAGCGTGAGAGGTATTTCAAAACAATTGAATTTGTGTAATTTTTGAAAAAACAGAAGAATACACCAAAATTAACTTTACATCATGTTAAACAGTGTCATTACCATTATCCGTTGTAAAAGTTTGAAGAAAAAATTTAGAGACATTTTTGATAAAATGACATTTGAGCGTTATTGAAAATGAGTAAATCTGAGCTCATTTTTACAGAAAACTGTTGAGTTTTCGAGAAACTTTATATATTATTTAATGTACATGTACTCATAAATCTAATAGTCTGAAGAAATCGCCCCTAAAAAATATTACCGACCTGAGAGATAAGTCAAAACAATTACTTTTTTGTAATTTTTGAAAAAAACAACAACAAAAGAATAGAACAATATGACGTTTATGTCATCGGTTAGGGTTGGTTGGGCACTAACCCTACCAAAAATTTAAAGAAAAATTTGGAACAGTGTTTAGAAAATCATGTTTTTGTAACTTTTTAAAATTGCAAATTTTGCACGCTCTATTGTACAAAAACTACTAAACTTTTCAAAAAATCTACATGACTTAATGAAAGAACTACTTATGGGTAACAAATTTCGTTTGAAGGAAAAATCTGTGTCTTCAATTTTATTGTTGCAGGAAAAAAAATTCAAAGTTTTGCAATTTTTGAAAGTTGAGAGTTGACCGTGGAAATAGGACCTATGCCACTTTTATGTGTAGTTTACTCTGTTCGTAAAATAAATTTAAAGAAACAATTTGGAGCCGTTTTTGAGAAAATTTTGAAAATGTCCAGGGGGATTCATGTAAAGTACGCCCAAGTTTTAAAGAAAGTTTTTCAAAATTTCAAAGCCTGGATAGCCGAGCTGGGTAAGACAGTATACCGACTCACCGTTGCGATCCGACGGGTCGCGGAGGGTTCGTGACCCGCCTTGGGGATGGTTGTTTGTCTCTTGTCTATCATATATGTGTTGCTGTCAGGCTGTCTGCTGTTGGCTGGATAAAATCCTTATGAAATACAACAGAAGAAGAAATGAGAATATATATTTCTTCACATATATTTATAATCTGAAATTTGAACTGCTTGTATCGGTATTAATTCCTCCCCGCCCCCCGCAATTCATTTTTACAATTTTATCTGCTATATGTTCCCTAACTTTTGCAATCATACAATGTGTCTTTCTGTATTGATTTTTTGTTTAATTTGAACTGCTACTAATCCTCCCGTTGCATTTCCCCCCCACCGTTTTTGAAATTTTATCTATCTGTAACTAAATACTTTAGATGTATCCATTAATTGTAATTTAATTTTCTATCTTATTGTGTATTTATTTATAATTTTGTTGTATCTTTCTGTATCCTGTAGACTGACGATGACGGCAAAGCCGTCGAAAGCCGGCTATCTTAATAAAGCTGATATGTTGACGAAGATGACCTCTTTTATTTCTTCTTATAAGAACGTCAACAACACCAAATCAGAATTCCCACAATTGAAATACAACAACAACAACAACAACAACATCAACAAAAAGCATTTGATCGAAAATTCTCAAATGATTCTTCAGAGTAAATACAGATGGTTCTGTGGTTGGGATTCGAAGCCAGCTTTGTTTTGTTGTCTCCGTAATTTGTTTGGAGATGCAGTAACACGGTCTAAGACTGGGTTAAAAACATTATGAATCTTTTCTATTTGTTATGTTTGAAGATTTAAACGACATACCAGAAAGTTTGAAAAAGCATTGTGTTTCTGGAGAGCATATGAAAACAGTTTGTAGCTACCATTATTTCGCAATTCCAGGATACAGCAGACCAATTACATTATAATCCATTTATCTAAATTCTGTCATTCGATTGAGCTGCAACCCTCATTTTTAGGAGACACCAGCCGCCACTATCCATGACACGTTCCTATTCCTCGAAATTACTTTCTTTGTCACATTTTGTAGACAAAAATGGCCCTGGATAGCCAAAATCGATTGACGGCAAAACGGTCTATTCGTCCGTGATCAACGCTTAGGAACTAAACCATTCAGCATATTGTTCTCCAAATTGATATTTCCCGATTGAATTGGTCGAAACTGAGGCCATGGGAATTTGAAAGGGAGACATTAATTTTGATATATACATTTTACATTTTAAAAATTTTCTCAAAAAAAGCTTTTGGATTAATTTTTTTTCCAAGGACGAAGAAAGAAATTTTAAAAAAAGTCATAAGTCTCATTTTCGTACCGGGAGAAGTGGCTCAGTGCATCAACTGATGTCACTGCAGTGCTTTTGACCTGGAGGTCCTACATTAGAGTCCCGACAGTGGGAAGATTTTCGACACTAACTTGTCAGCTAGGTCGAATTCAGTCGCTGTCTGGAGAAGAATTCTAGAGGCCAGCTGCTCTGATTGGTAGTTCTCCGTTGTTTCTCCGATCAACACCGGGAGTATGCTTGATCAGTACCCTAGCAAATGGACCATAGACCGCGCGCGATATTTCCTACCTCTGAATTTCCGAAAATTGCAAATGTTATAATAAAATGCGACAACTTATCAATTGCTCTAGCAACATTGAGTTTAGAGAATATTTCATTAAGGACAAAAATCAATTTATATAATAAATATTAATGTTTTTCAATGTTAATATTTTGTTTTATTTCATTTGTTTAATTATTATGATTTGCCGCGAACGTTTCTGTCTTTTCGCGTGCGTTAAATGATTTGCCGTTTTCTGTATCACGGACTTACAAAACGTGGACGGACGTTGAAGGAGGTATGGACGACCGAGCGGCCGGCCGGCCGGACAGACTTTTGGCTTAAGACGTTTTGGCTTAAATCAATTTTTCGGTACCAAGGACCACAAAATCTGGATTTTGAATACACAACATATTAGAGGCAGTAATTTACTACGCATTGGGCCTGTTTTATCCATTGTTTTCAATGCAGGTACCTAGAATTCGTATTTTCTGAAAGAATTGGTCACTTTCCGCTTCAGCATTATTATATTTTTTCTTTAATGAAGTACGTAATAGGTGAGAAAAAAAATGTAAAGAAACCAATTTAATTTGATTTATTTATAGTCATAGCTATTTAATTTATGCATTGTGATTAATTTGTATATTTTAGTTTATAAACAATATTAAAATTATATATTTGACGTTATTATCCAATTTTTTTCAATTAGAAGTAATTTGAATTTAAACTCGGAATCGTTTAAAAAACTATATTTTAAAAACATCAATTGTCAATACCATTATGAAAACAAATTCACAAGAGAACATGCTCACTAGTATTATTTGTTACTGTTACGTTGTGGGAATTCTGATGTGGTGTTGTTGACGTTCTTATGAGAAGAAATAAGAGGTAATCTTCATCAACATATTAGTTTTATTAAGATAGCCGGCTTTCGACGGCTTTGCCGACATCGTCAGTCTACAAGATACAGAAAAATATAACAAAATTATAAATAAATACAAAATAAGATAGAAAATTAAATGACAATTAATGGATACATTTAAAGTTTTTAGTTATAAATATAACTGAACAAATATACATTCTCATATTCAAAAGAACGAAAGAAGAAAAAAATATAAGAAACGGGGAATAGTAATAATAATTAATAGCAAATGTTATTACAAAGATGGGGAAATAATTGAATAATAAGTTGAGCTGCTTTGCTTACCTCGCTGCTTTCGGTTGTCTACAAAATTCTCGCTGCTTTCGGTTCGCTAAATCGGTTGTGTTACAAAATGACGAACTGTCAACGCTCTGTTCCCTTACTTCACAACACTTGCCGCCCTCGCCTCCAGACCATTTCCTAGATTAGTAGAGTTTAATTGTCTTTTGTAGTCTTTTGAAGAAAATGTCAAAAATCTCTTGGTAAGGAAGGTTTGTTTAATCTAATTCTTGCCTTCAGGTCTGTGGAGGCTCTACGTGCAAATTCGTAACGATAACAATCGATAGGTCAATCAGTATGACCAAGAGCAGACTGTAATTTTTGCGACGGTGCTACTACTCCCGGCACGTTAATTATTTTTATGTTCGGCTAATTCGGCCAAGCGGGAAAAATGGATAAGAAGGTCAAGATAAAGATAACCTTTACTAGGCCATTCTGCCGCAACAGGGTACATTGGTTGCTGATTTTGCAACGATTAACTTGACGATTCTTCCAAACGTGTGTTGGCTGGAAAGTCACAATCGATTTGTTCCCCCAAAAGATAATCGCCAAAGGATTGATATCGATGGCACTCAAGAAAAGTGACACGAATCAAAATACATCATTTTTCAGGAGAGCCATTTGAAGATTTGTCATTCTTTTGCAAGTGAATTTCATTGACTGCTACTCAAAGTTGATTATTCCTACGATGTAAAAAAAAACTTAACATAATGCAATATTTAGGAGTCCGTGGGCAGTTCAACTTAGTCGACTCTTCAAGACTCAACGACTTATTCAACTCTTTTAGAATCAACTCTTCTCCGACATATGACACTTTTCTTGAATATAATACTGGGACTGTATGTTTATTTTATCTTGATACATTAGTAATCAAATGCATATTCTTCAAAATATGACACTTTTCTTCATAATACACTAAAATAATATTGCCACAACTTGAGATATGACGTTCTTCTCGACACAGCTGCTAAGTTCCCTCTTCAGCTGCCTGACCTGAAGTGAAATTGTGACGTTATTCTAGATAACCCTCTGTCATCTTTCTTACAATGGCAAAACGACATTACCCCCATCTCGCGGCCAATTTTGTAGATTGAGTTATGACGTTTTCGTACATAAAAATGTGTTGAGAGGAACGTTTCCAACTTCTTAATTCAAAATTGGAATTTTTTGACTTGTGTCACTTCTATTGTGTGCCATCGATATTTTTCTTGAGAGAGTTGTTTTTTATCCGCAATATGACATTCAGGATTGATCAATATGTTCTAATCATTAAAAACATAATTTTTTGTGCAACTTGCAAATACTACAGTATTATAGTTACATTATAGTTACATTTACATTATACTAGTTAAAGTAACTACTTTGAAATTAAATGACTGGAATATATTCTCCTACATTCCCGTATTAGCGGCCATATCCCCATATTATCGACAGATGATAATAGAATAATATTTTTGGTCAATATACCGGTGTCTCACAAACTGTTGGCCACCCTCATACCTTCTAAACGGTTCACGATATCGAAGTGCCGTTTTCGCTCAACAATGCGAAATCAAGGGGGAAGGAATATAAGTAGTGGTTTTGTTCATAATGTTTCCAGTTTTAGAGAAATTTAATCATCTTTGATATTTTCAATGGAACTACATATTTTTCTCACTAGCAATTGATAATTCAAAAATGAGGAATTCAATGATATATTATTTGTTAATGTTTTGACTGTATTTTGACAATAAAATAATACTCCCTGACATGTGATTTTAAATTAAGGCGACATTTTCTATAGAAGCCCTTGCAACTGTCGCTTTTCGGGAAGATGGCCTTCGCTTCGCAGCCCCGTGACCGTTACAGGAAGAGGAGAGGGTGAAAGGGGTGGCAGGGCAATTTCAGCAATCCGTGATCTTGACTGGAAGGACACGGCAACACACATCAATATTAGCGATCAGATGAAAGATTTTTCCATTGATTCATGAGAATTGAACTTTTCTTTCACTGATTGAAATTCTAAAACATCGATCATTTTAATGATGATTAAAGTAAAACGATAATTGAAAAGGGTATAAAGAAATTGGTAGTGTAAGGAAGTTAATAACAAAGGTCATTTTCGAACATAACAAGAATAGAACTCGTGTCTACTTGCTGTAAGAACACGCCAGAATTTTAAAACACTTCAAAAAGGAAGCGGAGGGAATAAAAGGTTGAAGATTTTTACTATATCTCCTGATAATGAAATTATAAAAAGGTATAAATTTTGTTATTATTGCCGTCAATAAACCTCCCATTGTAAATTTACTAAAAGAGATTTAGATAATAATAGAAAAACAGAATAGAAATATGTAGGTACGTAAATTATTTACTTACATCGAAAGCAATTTATTCAAATATGCAGTCGTGTATGCAAGGGCTGACGAACTTATTGCAGGGATTTGGGACGCTATACTTTTCATCGATGCTTTGGAATTTCAACAAGAGGAAAAGTTAATGTGTGATAAATGAATGGAAAAAATATTTCATTCCCATCGTTAATATTAGTTTGTTCCTCTGTCCATCGTGACACGACCATGGATTGCTGTAGTTACTCCTCTATTCCCTGTTGCCACATCACTCAGTCCCCCTCCACCGGTAAGAGTCCCCGCGCCGCGAAGGTTAACATTCCTAAAGGAGACAGTTCCAAGGGCTGCTAGAGGAAATATTGTTTCATTTAATTTAAAACCATATATCAGAAGGTCTAATTTTATACTCAAACTACTGGACCCGGCAATGCTTCGTTATTGCAGCGTATTATACATCACACACTACTGGTCACGTGATTGTGAATCACGTGTTACGCTGCGCAAATATTTTAATAGTTGAAAGACTCTCTCGCCAAGTATGGGTTTGTTTTGTCCTGGTTTGGACATGGTTGTCAAGTTTCCTATTGTTAAAAAGTTCTCCCTTAAATATGAGCATGCGTTCGCTATGATACTATCTTGGCGAAATTGATTTACTTTTCCGAGATTCAAGTCATAATTTCGGCCGATATTTCACAATCACAGAGGCAGAATACAGTGAAGACGCACTTAATACATGTACGGTGCGGCGGGTTGCGTAGAGGCTAGGGGCGCTTGAGTCTTCATAAACCAGTAAATCATCAACGCCCCCAACATCAACAACATCATCAACAACAACAATGTCCCCATGTGCCCGATTTAATTCAAACCACTCTTTAAACACTCATTACTAATAAGAACAAAAAGTGAAAATTTCAGCGCAATCGGTCGAGTAGTTTTTGCATATATGTGCGACACACATACGCTCATTCCATTTTATCTATATCTAGATTACAATCAAAATAATATATCATCATTGTATTCTTTTTTATGATATAATTGCTGAAGAGAAAAAATATGCAGTTCTATTTAAAATATAAAAGATGATTAAATTTATCCAGACCTAAAAGTATTTCAAACAATATATCAATGGCATATTACTTGCTCCATGATTCCTCATTGTTGAGTGAAAACCACTTCGATTTCGTGAGCCATTTAGAAGTTGGGGGGGGGGGAAAGGTCACCAGGTCCATGTGCGACCCACCCCTCCGCCGGCTAGCTCAGAATGGGTTTTGAAGGTGGGCGCAAAATAAAAAAATACAATTAGAATAGCGGGGATCAGGGTCGTGTGGGCCGTTGTGGATTGAATGCATTTACACAGAAACTCAAGTCGAATCACTTTCCACTTACTTAAGTATATTCTAATTAAATTGCTGTTACAGTCAATGAACATAAAACACTTTACATATACAAAATTTTGTCTTGCTGAAAAAAAGAAACAACTTACACTTTCAATAATTAACTACACTATTTCCTTTCTCTCATTTAAATCAATTTCACAGAATACTTAAAACTTTGACTAATCATTCCAGTCGTAAATTCCCTAGTTGCAACTTTACAATTAGCTAAGTTTTTCTTGAAAGAAAAGATTGATTCTATTGTTTACAGAATATCGGTAAAAAGAACCTGTACTAATACTTTCTTTCTGAAACAAATTATTCCTTCTAATATCTACAAATTGTTCAAGTTGGCACGACTCTGTGTCTTTTCACGGCGTGAGAAATCTACGGCGTCGACTCTTCCAGTCGCTCAGTGTCCTTGTCCTTGCAGCTCGGTCGGAGCAAAGCCGCCCCTCTGCAGAACCGCTGTTCAACTCACGATGTGGCCTCCGTCTCGTTTTCCGTTGATACTCTTTCGTATTCTTTTATAGAATGTAACTAGCTTTTAATTCCATATTTAAAAGAATCTACAATACGACAACTGAGTCTATCGTATACGAAGAATAAATATAAAATAAGAAAAAACTGCAAAGAAAAGAAATGAATGGCCTCGTTAGTTTCATGCTATTCACTCCTCTCTCTTACAAAGATTTTAAATGCATCACTTATACTTTCATCCTTTTCCTGATGATTGTTTTAATGCCTTGTAATATGATAATTACCTCCTCAATGTCTTGAAGAGTTTTATCGTAGATGCAGTCCTGAAGTCCGTAGTAGTACGCGGTGCCGCCTTCTCGTGATCGGTAGGTCCTCATTCTCCAGCTGTTACTTCAGAAAGAAAAGCTTTCTTTCTCCGACTCTCAGTGTCGCATACTCTACCGAGACGCTCCCTTACGGATATAGTTCGTAGTTTTCATTTCAAATTGTATTCATGCGCGTTGGCGCGCGTTCAAAAAAGCTCATCTTATTCTTGAATATTGATGTCTCCGTTTCCGAGACCTCGCAAACGGATGGTCACATAACCCCTTCTTTCGGAAAAAAGATTTTTGTGGAATTTGATTTATATGCCGAAAAATCTTTTAACCAAACTGATGCTCTTCCTTTCTTCTGTCTTGATTCTGGAATGTCGGGGCTATCTTGTTTCTTCCTTCTCTTCTTCTTCTTTCTTCTTCTCCTTCTTCTTTCGTCTTTATTCTTTATCTCCTTCTTTCTCCCTCCTGTTTTTTTTCTTTTCTTTTTTTACATGATTCTTGTCGGTTACTTTATCTGTTTGTTTCATCATTTTGCCATTTATTTCATTCTTTAAATGGTCGCAAACTGTAAATTGTACTTTCGATTGTATTCCACTTTCATCTAGTGTGCTTTCGCAGCAACGGAAGAAATATTTCAATGTGCATGGCGAAATTAGGAATAAATCTGGCGTAATAATTGACGCAACCTAACAAACTTTAAGTTGTTTCGTGTTTTTAGCGGTGCAATTTTATCTATCTCTCGATTTTTTCCATATTCATTTTGACTCCGTTAACTGTCATCATAACCAGGAACTTAACTTGTTTAGTGCAAAAATTACTTTTCTCCAAATTCAGTTGTAAATTATTTTCAATTAGACGTTTCAACAAAATATCTAGCTTGTTCATGTGTTCTTCAAATGTCTTCGAATACACGAGCACGTCATCAATATAGATAAAAGCATCGCTAGACATCTCTCTGTCAATGATATTGTCTAGACATTGTACAAGAGCAGATGCACTGTTCTTGAGTCCAAATGGCATTCTTTTGAAAACATACGAAATTCCCCGGTGAATAAATCCTGTATATTGTCTACATTCAGGTGCTATCGCTATCTGCCAATACGATGCAGTGAAGTCGGTTGAACTCAACCACTTGATGCCGGATAATTGATTAGTTAAATCCTCTACACGCAACGGTCTGTCTCTGTACGGTAGGGTAACTGATTCAATCGCCTTGCATCTAAACACAACCTTATCTTCCCATTACTCTTTCTACGAGCACTATCGGATTTAGATAAGAGGTTTTGGACTTCATGATGATATCATCTTTGACCATGGTAGCAATGAGCTTATCCACCTCTTCCTTATGTTTTCTGGAATGACATATTGGTAACCGTGAATGGTGTTTTATCTGTTAATTCTATTTCGAATTGAAAATCTTTTACTGGATTCTTGTTTTTGTAAACACCTTTTGATTCTAATAATACTTCAGTTAACTGTTTTTCTGATATGCATTGAGATTATCGTTTCTCTGCACTCGAACGAATTTGTGGGTTCACATCTTTTTCCCTTCAAACCATTAGCCTCCCAATAGTTCGATGTGAACGAATCAAATTAGATCCTGCTGATTATTCGGTTTCAAAGTTAAAGTATTGTTCTCTAAGTTGATAACAACTCCGTGTTGTTTCATGAAATCGACTCCCAGTATGAGTGGATATAAAAGTTCTGGCGCTACAAGACACACAACTTGATACTTATTCTTGCCTATCTCTATTTCCAAATAAACTTGTCTTGTTATTGGTTTTGATTTTTCCGATTCGCACCTATCAGAAAGATTTCACGAGCAGCAATGTAGGTACCTCCATCCTTTGTTCTTTAATTCATGCAACAAACTTTCAGCTATGACGGAAGTTGCACAACCTGTGTCTACTAATACCGAAGTGTCAACACCCTCACATTTAACTTTAATTCTCGGACACTGCCTCCTGGATCCGATCTGCATTTGTTCTTCTTCGTTCCACGTTCATCATCAAATGAGATTAATTCGATTGATAATATCGCCACCTCTTCTTCACTAGGTTGTTCTATTTGGTTTGCGGCGGATGTCGTGTCGAAACAAACCTTTCTAATTTTCCGACTCATGTCCACGAGATGTACTTGGTCCTGTATTTCTGGGTTGGAAAACTCCTCTATCAATAGAATTTTTCTATTTCTATCCTAGACGAGGTCCTGTCTTGTCTAGCATAAGTTTGTTTTTCTTGGTAATGTTTCGGTTTGTAAGTTTCTCCTGTTTCTGGTTTGTTTATATTTGTTGCTGCCTGCTATCTTGACCATTTACCGGACCATTAGCATTTGCCCTTGCTTTCTGTAACCTTTCATTATACACGAAAGTGGCATCATACAATCCTAGCTGCGTTATTAATTTTTCAGTGGACATTGGTAGAGATTTTTAAGCAAATTTTGCGTCGAGGAAGGAAAATGACGTATTAATAAACAGACAATTTCTTCATCCGGTATCGTCGGAGTACATAATTTGAAACAAGCTAATTTCTCCGTTGCATATTCCTGCATGGACATCGTACCCTTCTTCCACGTACCATACATTACGTTAACTTTAAAATTGATTTGAGTTTCGTTATTCCAATATCTCGAATAAAATTTTTCTTTGAGTTCGGCCATAGTTTTGGGAAACTCTCCTAAACTATCTGCCCAGATTCGTGCATTACCCTGCAACATCTGATAAACGATTCGAGTTTTCTTACTGTCCGGAACACAATTTAAAGAAAAATGACATTCTCACTCGATCTACCTCTTTCATAAATACATGGATTTTCATCTCCGCTGCACTGAAATTAGGAGTACGGTAATGAAACATACGTGGGCTGAACACTTCCTCCACTCGATGGTAAATTTTCTAATTGATTTTTCAGTTCTATTACTTCATTCTTATATGCTTTAATTTGATGTTGTAGAACGCCATCCTGTTCAGAAAGAGCCTTTATTCCACTATCTAATTTATTAGCTTGAACCTGAACTTGTTCAGTAACTAATTTCTGGAACTTTTCTACTCCTTGTTCTACCTCAATCTGCCTGTCGGATACGGCGGTTATAAGATCCGATTGTGCTTCGATCCTAGTTTCAAATTCTTTCGTTACTTGATCAACCTTTTCTTCTAATTCAAGTCCTAGCTCCGTGAATTTTTCTCTAAGTTCTCATGTTCCTGTGCTAATTCTTGTTGAACCTCGCTCTTAAATTCGACCTTCCACTGCTCCGCTAATTCAGTAAACTGTGCTTTTAAATTTTCTTCTAACTTCCTATTATTTTCTTCTAATTTCGTGTCGAATTCCGTGAATTTTGTTTCCAATGCATTTATTGCCGAGTTATTTTCCTCTAATTTGGTTTCCAAAGTAGCCTTGTTCTCCTCTATTTAGTTTCCAAAGTAACCTTGTTCTCCTCTAGTTTAGTTTCCAATGCATTTATTGCCGAGTTATTTTCCTCTAGTTTAGTTTCCAAAGAAACCCCTAATTTTTTTATGGTTTCCTCTGTTTTTTCCCCAGTTTAGTTTCCAAAGTAACTTCGTTTCGTTCTTCCTCATCCTGATCTCGTGTTGGCGTTGGCTGTGATTCTGTCGGCGACGTCTACTAGTTTCTCCTGCCGTTCCTAGTTCTACTCCCGTCGTTTCCTCCCCGATCATCGTACCTGGTGCTTGTCCCCAGTTTCCCTATCGCTATCTGATTCCTCAAGTTCCTTCCACGGTAGGTAAATTCCTAGCCATGTTATACTTATCTGCCATTTTGAATCTATTAACTGCCTAGAATCAATCAATTCTTTTCCCAGACACCATACACCTTTCACAAAATATTTCACACAGAAATACCAAACACTATCTCGAACAGATAACACTTTCATATAATACCCTTTTTGAAAAACACTCCAGAAAAAACACACTTTTACACAACACTTTTTTTTTTCTCTGTAACCTGTTCAGCAATCTTAGTGAATTGTGATTCAATTGTACTAGAAATTTTGGTTCCACCAAATTTTGGTCTCAGTTTTTCAAATCGAGTTTTGGTAATGCATCCAATAATCGAGCCCGCTTATGGGCGCAGTTGCGACCCACCCTCCGCCAGCTAGCTCAGAATGGGTTTTCAAGGGGGGCGCAAAATAAAAAATACAATTAGATTAGCGGGATCAGGGTCGTGTGGGCCGTTGTGGATTGAATGCATTTACACAGAAACTCAAGTCGAATCACTTTCCACTTACTTAAGTATATTCTAATTAAATTGCTGTTACAGTCAATGAACATAAAACACTTTACATATACAAGAATTTTGTCTTGCTGAAAAAAAAGAAACAACTTACACTTTCAATAATTAACTACACTATTTCCTTTCTCTCATTTAAATCAATTTACAGAATACTTAAAACTTTGACTAATCATTCCAGTCTAAATTCCTAGTTGCAACTTTACAATTAGCTAAGTTTTTCTTGAAGAAAAGATTGATTCTATTGTTTACAGAATATCGGTATAAAGAACCTGTACTAATACTTTCTTTCTGAAACAAATTATTCCTTCTAATATCTACAAATTGTTCAGTTGGCACGACCTTACTGTGTCTTTTCAGCGTAGAAATCTACGGCGTCGACTCTTCCAGTCGCTCGGTGTCCTTGTCCTTGCAGCTCGGTCAGGAGCAAAGCCGCCCTCTGCAGAACCGCTGTTCAACTCACGATGTGGCCTCCGTCTGTTTTCCGTTGATACTCTTTTCGTATTCTTTTATAGAATGTAACTAGCTTTTAATTCCATATTTAAAAGAATCTACAATACGACAACTGAGTCTATCGTATACGAGAATAAATATAAAATAAGAAAAAACTGCAAAGAAAAGAATGAATGGCCTCGTTAGTTTCATGCTATTACCTCCTCTCTCTTACAAGATTTTAAATGCATCACTTATACTTTCATCCTTTTCCTGATGAATTGTTTTAATGCCTTGTAATATGATAATTACCTCCTCGAATGTCTTGAAGAGTTTTTATCGTAGATGCAGTCCTGAAGTCCGTAGTAGTACGCGGTGCCGCCTTCTCGTGATCGGTAGGTCCTCATTCTCCAGCTGTTACTTCAGAAAAAAAACTTTCTCCGACTCTCGGTGTCGCATACTCTACCGAGACGCTCCCTTACGGATATAGTTCGTAGTTTTCATTTTCAAATTGTATTCATGCGCGTTGGCGCGCGTTCAAACAGCTCATCTTATTCTTGAATATTGATGTGCTCCGTTTTCCGAGACCTCGGCAAACGGATGGTCACACATGGTTGGTGAGATATTCTGTATTCTCTTGAACGAAACGATACAAGCCTATTTTTTAATCAAACAAAAGAGGGAAAATGTCGAAATCGAAAAACGTTGAACATTTCTTGATAGAGTATACAAAGAATAACCCAAGAGAACAATCAGAAGAAGAGGGGAATATCCATGTCGTCTAGTTGTGAGGTATGTGCTCTCAGAGGCTCTAGCCATGCGAATTTTTACGATATTATAATTTCAACAACAGACCTTTCCACCGATGCTCCAAATAACTTCTTGAAACGATCTTCCTTGTACCAAAAAGCATGCCAGTCCGATGTCTCCACTTCTTAACACAAATTCATCAATAAACATTTTCTCCCCCATACGTCACATACAGTTTTTGACAAATAAATAAATCAACAAAGATACAACTAAATAAATAAACAAATAAATAATTAAACAACTAAATAAATAAAATAAATTTTTCATTAGTGGCGACGATTAACTCATTAGATCTGCAAATTAATAACACTAAATTCCCCTTTTATTAACAATAAATATAAGGTTGAAGATAGCACTTTCCCTCTCGGCATCTATGTTCAGCAACTTATAAAGTTCAAAGGCAAGGATTCTTGAAAAAACAACGTTATCTTGCACAAGGAAAATTTCCAAAGAAAATGATAAAGTTTACTTACAAGTTATTTGTATTTTCTGACGAGGTAATTGGCGTGATGAAGGGCGAGTTGTTTCATTTGGAGTAAAGAAAGATGCGTTTTATAGTAAGAATACTAGAAATTAGGTATGTACTAATTAGTTAACGTTATTATCTCGAAATCCTGCACATTCCGCCCCAAAACGAATGCATCTTTGCTAGGTCACCGCCTCAGAGAATGTCAAGGTTCTGTATGATATTTTTGTTAAAAGTAATGTTTCGACATGTTCAAACTTCACTTTTGCCAGATCCACAAAGTATTAAATCAGTTATCAAATCAGACTCGTATAAAACATAAGAAAAAAAAGACCCAACATTTTTCTTATCATTATTGGACGTTTCTAATCGTTTACAAAGCACCCCGTAGAACGACCTCGAAGTCTGATCGAACCTTGTCATCCCGAGGCCGCCAAGGACCTCCGGTGGACTGTGCCCTGTCCGGGTCCCGGCGCTCCGAACCCCCATCGGCGTTGCAGCGCGCGCCTCTTGTCGTCGGCGTTGGCAGCGCCACCTCCTTCTCCTTCTCTCGAAACCCTTCCCCCTCCCCTGCGCGGCTGCGCCCAGCGCGCGCGCGCCGCTGGCCCGCGGGGCGCCAGTCTCGCGCGACGCCGGACGCCGCTGCTCCAGAACCACCGGCAGGTGAGGCTGCACGCGTGCGGTGCATGCATACATGCGCGGTGCCCTGCGCTCGCACATGGACAGGCTCGTCATGATCATGTTCGTGCACCGAGATCGAATCAAATGTTTTGGTGGGGTGCAGACAGTGATTGCATTAGGCGCGTTGTACCAATGTGCACTACACTCCTGAACTTCAAAACCCTGTAAGAAAAAGGGTTTAAGTGTATGATATTTGCATTGTAATTTTAAATCTTGTATTTACAAACTGATGAACCGGGGAAAAGGGCTTACTTAATAGGTCACCAATTCTTCCGAAACGAGCCAGTGATTTTAGTGGACAATGGGGTAAAAGCCCCAAACGCAGCAATTTTTTTTAAAACTGTTTTTGCACTCGTAATTACATTTACAGTGGATACTCAACCTGGATTAAGACTCGATGCCACTCCGGATGCGATTAAGGTGTCACCATTTCTACCAGATTTATTAGTGATGTGTACTGCTTGAGTGAAACTTGGAATTTGAAATTCATATTATTATAGTACTTGCATTAATTTTTGTTTCTATGCTTGGAATACATTTAATTTTTTAAGAGACCCGGCGGATGCACTCCGTCACTGTACCCCTTAAATAGTGGCTGACGGCATTGCGCCCTTCGCCCACTCAGCGACGTCACTTCATCCTTTCGTTGGAGTTACGCGCGCCAAGTAGAACCTACGAAAGATATCAGACACTAAACAAATGGCGACGATTGTTTTCTTCCATTATATTTTTAGCAGATTCATGACGTACGAAAAATTTCGCCCCTAATGTGCACATTAAAACTTTTGTCATTATTTTAAAAAAATGTGAACGATAGTTACATACCAAGAAATATTTCATTGTCATGCATCCTTCATATTTTAGTAGATATGGAGACTGTAGGAAACACAGTTATCTTGCCCCTACAAGTTTCCATATTTCGATATCATTTATATCTTTTTTTAAAGATTGAGTCCGTCTGAGTGTAATTATAGCAAAAATACAATCAAGAAAACATTTTCGTTAAATTCACTTTTTTACTATTACTTGTTAATTTTTTATTGTATTTAAATTTATTATTATTATAAAATATAAAATTCGTTGTTGGAGTATTTATTTCAACGGTTCATCTCATATTTAAGAAAGTTTACCTATTTTATACAATTATTCAATATATACGAGTTTATGATGTCAAAAAATTAATTTAAATCTAACTTAAGCTCTGAAATGTTTAATTTGTCTAGGCGACATGTCAGCAGAAAGTAAAGGTTTTCTTTTTGTTTAAAAAATAGCTGAGTAAACTTAGACCCTCCACGACAAATTACTCCACAATTAATTAATTAATACGGGATATATTAGCGACTAATCGTCGTATTTCTGTTTCATCTGAATCAAAATTCACTATTCACAAATAATTGTGCGAATTGTACACTCATTTAGTTAGCCTTAGAGTTAATGTCAGCGCTGAATGTCTACTGTGGTGGGCATCGTACGGATTGGGACGCCGATTCTGCGTAGAGAAGACATGAAATTCGCCCCTGGTGGGCTCGTTGAGAGAGTTTAAAAGTTTCGGTGCGAGTGTTAACAGAGCTTCGGTATGAATGGAGAGAGGAGTAATGATAGTAGATTCCATTTCATTCCACGAAGTCGTCGAGGAAAGAATTCCCCCTCCCCCCACGACTCATACAGGTTTGCTGTTTGGGACGATCAATAAATAAATATGTAAATAAATAAATAAGTGATGTTACACTACTAGTTATGTTTTGAACCTTAGCAGTGTTCTATTAGAGACTAGGAGTAGCTCCTCTCCGACCTGGATGGCCGAGGTGGCTAAGGGTGTGTACCGACTCCGCGCTTCGATCCGAAGTGTCGCTGGTTCGAATCCCGCAGTGAACGTGGCTGTTTGTTCTTTTTTCTCTCGTGTATATGTTGTCGTGGAGGGCCTCGTGTTCTGCTGACCCCGGATCAGAGGAGCTTGCAAGTGCATTGATGTCTAGTGTATGGTCGAATTTGCGTCCCGTCGGGACGTAAAAGGTACCCGGCTGTCGGCTGGAAAAAGCCCTAGAAAAAAGTAACCCGTAAAAAACGACAGGACGAAATTAAACTCCTGCATTAATAATAAATAACCTTTACAATTCAACATTTACAAACTGCATTGCGTGTGGTTTTTCTTTCTTTTAACTTTTCTTTTGTTAAACATTTTGCCCATTAAATAGCTATGAGAAAAACTCGCATTAATAATTTTTCTTTTAATCTGGAAAGAGCTTCATGAAGTTCACCACGGACATAGTAGGGTTCTTTTAAAAACATGACCACTGTCGAAACATTGATCCCCGCCATTGACACCAAGATAGCTGCCAAAAGAAGTAAAAGGGATGTATTTTGCAAATCCCACAACGCCCAAACTTACTCCTTATCATCCTCACCTCCTAATCCCAAACTCGCTCTCAACTCCAAAATTGAGCGTCACTAAACCTACCGAATTGTGCCTACAGGTGTCGTTCAAAAAGCCCCAAATTCTGCGGATTGGGGATTCAAATTGGTCTGTTTTAACTCTTTATTGCTTACGGAGACATCTCATTTGAAATATCTTTTTTTTTGGTAGCGTATCCGTAAATCGTAAGTAAAAATATTTTTAAAAACTGCATTCTATTGGGTCTCTAATTGCTCTAACTTAACGATACAATCGGAGTATGCAGGAAATTGTTAAAAATCTTCGTCGGGGCAATGTGTAAATTTCTGACATACTGACAAATAGTATACATAGATGACTGACAGCACTTAATTATTGAACCGGGCAATCTGTATTTCCTCTCGGGCGGTTTGTGGCTACATATCGAGATCAGGACATGAACTAGTGGTGCTCAGAGAAGGGGGCAGCTGGGGCAACTTGTCCCAATATATAATTGAAATCATTGGTGTCACAAATATGTTTTCACTCAAAACTTATAAATGTGTTTACTTTGAATTCAAATTGACCCCTATAAGTTATTTACGTAGCACGAAGAGGAATTTTGTCAGTGTATTAAGGGAGGAGATACTTTCGTTTGAAATAAGGGGCCCCCCATGGATCCACCACCTCAGGCCCCTTGTTTTCTTTGGGTGGCCCTCCACTCCCCCATCTCTCTACGGTGATGGTGTGTCGTAGGTTGACTCGCTGTTTCGCCTAGTCGTAGGATTGTGTCCTTTCTAACGATCCTTTTTTAGTTCGCCAGTACTGTTTTAAAAATGTATCATGGAAGCCTAATGTCACCTGAACTATTATTAAAACTATTGTTGTGAGGTGCTCGCGCATTCGCTTGGCTGAGGAAGGCCGGGTGGTACAACAGGGACTACACTCGCCTTGGTCAAATTAAAGGTAGATAATCACTTCCTGTTAGTTTTATTCCTTAAAATTATTATATTTATTGCAATAAAGATTATTAATTAAAATTCTTCTAATAGAATACAAGTAATACCTCTCAGGTCCTATGTGGTCGAAAAGTACCTCATATCAGGGCCATCGATGTGCAGGCCTCGCGACCCTGATGCGGGACGTCCTTGTCCGTGCCTCGTTCCGGGTTGAAAGAGAGACGGATTGAGAGGAGGTTTGGGGTTTTATTAATTGGAGTCACGTGATGTATGGGCCCGTGCTTAGGTGTTTTAGAGCTTCTGCTTACGCACACGCAACGAGACTAGGAAGACAGTTGCGCGACGCAGTTCGGTCCGTACGAAGATCCACTGCAACTCAGCAGAACTGTGCTTCTGCGTTGCGGCGTTGCGCAAGCTCAGCGGACTTGGCGGCCCGGACTTGCCCAACGCTTCCGCCGTGAACCCATGGCGTATGGTATTCTACATGTCTTCACCGTTACCATAAGTCGGCGACGATAACAGAAGTGCTGAAGGGTCATCCATAAATTATGTAACGGCAAAGAGGGGGAGGGGTTGAAGCAAGGTTACTCTGCGTCTGGGGTTGGGGGCATTGGTTAAGTGTTACGTTACGCTGATATTTTCAATAATAATTGCTTTTATTTTTAAACGTGATTAAAGTGCGGCTTTAATCACATTTTTTACTATGTTAAAATGTCTTTATTCCTCCCGTGATTCAAGTGGCAATACCTCCGGAATTATTACAATTTGAGAAAGAAAGAGAGTTTGGATTTACCTAAATTCAAGAGAATACATATACGTAAGTTAAAAACTAACTTTCAACAATAAATACTGATTGCCATAAGCCGCTCTAACAAATCTGTGAAATTCAGGCTCTGTGAAAGTCCCGTCTTTTTGGTTAGTACCTTTTCAATGTTTCTTCAAATATACAATGAATTTACATCACAAAATATCAATATCAATTAAAGTCTATCAATTAAAGACAATACACGTATTGTCTACAATATTTCGTAGAGAAAAATGTACGTACTTAGAGATATCAACATTTTCTTTGACAAGTAACGTTGCGCTCACCATTGAATAATACCTCCAAAACGATGAAGACTTCTATGTTTTTGATTTAGTGTTTGAATACGCAAGTAGAATTTCTTCTGAAACTTTTCTAACTTTCCTGTCTGTTAGGTATTCCTCTGTCCGTCTGTTAGGTATTCCTCCATTTGCAGAAACATTCGTAATATTTTTCGTAGATATACTCAATTTTTCAGAGAACAACTTTGAAATATCACTTTCCGCTTCTTTTACAATATCATAAGGAATTTGTAAACATTCATCTTCAGAGTCTAAACAAAATGTATTAAAAAATTCTTTCATTATTCCATTCAGAATGCAAACCAGGTGAAATCAGCCACCTAAAGGTGATCCTCAAAAGGATGCACGCCGTTTACTGTACTGCTTCGTTCTTTGTGGCATAGATGTGCAAGCGAAGAAATATTATTTAAAATTCGTTTTTTTATGGCACGGGGTTTACCTGAGCTTTATTTACTCAGGAGAATTATGTCCCTCGCGCTGCCACACCCGGGACACCACTGTTCTCCCTCGTGAATAAAGCTTTATTCAAACCCCTTGTTATAAAAATAACTACTATTTACTCTCATAAAACATTAAGACGTTAACAAATTAAGTTTTAAAATATAAACAAATTAGCAAGTTATGATATATAAGTTGTTCCAATAAATATAAATATTTTTTATCAATAGTGTTGTATAATTATTGAATCTGATATATTATGCATGAAATACTCAAAACTGATCTACATTCTAGAATCCAATTTCATTGGCTCAGTAGAGTCACGCCCATGTATCTACGACGACGTGTGCACAGCGGTCTCCTAGGCGTCCTTTCTTCTCTCAAAAGTTGCTCCCGGTCTTCGTTAGGCGTAGTCCGATTCGCCTACTAATTCTGATCTTAATTATCATAAATTTTAATTTATAACACCTATATTGTTTGTACTATTATCATTTATTTTTACTATTATAAAATTGTTTTTACTATTATCATTTATGTTTACTTATTTTATGAAGGGATGTTGTCGCGTTACATAATTCTTTAAGGGGGTTCAAGCGCTCATTACAACAGGTAGAGGATAGTCCATTATGAAATTTGAGGACGGCCCCTCAACCACACTTCGTGAAGTCACAGAAGTTAAGTAGCTCAAGGCACCGATAATCCCTTGGAAGGATGACCGTCTGGGAAACTTCTGTATTTACGGCACCGGCCGATAGGTGTAAAGACAATGACATTAACAAAATGTCTACGTTAAACGATAATTACTCAATGTTTAATGTCTTATGATTACGTTCAAGGAGAATTACTCCGTGTTCAATGTCGAAAAAGACTTCGAACATTGTTTCTAGATATATCAAATAAAAACAAATGGAGCTCCTTTGCGCTATGCGGAGACGAAGTTTAATAAAAGAATTGGATCTATTTTTGAGAAAACATTAAAAGTTTTTTTGAGGTTTTATGCAAAGCACCTCCAAAAATTAAAATATCCATTTCAAACTCAGAGGGCCTCGAGTTCATTTAAATCGGTAGAGAAATATCAGATTTGGAGAAAATCGTCGGAACGGTTTAGCGCGACGTGAACGCGTGGAGACGGCGTGGACGGAAGGCGTGGACGACGGCGCGTGGACGGACGGCGTGGACGGACGGGCGGGACTGGACGAGGCGTGAGACGGCGGTGGACGGACGGCGTGGACGGACGGGCGTGACGGACGGCGTGGACGGACGGCGTGACGACGGCGTGACGGACAGGCGTGACGGACGGGCGTGACGGACGGCGTGACGACGGCGTGGACGGACGGCGGACGACCGTGACGACGGCGTGACGACAGCGTGACGGCGGCTGACGACGGGTGACGGACAGCGTGGAACGGACGCAGGCGTGGACGGACGAGCGTGAGGACGGCGTGACGGACGGCGTGGACGGACGGCGTGACGGACGGCGTGGACGACGACGTGACGGCGACGGACGGCGACGCGTGACGAGACGGCGTAGACGGACGGCGTAGACGGACGAGCGTGACGAGACGGACGTGACGGACGAGACGTAGACGACGAGCGTGACGACGACGTGACGGACGAGCGTAGACGAGACAGACGTGACGACGAGACGTGACGGACGACGTGACGACGACGTGACGAGACGGACGTAGACGGACGACTGACGGACGACGGACGTAGACGGACAGACGAGACGACGGACGTAGACGAGACGGAGACGACGGTAGACGACGTAGACGACGGACGTGACGACGGAACAGACGAACGTAGACGAGACGACGGACGTGAGACGACGAACGATGACGAGACGACGACGATAGACGAGACGACGAACGTAGACGACGACGACGTAGACGAGACAGACGTGACGACGACGACGTGAGACGACGAGACGAGACGAGACGTGACGACGGGAGACGTAGAGCAGACGGGACGTAGACGAAGACGACAGACGGACGACGTGACAGACAGACGGACGGAACGTGAGACGACAGACGACGTAGACGAGACAGACGACGATAGACGAGACGGACAGGACGACGGAACGACGACGACGTGACAGACGACGGACGTGACGACAGACGACGTGACGAGACGACGTGAGACGACGACGTAGACGACAGACGGACGACAGACAGACAGACGGACGACGACGTAGACGAACGTGACGACGAGACGGACGAACGTGACGACGAGACGTAGACGGACGACGTAGACAGACGACGTAGACGACGACGTAGACGGACGACGTGACGGACGGACGTGGACGGACGGACGGACGGACGGAAGGACGTGGACGGACGGACGCGGACGGTGGGTCGGGCGCGGACGGACGGATACATTCTTATGAGCTAATAAACAAGAAAACTCAAAAACCTCGGAAAAAATCTGAATCCTTACGTAAAATTAAAGGCATATTGTAGGCTCTGGGAAAAAAATATTCCATTCGTATTTTCGAAAAATTACAACTGTACGAAGGAAACAGGTTACATACATTCTTATCGGCCCTTATACAATAAGTTTAAAAAAAATGGAGAAATCGCGCTTACCCAAACCTCTTTTTTTGTGTTAATACTGAGCAATTACTAAGATTTATAACACAAATGCATGCCCATATTTAAAGATCTTGAATTGAATAAAGTTATGTAAAAAGGAACAAGATACTAGAATCAATAAGGTTTGTATGTGGATTGGAAAGTTGGGATATATCTAAAACTTTCGAGCGGCAAGGAATCACGTCGAAAACGAGAAATGGTGGAATGTTACAGTAGAAAAGTTATAATGTTTTATGTTTACAAATATCTGTAAAAGTGGTATGTTTTTGGGAACTATGGCAAAGAAATCCTACTGAATACTTTAAAATAAAGCGTAATGTACTAAATCATATTTATAGTCACAGAAATGAGTAAAATCAAACATGCGTCAGATTATTGCTGGTCATTACGTATACTAAAAAATCTTCGATTATAAATCACCATTCGAATATAAGGCAATCCTTTGTATTGATTTCGCCAACGTTAACTTCATGCTCACATGATGTCTTGAAAGCGATAAGTCCCGAGCAAAACCCTGAGTGCGCCTTTGATGATGTAACATTCAACATATACATTTAGCCTGTTGCGATACTCAGCAGGCATACGTTTAAAATTTAATTTTCATGTTCATGTTAAATATTTTTTGGTAAATATTCAAAAGTTGTGACGCGACTTTACAGCGCCGTAAGGAATGACATTTTCATGTTAATAAACAAGAAAACTCAAAAAATTCGGAAAAATATGAATCCTTACGTAAGATGAAAGGATACTTATAGTCTCTTGGAAAAAAATATGTTCCATTCACATTTTCGAAAAATCAGGACTGTACGAAGGAAACAGATTACATACGTTCTTATAGGCTATTATACAATAAGTTAAAAAGAGGAGAAATCGCGCTTATCCAAACCTCTTTCTTTGTGTCAATTCTCAGCAATTACTCTGATTTATAATTCAAAAAGTGCATGCCAATATTTAAAGATCTAGAATTGAATGATGTGGCGTCACTCGTCGCGCATACGCAGGCCAGCGGCAAACGGAGCACTTCGCCGAATGTGCTCTTGTGCACCACTTAAGATCGCTCACATAACTACTAAGATGATGAGATTTGTTGATTAGCGGAAAGCTTCAAACAATGTGTGCCAATAACATTTTCTATTCAGCTGTAGTGAATAATATTTTTATGTACAGTGATAAGTGCTCGAATACGGGGTAAACGTTCTCTTGTGGACGTGAACACGAGCCGCCGAACGTGTAAACAATGTTTACGATTGAAACGTCATAAGCAATGCGAGAGTAATAATAAAAAATATCACCTTCGTGTTACAACATAATTAATGACATTTTGGTGCTTGTATTTATTCGAATAGTTCGCTGGCAAGAGTAATAAACGTCTACGCTGTATTTCGTGCTCATCACATACGACTAATCCTCAATCACAATGTGTTTCATATTCATGTTCAATATCTCTTAATCCTGATGTGCACCGGCACTGGAATAGTGCATTAATTAAATGATTAACTGAAGTTAGACGATGAGATGATAGAAAGTGGGTGCATCCGAGAAATCCTACCATGAACTGTTTGTCCACCACTAATTCCACAGGAATTGACTGGGATTTGGACGCGGTCTGGGAGGCGGAAGGCGAGAGGTGTGACCCCTAGAATCACGAACTACATTTTATAGAAATCTGGGGTTGTGCAATGCAAAGTATCTGACGAGTTACAGATTACTAAGAATGCTCTGGTACAACTTTTTTTTTCAATACTGCTAATTTACAATCTGTTCACTTGGAACAATTAGTAAATGGTATAAAGGTCATAGGGAACTATTATGTGAATCTAAAGGGTAAATCAAGAATATGTTCACGGTTTAGTCTATACACATGTTCACTGTTGTCCAACATGTTCACTGATTGTTGATTTGGGTGGTAGCTCAATGTCGTCTGATGACTCTTACGTTGCTCAGTGATAGTCTCCGCCATAGTTGAGATGTTCAAGTCTTTATACAAATTATTATTGGTTACGAACCAGGGCGCGTTGCATCAATATCTCAAAGTTTTTGTTTCAAATCTTCTCAGTATCTCCAAATTTGACATGCTGGCTGTTCTGGTACAACTTGGCTAACGGTTTCCATTATATCGTGGGAATTAAATTTATTTTAATTATTTATTATTATAATTATTTATAATTATTCATTATTATTATTATTATTATTATTATTATTATTATTATTATTTATTAGCAGCCAATCGGCCACTTATGGCCACGCTTCTTGTCTTCTGAGGCCCAGTCATATTTATACCAAAGAGAGATTAACGAATCTCATTATGGGGATCAGCTTTTTGGCTGTATCCCTTGGTAAGACTAGGTAGAACGCCTTGAATTGAGAATGATAGAATGATGATGATGATGATGATGATGATGAGGGGGAAGGGACAATTACAAATATGATCATGCCTACGCAGGACTCGAACTTGCAGCCTCCTTGGCACAGACAACGGCTGCCGCAACAGTCTGCGCTACGAGGGTCGCCAATTGTGTGTCACTATTTGACAGTCTAGGACAACGCGGACCTACATATGCAAGTACCAACGTGACACGTGGCAAGGGAATGTGACTTCTTTTTGGGGTATCAGTATTACACTGAACCCAATTTTTATCCCCCAGGGTTGCTAGTTCTGGGGGTATGAAATATGGATTGATTAAAATGAAGGATGAATGGACGAGACAAACATACATGCATACATGCTTGAATGCATGCATGCATGCATGCATGCATGCATGCATGCATGCCTACACAACCATGCCCGAGAAGGCCCTCGAACTCGCGATCCTCCCGTCAGAGATCGCCACTGCACTACTTCCTTAGCGATATTGACTATCCGGATTACCTATTATCATCATTCAAGAAACATTATTATTATTATTATTATTATTATTATTATTATTATTATTTAATTTTTTCTTCTTGATCTCTCTCTTTTGTCTTCTTGTATTTTTCTTCCTTTTCTTTTCTTTCTTCTGTCTCTCTCTCTCTTTTGTCTCTCTCTCTTCTTTGTTCTCTCTTTTCTTTGTCTCTTCTCTCTCTTTCTTTGTCTCCTCTTCTTTTCTTTGTCTTCTCTTGTCTCTCTTCTTTGTTCTCTCTTCTGCCTCTTTCTTTGTCTCTCTCTTTGTCTTTCTTTTTGTCTCTCTCTTCTTTTCTCTCTCTTTCTTTGTCTCTCTCTTTCTTGTCTCTCTCTTCTTTGTCTCTCTCTTTGTCTCTCTTTCTTTGTCTCTCTTTCTTGTCCTCTCTCTTTCTTTGTCCTCTCTCTTTCTTTGTCCTCTCTCTCTTTCTTTGTCCTCTCTCTCTTCTCTTTGTCCTCTCTCTTCTTTGTCTCTCTCTTTTTTGTCGCTCTCTCTCTTTTGTCGCCTCTCTTTCTTTGTCGCTCTCTCTTTCTTTGTCGCTCTCTCTTTCTTTGTCTCTCTCTCTTTCTTTGTCTCTCTCTCTCTTTCTTTGTCGCTCTCTCTCTTTCTTTGTCGCTCTCTCTCTTTCTTTGTCTCTCTCTCTCTTTTCTTTGTCTCTCTCTCTCTTTTCTTTGTCTCTCTCTCTCTTTCTTTCTTTGTCTCTCTCTCTCTTTCTTTCTCTCTCTCTCTCTCTCATCAATCATTTAAAAATAAAACGATGAACATGGATGTACTGAATATACGAGTGCTTTCCCATCTTTTTAAACAAGTGGTTACCGTCGCAGCTGACTACGCAGCATGGATCGTTTTTTAAGGCATTACGGCGTAGGAAGCTCGTTCATTATGAAATATGCTTTGCGTAAGACATATCATCTAAACGCTAATAAAAATAATAAAAAATATGCTTTTTCCTTAAAACGTTTTGGCGTGATAAGGATCATTCGCATAAAAGGGCAAGTACTCACAAATATCCCACGTAAATGTGCACAGTGTTTTCAATAAATCAGCAACACTGTCGATTCTACTGTTCTACAGTAGGTCCCCAATATTTGGCTAGTTGTATCCACCCAAAAGTGGATCCAAAAATAGTATAATGGCAGGACCCACAAATATAATGGTACTACAAGAGCACATACATTCTCATTTTATTACTAACGGTTACTCAATATATTAGCTGAGTGTATGCGAATATTTCGCACATTAACGTCGTTACAAATGTTTTTGCAGCGAGCGGCGGGTTACTTCACTTGAAATATCGCCTCAACACTTTTTTGCTGCAGCTGTTCCCAAGCTACAAAAGTATTAGTCCGAACTTGGATTTCACCTCGAGAACGTTTCTGAGCCCATCATCCGTCCAGTCAATCGCTGGGTCCTTAACAGTTCATGTGCTCAGGCGCAATCATAAATATCTTGAATTGTTTAAAATTAAAAGTTAAAATTGAAATCGAACTTGTACCAGTTGTGTATATTTTGCTCCCTCCTGAAAAAGAGTTCAGTGAAAAGATACCCTCCAAAATTAGAAGACCCATAGAAAACCCATTTGCGGAGAACTCGGAATTTTTGAAAATTCCAAAAAGTTTTACATTTCAAAACTACAAAAACGAAGATAAGTTTTTTTGCCTTAGAGAGCGTGATGTAATAAATCAGCATTTTAAGAAAGGTCATGTACAATTTCTTGAAAGAAAGGGTAATTTTCGCGTAATTTGTGCGTGAAATGAATGCCATTGATAAAATAATACATTTTTGTCTTCAAATTTGTTTTCTACGCATAGAGGAAAGGACGCTTAAATGATGGCGCGGGTCTCATTTTCATTGACATCTCCGAATTTTCGGAAATTGCTAATTGAGGAATAATGCGAGAAAGTATGAGAAAGTAAAGAGCTACACTATTTATATATTCATTAATTTTATAAAATTAAATGTGTAATTTATTTAATTGTATAATTTATTATTCTCTGCCACTTGTACTTTATTAATAATTCTTATTTTTCTTTTTGGCTCTCCCTTTCATGAATATCCTTGTTAATAAAGGACCCATTAATGCAGGCAACTTTCCTGGAGACACACAATGACCTACGTTTGCCGTTTTGTTAACAGTTGAAGTAATTTACCAACAGAGGTGGCTCAGGGCATCAACGGATGTCACTGCATGTCTCTGTCTGGAAGGTTCCAGGATGTCTCAAAGGTTTCAAGATTGTCGACACTAGTTAGATAGCTAGGTCAAACTGAGGTGCTGTCTGGAGGGAAATTCTTGGGGCCGACTGCTCTGAACGGTAGTTCTCCCTGGATTCTCTGATTAATACCAAGCGAATACTGAAGCAGTACCCTGACAAACGGGCTAGGACCGCGCGCAATCTTTCTTTCCTCTTCCTTGCGCTAACCTCACCCCTTACAGACACTTACATGAACACTACCTCACTTATTTACACTACCTCACGTCAGGAGACCAGTCGGGAGCTTAGAGCTTGTCCCGGCTAAGGCAATGTCACGCTGGAGGAAGATACCTGGCTGAGGAAAACCCCGCAAGCAACCTTTAGGTTGGGTATACAGCTGGGGAAGAACTCTCCAGAGGGGGAAGAACACCTCCTCTTCCAGTGAAAAGCATGCAGGACTAATTTTATAAACTTTAATTTTTAATTTATTTAATTGTATTAATTTATTATACAATACGGAATATACAATATAATATTATATACTATTATTATAAAATATTATAATATATATCTATCATATATTATACATCTATCATATGTATTATATAATATAATTAATATACAATATATTAAACAATACGTGACTAATGACCATGGCAGTTTTCACGATCGAAAACACGAAATCAATTAATCGGAGTAATTCCTTAAGTAGGGGAAATTATTACAAATAATCCAGGAACCCCATGTTTTTCCAAAAAGTAGCAGGCACTATGATCAAGAACAAGAAATAAAATTCTCTTCTGTAACACATTAATTAAAATTAAATATTTTAACAAAAACCTTTTTTTACGTACTTATATTACGCGAAATATTTTATCTTCACCGATACTGCAATAACTTAATATAGTATTCACGGATACATATTACATTTCTAAGTACCAAAAATACAAAAAGGAAAAAAAAGTTCCTGTTCCGTAACGCAACTCGTGAATAACAGATATTTAAATGTCGGGTAGCCTTTTCCTTGGAGACTTGCAGTCGCATGGCGTCAGGTGTAAGCAGTGTCGCACTGAGTATGCGAATTTAATCGGTTCTTTAAGTGTAATAGTAGCCGGAATAACGCAATCAAATATCTGTAGTTTGTCAGATCGACTGTTGAATTGTTTCGAATTTTTCCCATTTTTCGACATTTCCAAACTATAGAACCCTCTCACATGGCCGGAAGCTCAGTAGTTTTCTTTGAATTTGGAAATACGAATTTGGAAATTCGTGTTATAGATGGATGTTTCTGTACTTTTCCCCAGTTCTTGGATATCTAACAAAACTATAGATACCTCTCTCACTTCCGGAGGCTATATAATTTTCCATTAATTTCTGCGCGCAATGAAAATAATTCAGAAATTTGTAGTGATGCTTGCTACCGATAGTGGCCTCCATGAAAGTAAACGGCCATAAGCTCACTATCTTCCCCTGTTCATTTTCAGTCAACTATTGATTGTAAGCGTAATCTGGGGTAAACAAGATATACTGAAATGAGATACCTTCGTATTTAACAGCAAATTCAAGTTTACTGAATCTTAACATATTAACACAAAATCTATACTACATATTCGGGAGCTCCCAATTTAATATGCTACCACACTTCCAGCATTATTCATGAGAATATATATTCAAACTCAGGAGTTACAAACATGTGTTCATATGGTTAATGTTTTCATAATTTGTGGAAAATATAATTTTAAGAGATATTCCAAATTCAAAAGAATCTATTCACTTGTGCTAATAGAGTAAGTGGGCGTAATGAATATTATGAATGAATGAATAATGAGATATTATTTAAGTACCATAGTGGTAGTGGTTAGTAGGCTTAGTGAAAGTGGTTTACGTTCGCAAAAAGAAAATGTCTGTTGGAATGGTGGAATATTGGTTAACAGAAAGCTCTCTTACCACATCTAGATGTACGATATTGGATACTCACACACTCTCAAGAGTTATTTTTTGTAAAAACAGGATTTTCGTACACTATAAACTCTCAACATATGTACGCACGATTAAAAGTAAAAATCATTGAAATGTGCACTTTCATATTTTAGCACGAATGATTGCATTTTACTCTTTCCAGTTTTTATTGTCTTCGTATTAATGAAAAATTAACAATGTTTCAAACTTTTCTTAAGTTAGTTCTTTATTCAAAAATTATTTATAAACTCATAAAATAACTTCGCAGACACAAGAGTAATAGGAGCATACTTAAATAATGGAATTTGAGATTCTGACATTTCACTCTTCAAAAATAAGAACAATTCTCTTGATTGGAATGTCTCATCCGCGAACTCCATTCCCATCTAATATTTCTTACAAGCTAACTTGTAGATGGAATTTCTCCGCATAGTACGTCATTCAGTTTTTAACGTTTTTTGACGTTAAATAAATTCATTAAAGAAGTTATGACTGTCGATATCCTGGAAATTTACCGTCATTTTGCTGGGTGCCGTTCATGGATCACCGAGCTTTTGCTGTCTTTCCACCTGTCCAGGTAGGCGGATTTCTGCCTCTCGAGTGCGGCTGCTACTCCTCTTGCTTCCAATAGTTTTCATTAGGTACGAAATCTTGACAACTTTACATCGCAATTACGCCGAGATTCCATTCTTTAACTCTCTAACGCCCACTTCCAACAAGGCTTTGGGCGGTTCTGAGAGATAAGAGCAAGACGTCAGCATTCCTCGATTTGCAGAAAGCAAGGAAGAATTCTCTACGAAATCTCATTTTGGAAAATCTCCGTTGCTCGCTCGAGCGAATCATATTCACTTTTTCTCCCTGACTGGAGTTATTCGGACTCGCCCTCCTTTAACTGACGTCTCTATCATTAGATCCAGGGAGTCAGTGCACATACGGCGCTCATCCAGGTGCGTGGCGTCAAATTGAACTCTGAACTGTATTCTCTGACATAATTCGGAAAAATAAGTAATTCCTTTTCACGATGATATTTGCTTTGAATTATGTAGCAACGAACTCGAAATTAAAATTCTGAAAATTCTACGGTAGTCAACAGTTCTTACGATTTTATTAGAGATATTATCCGAAAATCTTGTTTGGTGATAACCTAAACAATGAGGTTACTGAATTAGGTTTCTGCGCATACACGATACTGCGAGAGTAGTAGATATTCACTTAGGTAAACCACGAACTTGTTTATTCCTTCAGAACTTAATGACAACAAATATTTCATTGATTACCGAAAGTTTCTGAATCTAACTGCACGAACGCAAGAGCGGGGAGGAGGCAGGGTCGGGGCAGCCTCAAGTTGAAGATTGCCTTCCAGGTCGCAATTTAAAAATTACCCTTGTGATTGGAGCCGTAAAAAGAGCCCTCGAGGCTCTGTCGCCAATAACAGTGGAGTGTGAATTAGTTACCTCATTACGCTGTGCGGCTTCTTAAGCCTGTTGTACGCCGCCACCCGTCCACGCCCCCTGCCGCGTGGGCCCCGTGTGAAGCGAGCGCGCGGGCGAGCGCGAGGGCGAGCGGCGGGGGCGACGTGGCGCCGGGGGGAGCGGAGGCGGGGACGGGTCGGGAAGGGCGCACCGGCGCGGGGGTGAGCGCCGTGGGTGGCGAGGGCGGGGCCGGGGGCGGGCGCCGGGGCCGGGGGGGGAATACGGCTCCAGCCCGTTGCAGCGCTTCCCCCATCGAGGCGGGTGGGCTCGGCTCGGCTCGGGCTCGGCGTGGGCGCGGGCGGGCCAGTGCGCTTGTGCGCTCCAGCGAGGCAGGTGCAGGTCAGGGCGGAGGAGGGCCGTGAATGGGCTGGCGCGTCGAGGGGCGTAGGTCGCGGCCGGGACGTCGTTAGGTGCACGCGGACGGAAGGGGACGCGCGGGAGGCTCGGAGCGGACGCGAGGGCGCGCGCAGGGGCGGGAAGGAGGCGACAGGTGAATGAGGAGGCGAAGTGGCGGGGGGAATAGTGTATCGAATCGCTCGCAGATAACGTTCGTTGGGGGACTTCAAACGGCGGAGAGGAAAACAAGGAAGGGTGATTTGCTGGCGAAAGGCAGTGGGTAGTTCGCTAAATACAAGGGAACGAGCAGTCGTAGCCTCCAAGATCGTCGCGCGATATAACACGGGCCGGATAAAAAGCGCCGCGAACTGAGAACGTAAGCTGACTCGGGTGAAGCTTGCAGAAGACGCCGGGTTCGCAACCAGCGCGGGGCAGAGAGCCCGGTGGCGGCTGCTGGGAGGCGGGAGGGCGCGCGGAAGGCAACGGAACGCAGCGAGCGCCACGATGGACGGGACTCCTCGCTTTCCAGACTACATCGAGAGGAAGATGGCCCCCGGGGCGACGTGCGGAGGCGGCGGCGGCGGCTGCGGCGGGGCGGCGTGGAGGCGCGGGCGCGCCGGCCCGCGCGCAAGGCCGCTCTGGGGCTGTGCGGGCGCGCGCGCCGCTGGCTGGCCGAGAACCTGCTGCTGCTGGCGACGGTGGCCGGCGTGGTGGTCGGCGTGCTGCTCGGTGAGTGGCTGCGGAAGCTCCCTCTTATTCTTACTTAGGGGGATCTTTATTTTCCGATCGATCAATTATGCAATATTTTAAGAGGAATATGGTTTAGATTTTATTTGATATAGTTAGCATCCGATTCTGGCTAATTCGCGTATTAGCCGGTTAACGCACACATCTAGATGTAATTTTCCGGATTCTGGGACAATGTACACATCATCCCAGAATTTAATAAGTGTATAGAATACCCTTCACATTATAGAACGTCACACACAGTTTTTAACTGTTTATGACGTTAGGCTTCGAAGTATTCTTCGGCCTTAAGTCTGTGTATAATTATATATACACACACACACACACACACACACACACACAAGGTACGGAATACGGTAAGAGGAAATTGCAAATATTGTGTGATAAACAGGAATCAAACTGCTGGTGAGAAGTTTCTAAGGTTAGTTGAGACAAGTCGAGTAGTTTCAAGATCAGCTGTATCGGTAGTAAATTTCTCTTTACATGGTACCTTAAAACCCTGTTATGCCAAAATTCGTTTGCACTCGCTACTACCCCCCCCCCCAAAACAAGTCCGACGCTCCTGCGAACACACACTCTCGCATGCCATCCAACCAAATTCAGGATTTTCGACACTAGCTTTTCAGCTAGGTCGAATTCAGCTGCTGTCTGGAGGAGAATTCCAGCGGCCGGCTGCTCTGACCGGTAGTTTTCCGTAGTTTCTCCTATCACCACCAGGCGAATGCCGGAGCAGTACCCTACCAAACGGGCCATGGACCGCGCGCGATCTGTCCTTCCTCGTCCTATCATCTCCCCTTACACACACACACACACACACACACTAACCTGCACTACACTACCACATATTCCGGGAGGCCGGTCGGGAGCTAAGAGCTTGTCCCGGCTGAGGCGGTGCCCCGCTGGTGGGAGAGTCTTGGTTAGGGGGAAACCCCACTAGCCGACGGTAGGTCGGCGCCGGATCTCGCCATCCAGCGGGGGAAGATCACCTCCATCTCCCGAGAAAAATCATGCACTACACTAACGGGACTAATGACCGAAGCAATTGGCGCGCCCGGAAACACGAAAAAATCAATCTAACCAAATTCAGAAGGGGGTGTACACCCGCAAGCTGTAGAGCGGAACGTAAGCATAAATCCCACTTGAAATTTCACGACAAATTGTTGTTTCATCCGAAAACTTATTTATTGCACATTTTCTTGCAAATAACAGATATTTGAATATGGTTTATAAACTTTATTAATCATTACTTGATTTCCAGTTTATTTTCTTTTAAAATTCTGCCTTGTAAAATTATTTTGCCAAGGAGCACAAATGTTTAAATGGGAATTATTTGATTGTTTTAGTTTCTTGCTACATTTTATTAAATGATTCGTTTGTATGTTGTACGTAGCAATAATGTGAAATACATTAATAAGTATCTATGTAGTCTCTCCTCTAGTAAAACCCTCTCTAAGATTCATTAAATCCCTCTTACGCGCGGGCAGCTCTTTGAAGAAACAAGCATCTTTGTTCCTAACCTGAACAAAGGAAGTTAATGCAATCATTGCTCTCACGAAAAGCATAACGTATAGCATATAACGTATGTAAACACGATTGCAAAATCGAAATCCATTCGTTTCATAATGTTTAGTTTTTCTCTCAGTAGATAAGTTACAATATTACTGATGGTATTACATTTTCTTGGAAAATTTCTTTGCTTTACTAGAGGAAATAGAAACGATATCGATAAATTTGAGGTTAAAACTGTCAACTAACTTCTCTAAAAGTCTTTCATGGGACATGTGTCCAGCGATGTACTGCCATCCTGAAGAAATTTGTTCAACCTTTACTTTCAAATCTTGCGGCAGTTGTTCTGAAAGCAGAGCCTCCCAAACTCTAGTAAGCTTCCTCTCTAGTAAGTAACTCTAGTAAGTAAATTCTCCGATTTAAACAGTCTCTCTTCAAGGTCAAGAGCTGGAAGGAGAGAGGCATTGTCATCCAATCTGGAGCTCCAATATCAATAATTTAAGTCATAACGAAGCTCCCGATTGGATGACAGTGTCCCCCCCTCCGTCCAGTTCGTGACCTTCAAGGGACTCTACATTTAAATCGGAGTATACTTTGCTCGCGACCTTGTCATGTCTGATCAAACGTAACCTAACCTCACTTATATCTCTGACGCTTGGCTAAGCATTTCCGAATTGAGGCGATGAGGCTTGGACCTACACCCCTCGCAATTGACATACAACTATGTCTCTACAACGCATTTCAGGACAAAATGCGTTGCAGAGATTTCCGACACATTTCGGGACAAAATGCTTCTCGCGAACACACAGGGCGCCTCACAATTGGACAATCGCTTCACCCTGCGGCTGCGCCTCACCTTGCGTTTCATCCTGTGCCAGCGCCCTGCGGCTAATCTTAGCCGGATGCTCGAAATGATAATTTCGTCATTCATACAGCTTTACCTGAACCGTCTCGCTTAGGTGTGAATTAGTCGGAAATTTTCGAATTATTTGGGAATTTAGCCGTATCATATATGCCGGTATACGAGAAAAGAAAAAAAAAATGCAACTTTCGAAAATGTTGAGCGAATGTAGATTTCAGCAGATAGATCAAGTATGTACGAAGGGGAACCCAGTTATTATGTGGTTACATCCACGTAAGGAATGTTATTTTTCATTCACTTCATATCACAGTGTGACGAAATTTTCCGAAAATAGTGGACACTCTACAAACGCAGTTTATGGCAGAAATTATGTGGTTATTTACTCTCCTTAAAAAAAATAAATACACGTGACATAGACGGGAGACATTTCCGAGCTCGAAAAAGTCCCTTCACAACTGAGGTGCATACAATATTTTTTTGCACAGTCAAATTTGAATTACATTTACGTGGACTGCCATTCTTGTCGTACGAAAGAGAACCTCGTATCATCATAAGGAATATTGCAAACTGGAACAAAAGAGGGGAGTGAAGTTGCGCCATATCCTCTGCAGGCGCAATCGCAGTAGGTTGAATAGGCGTTCTTTCAGTACCTAGGTACTAATTTGTTTCATCTTCGTATGTATGCGTTAACATTACATATTCATCTAACTACTGTTTCAGTTGCGTTATTAAGCAAGGTTCATTTCGGGTATTTTTATAAAGATAATTTTAATATCATATTTTCATAAATGATACATTCACACCATAATAGTCTTATTCCCAAAATATATTACAGTTTTAGTTAATTTGCAGCTTCTCTTGGGACTAATTCAGCTACATGATGTTGGGTGGGCAAGGAAGAATTATACAACAGAACAATAAATTGATATGACAGTTGCCACGAATCGATTGTAAAGCGGTGAGATTTTCAATTATGTATTTAACTGCTCCATATCACTATTAAAGCAGATAAATTGTGCTCTGGTCAGTAGTTGTAGAAACATTCGCTCCCATTGACGGTTTATCTACGTGTAACACAAGTGCATCTACTGGCATGTTCGAGTAATATGTCGGCAAACACACCGACACGTAACAGGTATGGTTTTTAACGGGAGAAGTGAGCGGATTTACATAATGTATTATAATTTTTTAAACAGCAGGAATTTGATGTAGAAGAAATTTTGAAGTCTGAAGGATTTTATATCTAAAATATGTTTATTACTATTGAAGAACTCCTTGTTAAAATTGTTTATAAAACGAATTTTTAAATTTTTTAATGTTTAATTTGACTAAGAAACACTTCCGGAAAACTAATCTCATTTTAAATTTTAAGTTTTCAAGAACTGTTCCTGAAACATAAATAAACAAAACAATGTAAGGGAATTTCAGGATTAATTATATTTTGTTAAATATTAATTAACGAATATTCATTAATTAATAAATGCGAGAAAGGAACATTAAAATCGCAATGATGAATCTAAGCAGTATTGTAAAAAAAATCCTTACACACATTATTTTCATTGTATGTTGCAACTATGTATAAAATTTGAAAATTACACGTCGAATTCTGAGAAAATGGTACATTCATCATAGAAAATTCACGTTACAATAAATTGCTTGCCAATATTGAAGAGGCGTTTCTGGAACGTTACTGTTATTAAAACTTATTTTTCTTTTACCATTATTCCCGAAACATAGATTGCTTACTGAAGAGTTTATTTACGCAATAACAATATTTACTTAAAGCTTCAGACATGATTTCTGTCTATCACTCTGAAACCACTGCCCACAACTTCTTTATCTTCATTTCACAGATCTCCATCAAGCTTACGTCCTGATGATATGATGGGATGTTATTCAGATTTGAAAGATCTTTCCGCAACCTGATTGACGCAAAACTTTGGGATAAGGTACGAAAACCTACGGGAAATAATATGGGAATGAAAACGAAAAATGAATTTTGTGCCCATATTACCCATACATCCCCCTTTAAGTGGCGCACGGCGTCACCGCCTCAGCTCGCATGACGCGCGGGTTTTCCACTGAGGCGTGGCCGGCCGCGGGAGGGCGGGCGGGCGCGGGGTAGGAGCGCGACCCAACCGCAGGCTTCTGGCGGCTGGCGGCGCTGCGGCGGGCGCCACGTGAGCCGAGGCGTAGGCGGGCGGTTTCTTCACCCTGCCGCGAAAAGAAACACGACGACACACAGTGCACCCATCTCTTTCGCGAAAGAGGGACGAGTGAAACATGCTGCCTTCTGAAACTGGCAACCCAGTCAACTGTTAAGTATTTTTTACTTTGAAACTATCAGCAATGATTTAATTGGAGGCGCACACGTGCGGGTGGAGGAATTCGGAAAATTTTCTTCCGGAATTGATGCATTGGTCCAAAAGTAGTTCATTCTCTACTGCCAGTATTATAAAGATATTAATGTTCTTTAAGCATTTTGGAATTATTTCTTTCCTTCGTGCCGGATCCCTTTTTGTGATAATTAATGACAAGTCTCTGCTACGTTTCTAACTAGTATGAATTTATGAGTGACAACCTGAATTATGTGATACAATAGATTTTTCGTTGCCTTCCAAATCAAGATCGGGTCAAAACACACATATGCCTTACGCTGGACTTGCACCACGGATTTTTGTTATGACTTTAAGCAAGCAGTTCGAACATGACAATCATATTCCTTTTCCTTTGCTTGGCAATGCAGTGCCGTTATACACATATTTACAAGAATATTAATATTACTAATGTAATGGAGTCCAATTTTGCTCCAGTATTTCCATTTATTATTTTTAGATAAAGTGGCAATTTGACTCGACGGTTGACACGCCATCCGCTTCCAGGTATGCGTCACTTTTCTCCATTCCTTGATGCATCATCTAAAAAGATCCGAGCAGAGTTGGAATCATTTCTTTGAACATGAAAGCCAGCGAAACTCACCTGGCTTTTCGATGTGACGAAGCTGTTGCCTCAATTTCTTTTCGGATTCTCGTCACCTTAACGCTCTTTTAAGTTCTTTTGCTTTCTTGGAAGTCAAGTTTTCTACTGATTTATTTACATATTTTTGCAGAATTTTTAACAGAAAACTCGGAAATTTTTCGAACAAATAGTATATTTTTTGTCTTCATGATGTCAATTACCGTAGAATATCTTTGAGCTTTGTCAGTTCCATCTTGTGGCACTAATGAGTGAATGATATGCATTACAGATATTAAGAACAAACTAAAATCTCCCCTAAGGGATATGCGAGTTCATGTACTTTAAAATGTATGAATTGCTCTGATCGGAATATTTATCAGTTTGCACTTTTTACCTCAAGTGTAACAGACACTTTAGACTACAAAACAGTTAAATTAGTGTTTTATTAATTCGGGTGATTTACCATTTTTATTTAAAAATATATAAAATAAATATTGTTTATATAATCTATAAATTATCGATATTCATGGACCCTATTCATAGCACACTAGTACTACTAATGCAAGTACAAAAGCACCGATTCGTTAAATTTGTCATATTGTCTGTGCGTCAGTGCGTGACTTAATTATGTTATGCTATATACTAATATAAGTTATAGGCCCTACATTGTTCTATGTTCGGCAAAGTTTAGTTCAGAGTCAGCATTTCAGCAGCATGTGCAGCGACTCTGACCGGGGGGTGCTAGGGTTTGAGATCAGACTCTGGCGTATTTTAGACACTAGCTACATAGCTAGATCGAATTCAGCCGCTGCCTGGCGGAAAAATCTAGCGGCCGCTCCGATCGGTAATTTGTCTGACTTCCCCGATCAACACCAAGCGAATGAGGATCAGTGTCCTAATATACGGACGACGGACGGACCGCGCGCGATCTTTTCTTCCTCTTCCTTGCGCTATCCTCTCCTTTGGATGTACACGTACACACGCACACGCGCGCACCCACACACGCACGCACGCACGCGCGCACTACCACTCATGTTGAGAGAAGCTTGTGCTGCGGCGGTGGTTCGCTGGGAGATACCAGGTATTCCCGCAAGCAAATAAGTCGGCGCCGGATCTCACCATGCAGCGGAGAGGAACATCGCCACCTCTACGCATGAATAATAATTACTACACTGATGGGGCTAATGACCGTAGTAGTTCACGTGCCAGAAAACATCAATGAAGCAACTAATCAATTTTGTACTGTATTATTCTCTGGTAAATTTCTGAACGCGGCGAAATTTAGAAAAACACATATACCAGCTTCCATGAAATTACAAAGAATAATAGGAACTAGTTTCAAAATTCTGAAATGAATTTTGGACCAACTCTTGGAGGGAGTTTTCTCCCTACACATTAAGATATGTAGTTTAGTAAGGTTCACGAAAAACTAATGCAGTTCTCAAAATGAAAAAAGAACGTTTGAAGCTTACTCCACTAGATCTGATAACCGTCAAGATAAATTTGTTTCTTGAAACTTAATTTCAAAATTACAAAGTCAATGTGATCTCGTGTACACACACATTTCCAATGTAAGCTTTCCGCCGCATCAGATTGCGCATTTACTCTTCTCCCGAATTTTTCTTTTTTCTTTGTTTGTCTGATAAGACAAACCAATGCGTTTATTTACCAATGCGTTTACATACCAATGCGTTTATTTCTTTCATGGGAAATGTATAAATCGAAAGTGGATGTCTGTCTATAATAAAATTGGGTACCTTCTGAAAATCAATATCAAAAGAGCTGTGTTTTTTACTGAGTGCAATCACAAAAGGACGGTACCTTTATAGAAGTGCGCAGTAGTGACAGCTGTTAGACTCAATTTAGAATTGAAATAATTCAAGGCTTGTATTCCAACAACATTGTTTACTTTAACAATTAGCCATCACCATCTGACATTTGTCATCTGGCACCATCATCATCATCATCCTGCATCATCATTCCTGCTGTATGGAAGCCATAAAAACGACTTAGTCATTTTTGTGGCTTCCATGCAGCAGGAAACTGATGATAGCGAGCAACACCAGGCTATGCGAACCAAGCACCAGGCAAAGATCTATGCATAACAAAACTGTACCGTGATATTAAGAAAACCTATGAGAACCATCTGTACGTGTCTAGCGAGATTCACGATTGTCACATTGAAATCGGTTGAGACACGGCGGCGTTTTCCATGCGGTGAAGTGGCCCCACCACCGAATCATTGAGCCAATAAAGAAGGAAAAAGAAGCTCGAGCCCGTTCTCTTGTGACAATGTGCACATGTTGCAGCAGCCTCTGAAAGGAAGGGCTCGTCACGGAGCTGGCGCGTGCTTGTGGCGGCGCGGCCAAGACAGTACTCGAGGGAGGGGAAGCAGACTTTCGTCAATTTATCGGCCATGTGCTCTCTAGTCTGCCAAACATACCTGTTGCTAATTGTCCTTCCCGAAAATAGCCTTGTTTCAAATTTAGATACTACCATGGTCAGAGGATTTTTTTCAGTAGATTGTATGTGTAGGCATATCTGACATTATGGTGCTATCTGGAGCAAAATGAAAGTAAGCGCTATATTGTAAAAAAAGACCTGCATTTTCGCTCTTTATTCTAATTGAACATTTTTTATGCAAATGTTCATCAGAAGGTACCGTTTTAATGTTTCGCTTGTTTTATCTGACAACTAAATTGGCGATTCCGGACGCGTTAGCAGACAAGGTCATTAGTCCCGTAAGTGCAGTGCAAGTTTTTCCCTCGGGAGATGACGGTGATCTTCCCCCGCTGAATGGTGAGATCCGGTTCCGAACTATCTGTCGGCTAGCGGGGTTTCACCCAACCAGGTGTCTCACACAGCAATGCACTGCCCCAACTGGGACAAGCTCTAAGCTCCTGATCGGTCTCCCTGCATGTGTGGTAGTGTAGTGTATATGTGCGCGCGCGTGCGTGTGTGTGTACGTAGGGGTTGTGAATAGGACAAGGAAGAGGAAGGAAAGGTCGCGCGGTCCGTGGCTTGTTTGTTAGAGTACTGCTCCGACATTCGCCTGGTATTGATCGAAGACCACGGAGAACTACCGATCAGAGCAGCCGGCCACTAGAATTCTCCTTCAGAAAATCACTGTTTTCTACCTAGCTATGTCGCCAGTGTCGAAAATCCTACTGCCACCGTCGGCATTCGAAACTAGGAACTCCCGGTCAGAGGCACTGCAGTGATATCAGTTGATGCCATGAACCACCTCTCCCAGTCTGATCTATTGATATCAAGGTTGTTTTGGGGAAGGAAGGACACACAGAAACGCGTGAATATTAAAATTCTTAAAATTAGATTATCAGGAATTCAGAGTCGTATAATAATTTTCTTCTTGTTCATGAATATCTGGAAATAATATGAATTTCGGAAAAATATCTGGTCTAATTTTATTTGTAGTCATTTGACTTCCCATTCGTCACTGGACCAAATTAATGCTCCATTTATTTTGTATCATGATAATGCCAGTGACAAGTTTCTTCGTAACATATAACATTTAAATGTTCTCTATACTTAAAATTTTCATTATCATTTTCAAATGCTTCCTGATATATCTTTTATTTGTTAAAAGTAATTAACTATTAGTATAATAAAAATATGATTTGTGTGCAACGTTAAATTTCATAGTTTTTGGCATTGTTCTCAAATAAATTATTGCTTAGTTCACTTGCCTGTACCAGATTTTATTTTGCACCATTAACTTTCGTCACAATTTTACCACAGATAGCCTCGTTCATAGAGTTCTAAGTAGTTTATTTATTTAGTCAAAAACAGTCAAAAACTGTATGTGACGTATGGGGGAGAAAATCAGCTGCGCACGCTTTGAGTTTCAGAATCCCTTCCTAACAATTTAACTATTAATTGTTGAAAGATGAAATAATAATAATAATAATAATAATAATAAATAATTTAAAAAAGAGAGAGATTAACATTTCAAAAACCAGATATTTTCGTTGCCGATTTATAGAAAACTTATTTGTAACGGTAAACGAACGGACGGATTTGATTTTTCTGTATTGCTAACAAATAAAAACTCACTCTAAGCACTACCATCACTACAAGCAAAAGGAAAGCTCAACAAAAAGTGCACATAGCGGAGCTACATTAACGGCAATTGGGGTTTGGTATCATGTTATTAAATTATATGAATTTGTACCTACTGCGTTTGATTATTTTAATTCAGCACTTAGTTTCTCGAAGAAATTTAATTTGAAGAATCAAGAACAATAATTTTTGCCATTAGATCTAGCATCTCTCATACCACCTCTGTCGTGTATCATTCAACGTTTTCCATGTCGACAGAGACCTTGTTTAAACCTTTCAAAGTTATTTTTGTTTCAATTTTTTAAAATCACGATTGACTGCATAAATCTTTTCACACACTGTAATTCATCTGTGGTGACGGTGCCTTCGTTTCGTCGCCAAAGGTCGCATCTCCATCGTCGCAGCCCTTCCGATGGAGTAACCGCCGCTTTCGAAAAGGCCGCGGCGCGGCGCGGCTGGGCGCCCTGGGCTGGGCCGGCCACGCTGAAGGGTAGGCGCACGCGACGTGACTCTGCGCCGGCTGATCGGACTGGCCGGAGTCCAGCCAGGGATTAAAGGACACATAAATTTAGCATGGACGCACGCGATGGGTCGCCGTGAAGAGCGGACCTCCGGCCGAGCGCCACCGCCCCCATCGCCACCGCCTCCGTCGCCGTCGCCGCCACCCCCCCCCCCCGGCCCTCGCCCCCACCCACCCCGCCACCGCCCCTCGCCACCGCCCCTCGCCACCGCCCCCTCCACCGCCCCCTCGCCACCGCCCCTCGCCACCGCCCCGCCACCGCCCCCGCCCCTCTCGCCATCGCCCCTCACCCCGGCCCCCTCGCCACCGCCCCCCTCGCCACCACCCCTCGCCTCCGCCCCCCTCGCCCCCGCCCCCTTCGCCCCCACCCCTCTCGCCACCGCCTTCCGCCCCCGCCCCCTCCCCTCCATTCGCTACCTCCCCCGCTCCATTGCTTCGGCCGGCTGCTTCCGAGGCTAGAGGGCAAGGCCGCCAGACGCCTGCGATGCAGGAGGAGCCGGCACGTGATCTCGCCGGCTCAAACAGGCGCGATGGCAAGAAGTTTTGTTTGGTGACTCATAGAGAAGAGCGCATTTCCCTAACGTATTTAATTCAATATAACACACTTGTCTTATATCTTATATCTCATATAAACTGCAAAAGCACAATAGTGTTACATGCTTTTTGCACGATTAACATACGCACACACAATTCATTCAACTTAATTCACAAAGAAGCACAGTTTTAGCTAGGATTAGTAAGTAGTAATTATTTTTTTAAGAAAATAATTTTGAGAGATGAAGTCATTAAATTTTAAAATTGCATTTTAGGAGCTGGTGTCGCTAGCCAAATTCCTTAACAAAGCTCCGTGAAGTCACGGATGTTACGAAACTCGAGACATCACGGCGATTCTGGATGGATGACCGTCTGGAAACCCCGAAGATCCAACGGCGCTGTGTCCCTGGCCGAAGGGATAAAATGCAATGACTGATTATGGCTAGGTTAAAGGGGGATTACTCCACTTCATGTTCGACACAGGAACGCAGCTATAAGAGAATGTGGTTAGGAATAAACATATGAAAACTTAATCAAGTGCTTGATTCACAAAATTTTAGGTCCAGGAACGCGCCTGAAATTAATTATTAATTATATATATATATATATATATATATATATATATTATAATATAAAGCAATAATTATTCCTGAGGTACCAGAACGCCGTTCTGTCACGTTCCGACTGAATTCCACATAGGGTAAACGGTACAGTGATTGGCTACTTAAAAGTTGTGACAGCATTAATTCTTTTGAAAACAAAAATTTTGAAAATTTGCTGCGAACTTTCTACTGTCCAATGATCCTTTTACTTATCCCAACCGTAATTTCTATCGGAAAATGAACCTGACGTTATTAATTTTTTAAAAAATAAAAACCTGTCATTTTGTACAGTGATTGGCCTACGTAATGACAGTGATTGGCCATTTGATTATTTTTAACAGAAGCAACTAGTATAACGATATTTTTAGATAATTATTATATTACCCATAAAAACACTATTTTTAAGATACAGAATAAATATAACTTTAATATTTTATATGGTGTTGTTGGGGATAATTACAATATCCTCGATTTTCAACTCTGAGGAAATTCGACTTAATTCAGATGTGTCGTCTGGTCGCCTATGAATAGAATCACAGGGAATGTGATGACATTTTTAAATAAAAATGAATGGAATACGTTTCAAATATATTCGTAGAATACCTCGCTTGTCATCCATCCGCTCTCCAATATAGACCTTTGTAGAATCATTTATTTCGTCATCCAAGTTACTTCCCTCGACGTACCCTATAACTTCTTCAAATCACATTCTGATGTATTCTTCGGTGACGCACAAACAAGCGGCTGTAACTGCTTCACTTGTCAGTGTAGTGATTATGGGATGTCTTCCTTAAAAAGCCTTAACCCACCCTTCTCCTAGACAGTTGTTGTTGCGCGGATTGGGCCTTGGTTTAGCTGCTAAAACTTGTTGAACGTTACTCTATAGATCTTCCTTCTTTCTTAGCAAACCTTTCCTGGCTAGTTTAAGTATTCACCTAACTAGACTGGCTTCTTCTTTAGATAAAACAGTATCAGGACCTAGAGCTGTTTTGTGATCTGGATTATTCAAACGACACTGCAAACTTGTTCTGGGAACTCCAAATAATTTTGCTGCAGAACGCACAGAGGGCCCGCTCTTTTTAATACAATTGATGGTATTTACCATGGCTCCTGCATCATACGCGTGTTTTGGGCTCCTTTGGCATTATAAAGATCATTTATTTTTAAGCCCACACAGGATTTACCTGTGTGCAATAATATAAAGGCGTTTAAAAAAGCAATCTGTCAACAATGATTAGCAGGGTGGCCAATAACACTAAATAAAACTAACCAATAAAACTAACTACGGGAAGGGGTAGGAAGCTACACTCTGCACCTACTGTTCACAATTGTTGGAAAATAAGTTTAGGAAGGCGTTAAAAGGGTAACGGTTTTTTATGCGTGTTGGAGTATGGTCTGTTGAGGCCAGGTTGTAGGGGATGGCGTGTGGTATTGAGTTGATATTTGAATAGAATGTATTGGATAGATTGGCATGTGTTTGGAGAGGAAGTTATATTCAATTCTTGTGTATTTGTTTGTTGGATATAATCCATAGAGCGAAAGGTTGCCAATCGGAGAAATCTATTCTGTATTATTTGTAGTTTATTTATGGTAGTAGCAAATGCGTTAGTCCAGACGGGGCATGCGTATAGCATTAAGGGTCTGATTATGGATTTATATAAAGTGATGGCATTATCTATTGATAGGCAGCTTTGGTGTTCATTAAAGGTTTAAATTTGTGCTATTTTGCATTTTACTTGTTGGGTTTTGTTTGTAATAGGGGAAATTTTCCAGTTGAGTTTTGTGTCAAGTTTAGCCCAAGGTATTTGACAGTTTGGCAGTTTGAAGTCCATGGAATTCTGTTGTTGTTTATTGTAAAGGCAAAGGAGTGTAAGTGCTTTAGTGAGAATTTTTTGGCTGTAGATTTTGTAGGGTTTAGTTTAATTTTCCAAATTGTTGACCAGTTGTCTATACTGTCTAGATGTTGTTGAATTTTTTCACTAATAGTTTTAATTGATTGGTTGGATTTATAAATTACGTGTCATCTGCAAATTTGCTATAGGGGTCGATTTGTATTTGGAATATCTGACGGTAAATGTTGAATAGAGTTGGTGAAAGTGGGGATCTTTGCGGTAGGCCTGCTTGTTTTTTTGCGGGGTTTAAATTTGGGTTTTCTACTGTCACTGTGAAGGTTCGGTCTTAAAAATTTTTTTAATATTGACGAAGAGAGTGTTCCGTTGATTGCAGTTTGAATATCAGGCCTTGGGTGCCAAACTCTGTCGGCTTGTGATATGTCCAGAAAAGTTGCTATAGTGTGTTTTTTTATCTTGGAATGCTGAATGGATATGCTCTGTTAGCCTGAGAAGCTGATGAAGTGGAAACTTGGTTAATGAAGCCAAATTGATGTTTGTATGTTTTGTGTTTTGTCCACATAATTTTTAATTTTTTTAAGAATTAGCTTCTAACACTTTTGACGGAGTTGGTAATAAGCTGATTGGTTTGTAAATTTCTGGGGCACTGTGATTTTTGTTTGGTTTGGGACAGGAAAAATTTTTTGAGTTTTTCCAAAGTATTGGTAATCCCAATTCTTAATATTGAGTTGTAGATATTATTTATGAAGGCTATTTTTGGGATGTGGGTAGGTTTTAAAATTTTTATTGTTATATTGTCGTGTCCAGGGGCATTTTGGGGGGAGGTTCTTGATTATATTCTTAAGTTCATTTGGTGAAATGTATTTTATTTTTGTGGATATCTGAACATAAAGATTATCGTCTGAACGCTGACTCATTTCGAAGATATCCTGCTTAAATATAACAAGTTTAAACAGATATGACAATTGTTTTCACTCATTTGTAAGGAAATTTGACGAACATTTGCGTTTTTACGAGACATTTATTTAGCCAGCATTCATCACATCTCATTCGATCTTCATACCGCAACTCATATCCATGTCAAATAAATTTTACTCAAGTTGTTTCATTGCTAATAATATTTGTCCATCTTCCGTTTATTTTATGCCTGTTGATGGGTTCAAAAAAAGGGAATTGAAACATTGCAACTACAGAATCCAACTTTATTCAAGAAATCGAACACAATCCGACAATTGTCCGCCGGTAAGTTCATGCCGCTACGTACCGAGAGACGGGAAAGGGCAGTTCTCTTGAAAAACTCATACCATGGGATTTAAAAATTTGAGATCTAGCAAAATACGTCGACCCTTTGACCTATTTTTAAATAATAAGTCATCAACCAGTAAACCGCTGTACGTTCGCCTTCTTGAGGTTGGGAAAAAGATTATAGAAGCGTTTCCATGTTGCCGGTAAGCGATTTGAAATTGCAAGGAATAGTCGGCGAAAGAAAGTCCAATATATTTGTGTTGAGTCACCAGGTTTTTTAGAATGGATGTCAGTGACATTCCTATCGTTCATTCCTTTTTCATTAACTCACTTGCTATCCATTTTGTTCATTTGCTTTTCATTTATTGATTCATTTGACGATCTTTTATTACGTTGGAGCCACTTTCATTCACACTTAACTGAACCGTGTTCAATGGAATCACGTGAATTTAATAATGGTTTCGGGGATGAAAATACGTGGCTCCCTTTCTTTGAGGTAGTAGAAAAATATGGGACATAGCTGATAGCGTTTTGAAATACTTTCTGCGTTGATGAAAGGGGATGTTACAATACGACTTTGTGTTACGTACGTCATAGTATGAAAGATGTTATGTTTTGAGAAATTTTAGAAATTGTATAAAGTTCCATTATTCTAATAATATAATAGAACGTCTACCTTACAGAATTGCGATAATTAGTTGCTAGATGCAAACAAATGCTAGCATCACTAGACACCTAAATACGTGTCTTCGTGTATAAAATAAAAAATATAATCAATGAAAAGTCACAAGAGGATACTGAGGAAGTTGTCATCGCCGTAAAAATTTAAGATATCCAATTAAAGGTTCAAATTATTTGGTGAGTATGGTCTCGGTCAATCGACGGAAAACAGAAATCTATTTTACGATTCTAGCCTGACTGCACACACAAGAGTGGTCGCTAGAAGAATCAGCATCTCAAACGCAGGCATGTCGTCACATTGAATAAATCTTTGTGTTGATATGCGATAAACACATGCGCAAAATGTACTATGAGGTTTCATGAAAAGAGATCATAGGTCCATGAATCATCAATACAACACACTGATTAGCCTTTTTTCTTTTAGCATTACGTCGAAAACTGTAGTGCATGAAGGTCAAATACAAGACGGTGAATGTTTCCAAGGTCATTGTTGCATCACGGAATTTTTTTACGCCGTTTTAAAACGTCAAGCGGCTTAGCAGTTCCGTCTTTTGCGTATTATTCCGGCCGGTGGTGCCGGCGGCCCCCGGCATTGGAGGTGCTTCCCGCGGGGCCCGGGGCGCGAGGCGATGAACCCCGGCAATGAGAGGGAAAGCTCATCTCCACGAGGGGGCGGCATGCGCGAACGCAAACGCAAAAATAGTCCGGCGTGCTGCGCGCACTAAACCCCGGGACGCGTGAGCCGGGCCCGGGGCCGGGCACGGGCCGATGCGATGCGGTACGGCACGGAACGGAACGGCACGGCACGGCCCGGCAGGGCCCCGGCACGGCCCGGCAGGGCCCCGGGCCCGGCCCGGCACGGCCCGGCAGGGCCCGTCGCCCGCACCCGGCGCGAATGGCCCGTGGGGCTGGCTGCGCCCCCAACGCGTCCTGTGGCCGGCAGCGGCCCGGGCCAACGGTCGCCTGGAGTTGATTGTTTACCCTTTTCTTCCTCCCGTTCCACCTTTTTCTTTTTTTTTTTTCTCTTTCTATCTTTTTTTACTTTCTCGCTGCTGCTTACGCAGTATAGACAAAGTTATGTAATGTTGCGGGGGAAAAACCTCGAATTTTTGCACAAAAACTCCTTTTGGGCAGAACATATTAAAGAAATCCAGTTGCTAAAAATAGAAAATTCCTCTAAAACATTGTGAGCCAGGTTCCACTTTTTGTGGTCTTAAAATCTATTGACATAAAAACGTCGTCTGTTAAACGCTAGCGGCTAAACTTTCAAACTGATTTTCCAAAATGTATACTTCCGATCGATTTGGCTGATGTCAGGCCCTTTAAATTTTAAGGGGCTTTATAAAGCCCTGGGACGTTTTTCAAAATTTGAAAAAGGACCAAATTTTTTTATTAAATTTTTTTGAAAGGTAATAGACGCAAAAAGAGTATGGCGGTCTGATTTTCGTTTGAATAACTGATTTTTCCAAAATAGCAAAAGTTGATTTTTTTTCGGAGTCTTTCCACAAATAAATATTGAAAATTTAAGCTAGTTTTTTGTCAATGAAATCTGTTTCCAAAAAACAGATTTTGAAATAAGGTCATGTACAATTTTTCAAAAGTTGAGTATCTTTGCTTAATTTTTCAGAAAACGCACTTTTAAACATTTTGTTTCTAAAAAAGATACACTTTTTTATTAAATTTTTGACTTCAGATAGTCAAAGGACCCCTAGAGAATGGTGAAGGTGTCATGTTCGTTGAACTCCACGTTTTCCCGAGAATTGCAAAATCAATATATTTTTGGCGTCTTCCTTTAACTTCAATATGAATAAATTTTTCAATGAAATATGTTCATCCAAACCAGATCTTCAAATAAGGGTTTTCAATTTTCCAAAATAGTTTTTGGGCAATTTAGGTTAAAACAATTTTTAAATTTTTAAACGATTATTTTCTCATAAACAGCTCCAATTTTTTCACGTATGGTAAAGGAAAAAGAAACCTCGGTACGGTAAAGCAGGCATGTACGGTAAAGAAAGGGTGCTGTTCCCACGTTCGGGGCACTCTACCGGGAGCGGTAGCTCATGATCAACTGATGTCACTGCAGCGCCTCTGACCAAGAGGTCCTAGGTTCGAGGCCGATGGCGGCAGGATTTTCGACCCCAGTTTTTCCAGCTGGTCGAATTGTCGCGTCAGGAGGAGAATTCTACGACCGGGCCCGCTCTGACCGGTAGTTTTCGTGTTCTCCTATCACCACCAGAATGCCGGAGCAGTACCCTACCAAACGGGCCATGGACGCGCGCGATCTGTCCTTCCTCGTCCTATCATCTCTTACACACACACACACACACACACACACTAACCTGCACTACACTCCACATATTCCGGGAGGCCGGCGGGAGCTAAGAGCTTGCCCCGGCTGAGGCGGTGCCCGCTGGTGGAGGCACAGGGGAAACCCACCAGCCGAGGGTTTCGGCGCCGGATCTCGCCATCCAGCGGGGGAAGATAACCGCGATCGTTTATCTTCGAGAAAAACATGCACTAATTAACGGGACTAATGACCAAAGAAGTTAAGCGTCCGGAAACACAAATAAATCAAATCAAATCGGACACTCTGTATTTTCAAAAGGGAAAAACAAATTCGAAATCATGAACTGAAATCTCCTCCCCTTCGTTTGAGGCGTGCCAATGTACCCGCTTGCACAAAAATGGGCGATGTCCTGAGCCGAACTTTACCAGAGTTTTCCGACCCCTGCCGTCTCTTGATCGAGCTGACCAACCGTTTTGCTTCATTTCGGGGAGGGGGACTATTCATCTTGAACATTACAAATGGCGGTGATGGGAGTTATATTATAGTAAGTATTTGAATATAAATATTTAATCAACCAACAGTTTTATAAATTTTTGTATATACATTTAATTACATAAATAAAGGCATGCAATTTCCCATAAAAACATATTTTAAAACTGTTATAAAACGGTTTTTGCAAAAATAACACGGGACAACTACTATTAAGCTCCATGTCTACATTTTCGTTTTATTATTGTAATATTTAATATAAAATGCAAATAATTTGCATTGTATGCATTGTCTAACCTAGTTATTTCATTAGAAAAATTAATAACCTAAAGAAATACGTTTTAGAGTCAGTTTCACAAACACGTCTGAGATAGCAGCTTGGTTGTGAAATACTTCATCATAAATTTTCCCAGATGACCCAATTAAAAATACTATATGGTCGGGACATTAATATTGTAATAAATATTTTTGATATGTAAAATACAAAAATAAACTTAAAGTATTTAAAGTTCATTTAGTCACAATGAAGTTTTCATGCAGACATTATGATTGGTAAGTGCAGCTGTAAGCAAATGAATGATTTTTGATTTTTTGTTTTGGGATCACAATTAATTACCTCTTCAATCTAACGTTGGGGTGATTGCATTTTACATGGAGTTCTTTCCCGCAAATTTTAAAAAATCATATGTGATCCCTATTTTTTAAGGATTTTTGCGGGAGAATCAAAAACGACATATGACTCATATAAACATTTTAATATCTTAATGTTTGCATGGTAGAAACACCAGCTTTTGTCTATTGCGTGAACTTTGGGAGTGAAATCACACACACACACCAACACACACACACACACACACACACATAACACTCATATAAAATATATTACTTACATGAATTTATAGTTTTCCCAATCCAACGCAATGAAATTAATATATTTATATTATTATAGCAGTATATTTTACATTACTATATTTTATTTTTCGAGAGACGAGCAATGCAACAAAGTTTTTTAACGTCATCGGAATGTTACACCCACTTCTTCAGATAAGCAGACCTATGAAAACACTGTTTTGTAATCCATTAAGAATACTAGAGATTCTCCTGTCATAAATTATTTCAAAATTGTAATTGTTAATAATTTCAAAATTTTGTCAAACTTGAAATCTGTGCCCGATAATCCTTAAAAAATGAATAGGATCCTCTTCTGTAAAATATTGTTGCAAAAAAATTTTCTCTATTTTCATAAAATTTTACATTTCATACAAAAGTTGCCAATTTATTAGACATGTGTTCACTAACCATCTTCAGTAATATTGCATTGCATATTTATAATTTTTAATGGATTGTTAATAAATATTAAACAAAATAACAATTAATTTTTTCATTTAGGAAAATTTCTTTGTTATAAATATTTAAAAAAGTAATTTAATTAAAGTACTATAATATAAATTTAAAGGGTTTGAATTTTAAAACTATAACTACAATATTTATTATTGTTGAAACGCATTCACTATATTACAATGTAACGTTTAAAATGTACTGCCCACTGATTGATCGTTTGTGTTCGTATATAGTATATCTCACGCGGGACGATTTTACAAAGAAAATCTCAATAATAACGAAATAACCTCAAATTTATAAATTATTGGGCATTGGTCGCACACTTCGGCGACCACTTTAATGCCAGGTCGGGAAGAAGGAGAAATTGCGCGGGGTTCGAAACCCAAATCTTCAGGTCACCATTGTTCCTTTTACTTAAGTCTTAGGATTCCGAAAGTGATATAGATATTTCAACATTAACTTGAGAATACATGTCGCATACCATGAGAGAGAAAATGAGAACAAATGTCGGGAGTTTTAAAAAATCTCTTTGTGGAATACTGCTAGAAGTCCTACTGGCTATTGTAATTACATTTTCTGTCATTCGTCGATAAACTGCCGAACACTTTCCGGTGAATTAGTTATCCCCGTTAAAGGAAATATTTCAGGTTAAAGAGCCCCACATATGTTATTGGTGGTTGAAAATAGATTTTAATTGTGAATTGAATTATTCATTGGTGCAACATACAAGAAATGTGAATTTACTATTTGTGATAGTTTTCTTTTACTCAGCCCCGTCAATTTTTCAAAAACATAATTCAATGATTTTTTTTTTACCTAAATACAATATTTACTTTTCGACCTGTCAATTCAAGAATAGTTGTTCCCATTGAAAGGATCATGCTGATAAATGGACAAAGTTTAAAATATCATAAATACCAAATGAGTAATATCTGATATTTGTTATCTAAAGGACTCCCTCTAGAAAATAATCAAATTTTCTTTGTTTTCATTTAATCTTTTCAAATAAGAACGTTACTTTGCTTTTGGTTTGATTCCGGCAAGATCTTAAAGATCTTCCCACTTTTTTTGCAGCACATAATAACAAGGCTTCTTCATCCGGTATCTTCCACTTCGGGTTTAAGGTAATTATTATTCATTCTTGCATATTTTACAGTTCTAATGACCGTTTTTCGCAATCTACACACCAATTTTTTTTATTCCGTCAGGCATCTTCCTCTATTCTTCTGCCCTTCATTGTCAAATCGATGACGTACTTAAAAGATTCCTGGCCCTTTCCCTCGTTTTCTTCTTTCGAAAGGATTCACTAAAGATAATTTTGTATTCTTCAGCATGCATTCTGCAGCATACCATTGAGTTTTTTGGGATTCTACATTTTCGATCACTTGTCTCTCAATCATTATTATCTGCCTAATCTCTTCGTTTAGTATTCTATCAAACAGTATACTGACAACATCGTTCCACAAATTCATTTTCATAGCATTTAATCGAGAGTTTATTGCATCATTTTTAATTCTTTAATTTCCGATTCAATACGTAACACAGCTTCACCATTGTCTTGTATATTGTCTCTTTGTTTTCTTGAAAATTTTTGTTTTATAAAATATTATGAAGTCTACTAATATTTGGCCTTCCCTAGCTTATTTTTAATAAAGTCAATATTATTAGATCCCCTGCTTTAATAATCACCTGATATATTTAAAATTTCCTTTCCTACTGAAATATACCTATTTCTGTTCTAGATCATATCAGATTTCCTAACCATGTGTCTTGACTTAACATTATTTATTTTTAGTCTCCCTTTTTATGTTTTTTTTAATTTCTGGATTAAATGTTACAGATACAAAAAAATATTATTTTTTGTACAATGATACTTTACTCCAAAAAAGGGAAATCGATATGTATGAATTGCAAGGTTTTGCAGCGTTCACGAAGTCTTAAACGATATCCACCAACATTTTTAGTTATTTGGATTATGCACTAATCAAATCTTTCAACATTTTGTTTTACCAGTCTTGCATGACTTATTGGTGTCTCCTAAAATAATGTAACAAGTATTTCAACGTCGTTAAGGGAAGAACTGTTTCTGATGAAATAATATTATATAAATAAAAGATCTTCATCTTCATCTTCATTTAAATAGTTTATCCTATTCATTATGAGAGAAATGAATCTTTTTTAGGATGAAAGAGGCACGTGACCCTGAGTCTTTTATTTGGATGGGGGTTGGGATGGTTTAGTAAAATGCTTGTAGCATACTTTGAATGAATGATTGAGAAGAAATTAATAATGGACTTGTTTATTAATCAATATCATTACAACAATGTAGCCTTTTAGAATGTTAGAAATGGCATGATAAAATATTTACTAATAATAATCGAATATTTATTATATAAATACATGGTTTTAAAACCAAGAATTATTTTTTCAACTTCATCACTAACTTATTCCTTAAAATTTATCTGCTGGGGATGTTAACAAATATTACATATTAATTCCGTATACTTACGTATATACAGAGTAATATACGTAGTATGAGAATTTATATAATGCTTTCTGAAAAACTGGCATTTTCTGCAAAAATCATTGCCCTCTGGTGACCAAAAATGAATAAAAAATTGCTAAATTAAGAGAAAAAGTCCTCTAACACGCGGTAGCCATAATTTCCCGTTTTGTGGATCCGTGATGCTACAAAACCAATTGAAACAAAACGTCCGTCTGTCCGTCGATACAACTCTAGCGCCTAAACCATGCATACGATTTTTCCAAATTGAAGAAACCTGTCGTTTTCGCCTGAGCTGAAGCTATGGATTTTGAAAACATTCATTAATTTTTGGGGACTATTTGTAGCCTTCCGGGCATTATAAATTTTTTTCAAAAAACCCAAATTTTTCTAAATTTCTTGTAAGGACTGTTTACTCTAAAGTAAAATACGCTTATAAGGTAGAATATGTCCAATTTTCACGGTTAACCCGAATTTTGAAAAATCGCTAAAATTTGAATATTTTGCGGCTCTTACTACAACTACAAAATTAAAGATAGAGATTTTTGCTTCAAATGAAATGTGTTGCTTTATAATTAGATCTTTTAATAAGGGCCCAAAATTTTTTAAAGATTTAGTTGATTTCGCACAATGCGTGCAATTTTAATTTTAAAATTTACTGAACAGATTTTTCAAAACGGCTCCAAATTTTTTTAAATTTTGGTGGGGAATCAATGCAGCCTATCCGATGACATAAACAGATATTGTTCTATTCTATTGTTTTTAAAAAATTTCACAAATGTAATTTTTGAAATACCTCTCACGCTGTTAATATGAGCATTTGAATAGATTTGTATAGATTATTTAACTTGTGAGTAGAAGTGTTCCAAATGACTTTAGAGGAAGTTTTTAAAACTCAATAGATTCCTGGAAAAGAGCTATTTTTGAACCGAAAGTTGAGAAAAAGTCAAAAATGTATTTGTGCGGCGATAGATGTCATCTGGCAAGAGAACGCAAGAACCTTAGGAGCTGGCAAAAACCTTAAAACCAGTCCCACAAAGGAAATTATAAACATTTGCTGAGAAAGTCTGTCCCATTCTGTGCACCTCTAGTTCTTCATATTTTGAGTAGTAAGTGTAAGCATTTCTTAATTTTAAAAGCAAAAAAAAAATCAGCTAGAAAACTTGACAAAAGAACTGTGAGACACAAAAAAATAAAGTTAATTTCAAGGACGTAATACTCGTATTAGAATTGAAGGAAACGAACGTACCAATGTAAAACCAAAAACCTATGAACAGGAAAATATGGAGAGTGAATGATCTTGAAACGACCAGTAATCGAAGTACTCAAATTCTTTCCGCAGTTTTGTAATGGTATCTTTTGAAAGAAAAGGAATGTTTTAGAAATTCTCGACATCGTTATTAGGAATTTATTTTCATTGCTCGTCAAGTAAAAAACCCCTGATATCGTACGGGGTTTGAACACGCGTTCCTCTATTGTGAAGCCACGCACCTAGCGATTGCGCTACCAACACAGACGTAGTAAGCATTTCCGGGAACTTATCAATTAAGAATCTTACGAATTTTGTCTTCAAACTATTACTTTCCGTACTTCTGCAATTTAAAAAATTAAACAATACTTTAGAGACAATAAGAAAGCAAAGAAATCTACGCGGCATATAAAATAGTTAATTCTACTTAAGAATGTTTCAGTTCAGTACTATGTAATTTTGCGCTTGGTTCTAGCCTGACGCTCAACCCTTTTCGCCTCTGCCCAAGGTGAGATTATTAGACGTGATAACGTTGGCCAGCAGACAATTTGACACGGCCCACATTAGAATTCATTTGCTGCAAGTAATTACTAGAATCTAAGAAACATTTATTGACTTCAAGAAAAAACACCTATCATTACGCAGTTATTATCTTTTTTTTCATCTACTCACATTATATAAAAAAAAACCTTATTTTCTGTGTTATTGGTAATGTTTTCTTAATATATAACAAATGTTTCACTATTACATTCGTTTTTGAAAACTTCAAACGACAACCGTAAATGCATACCTTAATTATTGAAAAGGGAAAAGTATTTAATTAAAATCTCACACATTGTCAAAAATAAAAAGTTGCATGAACAGGCCAGGACTGAACTCGATCTTCCAGTTCTTCAAAAGCACCTGAACTACGACTCATCCCGCAGTCACTTATACAAGCTTTTAAAATTAGATGTGTTGAGAGTGATACTGGTTGATTTTGCATGAAGACAGAATGTTGCTTGCAACGAAAGAAAAGTAAAAGTACGATTTTAAAATCGGTTTTGAAACGTTTTAATAGTAAGAAAAAAGGTTTCATTGCAGTTTTGCATTTCAAACCATTCTTTAAAAATTTTAAATATTGCTTGCTTTTGAAGAAAATGCCATCATTTCAAGAAAGTACATGATTGTTATGCAAAAACGAATTATGAACAAAAATTTCATTTGAAAGATAAATGTTTTAATTTTGTAGTTGTAGGAAGACGCCCCAAAATGTTCAAACTTTAAAAAGTCGGAAATCAGATTTAACCCTGAAAATTGAACTATGTCTCCTTCAAGTGTATTTTATCTATTCTTACCCGAAAAATTTGAGCGTTTTTGAGAAAATTTGAAAATGTCCAAAGGTTCATGTAAAGACTCAAATTTCAAAGATGTTCAAAATTTTAACTTCAACTCAGCCAGAAAAAAGGTTTCTTCAATTGGAAAGGATCGTCGGGGGTTTAGGCGCTCGTAGTGATCACAGACGGATGAGGACGTTGGGTAAAACCACTTTTCGATCCAAAACTGATACCGTTTTACCGAAATCTATTTTCCGTGTATTACATAACTTTCTATAACGTATATACGGGACGAATATACTATATACGTCACATACGAATATACTACTTATACTACGTATATTCGCGTATACGAGAAAGTAAAACGAGAAGTACAAGTTTTGTTTTGTGCTGAGATAACGAATTATCATAGTTTAAAATCCATCTAAACTATTACAGCAGTTCCGTAAGAGATAAAAAACAGTACTGAGAATTTTCTGCATTGACATTGTCATTTCAAGGTGAGTTTATTTTAATAAAAAGATTCAAATTTCAAAAAAATGAATGTATTTATCAAATCAAGAAAAAAAGAGTAATTTGTCCAATCTGGGCACGACGTTGTGCAAAAGTCACAACTTTGATATCAATTACTTATAGGTCCAAACCTTCCTCAAATTGACTTACGTAAATGATGACAGCGGTGATAAATATCAAATGCGTGGATTTCACGAGCCCAAGACCAACTGTAAAAAGCATTTTTTCGGAAGCTCAGTGCAGTAACTGGTCGTAAATCGAACGATGCGGGTTTGATTCCGTCCAAGAATTACATCTTAGTACCAATTAATACGGTTATCAGGTCACAATATGGATATCACTAAGAACGGAAACATTTCATATTTCATTTCCCAAAAGTACAGAGGTGACAAACTTGAAGTGAATCAAAATGTAACAAAACGTTCACTATCTTAATTCCAAAGGTTAGGTTAAATTCTTACTAACTAAATATAAATAAATACCATTTGTATAAATATTTGTAATAAAGGTATCAAACTAATTAAAATTATATAGTATAAAAGTTCAGCAAAGATCTTATAAGCAATAAATAATTTCACGTATTTTTCCGCTAAAATTCTTATCTTTTAATTCCAGACTTAGGTAAACAAAACGCGGAACAAAAGAAAAAAAGGGATCGCACAGAACTCGATCCTAAATACCTCCGATTTAAAACCCGGTGTCAAACGATTTCAGCTACAGAGAGTTATTGGTCTTTCAGTAATCTGAAAGCCTTAATGTATCTACGAATACGAAATATTTGTTCTGTAATTTCTCCATTTTCTCTGAGAGTAACATTTAAGACTAATAGAAATCTATTCTAAACATATTCGTTCTCAAGCGTCCCAATTTCTGGAAAATGCAATATTAGGCAACTGATGTTTTTAACAATACATGATAATATATTTATTTATCTAACTCGTTATCATATTTATGAATTTTAAATAAATTTAATATTTAGATTTAAAAGAACGACTTTTCCAATTTTGAGATCGAAATTGCACTCCTTGTTTTTTCCTATATTGAGACTAAATGACAGGTGATTTGTGAACATGATCACCTACAAAGAAAGGCGATAATCATTGATATAACTAAATAATTAAAATTCCTTATTTTCTTGTGAAAATTGGGACTGATTGAATGGTCACCACTTTGTCTCAGTCTACCCCGCACCAAAGATAAGCTACAAACATTGTTTATTTAAAAAAGGGGATAATAATAAAAAATATTGATTTCTTTCTAATCACGTCAAATCGTACTTATTATGTTTGGAGTTCATAGTTTTGAAATGTGGCTCCACCTACCAAAGACTTAATTAAAAATTTTAAGAAAACCATAAAGAAATAAAATTATCAATTGTAATAAAAATTAAGGGATGCGTTCTGTTAGCATTTATCACAAAGGGACAAACACAAAATGGTAATTTAATGAGTTCGTAATAGTCTCTAAGGAACTTTGTTAAACGTGTAAAAAGACATATTCCTTTCTCAATTAAAAAAGAACAAGAAATTACTTTATTGCAAAATTTTATAATAAACCCACAGACTTGTTAAAGGGTTCTGATTATCTTTAGAACTGTTAAATATGTAAATTACTATGATTATACAACTTGTTACAGACTTTTTCATATTATTTCTAACGATTACATAAAATATGATAATGATATTGCAATTGAGACACTGTTAATATTTTAGCTATCTCTTCCAAATTTTTGTTTCGTCACATTGCTTGGGAAAACAAGATACCAGCACACAATATTAATATAATCAATTATCGTTTACAAAAAAAAGTTTGTTCCTCCTTTCAAGAATTTTTGTAATGTTTTCTCGTGATGATAGTGATTAATTGTTCCAGGCATCAGGTAAAAAATACATATTCGGCAGGATTTGATCAGTCCATTCTCATCTAACTACGCGTTTAATCCAGGAGCTATCACAGAGGTACCTTACAGCACCGATGAGGGTGTTGTAGAATGAATTCTATCTTGAAATTTATTGTTCTTATGATGTACAAATTTGGAACATGATGATGATTCCACATTCTTGATAAGAATGTGGAATCATCAGCTGTATATTCTATAGTTATTCTAGTTGAAATATTTCGATTCAATGTCTTTTGTGTAGGCTCGAAGTAGCTTCTATCCTCGAACTGCTATCTTGCCCCTCCCATATCTTCAAGGTGATCTCCACAATTTTTAAGACTAACTGTAATCTGTGAAACACCAGTCTGAAATACAGAACCGCGTAGTATTAAGAAGAACTATGTGATTTTTAAAACCAATTAAGACAACTAAGAGAATTTCCGGAAAATTGATTCGTTATCATGAAAACTTGTAACATAAACTTTAATGATATAATGCTAACAATATTTTAATTTTTCTGAAATAGTTGATTGATTGCTTCAAAGAAATTATAATGTTATAATGTAAACAACAAGGAATTGTAATACAAAGCACATATTCTTTCTAATGTCACTGCTCCCAATATTATACTATTACATGAATTGGAAAGAGTTTCCCAAACCCGTAAGATCTTATTTTAATTTTTAGTTTGAAAATTAACTTTTCAATTTTCAAAAATATATAGATTTGAAAGGTCGACCAGCGCCTCAGGTAATATACAGAACGGAGGCTTTGGCTCGCTGATGGACGAGAAATGGGCCCTTTTACGGCCCTAAGTCTTTCAAAAATTAATATAATTACAAAATATTGACATATCACTACTAATCCCCCATAACAAAGAAAAAATCACCTTCTGAATTCAAACTGAAGCGTTAGAACAGATTATGACGTTAACCACCGCCAAAGGGGTTCTGTTTCAGTTGCCACTTGGAAAGAGTTAAATATAATAAAACCTAGCAAATAGAAAAATCGTTTAATATATTTTTCGTTTCAGAGGTCAACCCTTTTTTTGATTAAATATACTTGATATATAATATAATATAAAAATGTATAATATAAGAATATTAAATATATTAATATAATATAATTATATTTTAATAGAATGAACTTTTCTCTATGAAAGAAAGTAAATATTTTTATTTTTCCTCATGCGTACTTCAGTAACACAAAAGTCATAATAAAACTGGAAAGGGACTTGAATTATTCGAGAAGGTTTTAAAGTCTGAAGTAGACAGTTTGAAAGAATACTAGTGATGCTAAAAGGCTACTTTCTCACCTATTTTCACGAAAGTAAAAACTAAAGGTTCGAAAATTGCACATGATCTTATTTAAAATCTTATCTTTAAAGAAAAGTTTCATGAAGGGAAAATCTCAATTTCAATATTTTACTTGTAGGAATACTTACGAAAAATCAGTTTTTCAACGAACATGAGAACTGCAATATTCTCTTAAATGACTTCCACTATCCAACCATAAAAAAAAAAAATTATGGAGCCATTTTTTTGAAAATTTGAAAAAAAAAGTCCCAGGGGCTTCATGTAATGTACCTCCCAAATTCAATATATGGGTTTCAAATTGAAGGGGTAGCGACATCAGACAGATCGATTGGGGGTATCAATTTTGGGGAAAAACCTGAACGGGTTTTGGGTAGCGTTGTTCAGGGGCGGACGGACAGACATTTTACCGTCAGTCGATTTTTCGCTATCAATCACCCACAAAACATGGATTCTGGCTACACCACGATTTGGAGGATTTTTTCTTCTAAATTTAGCAAGTGGATTTATCCATTTTTTTGTCACAAGGGCCCTGAATATGCGTTTTTTTGCAGACACTTGCCGTTTTTTTGCGTAGCATTACGTAACTTTTCTACCCTTAAGAAGAAAGTGCTTGATCAATATATGAGAAAAATTTAGATTATGCGTTCACGGAAAGTTTTATGCTTTCACTGCAAAGCAATTTTCTAAATTTGGAAAACATTTATACAATTTTATAACTTCATTTGTAGAATTAGTTATACCGAAAAGAAGATAAGAGTTCATGGAAATTGAAACAGATTAGTAATTAACGTTGAAAAATCCCAGAGATATTAATAAAAAGGGGACATTATCAGTATTTGTAATAAGGTATAGTGTATTTGAATAAAATGTAAAGTAAAAAGAAAGAGTTCGTTTTCAGAAAGTTTAAATAATGCAATATGAGCATAAGTAACATACTCCAGAAATATTGGATTCTCATTGATTCAGAATCCCAATGAACTGTGTATAATATCAATTTTTAAAAAGAATACATTGATTTAGAAGTCAGTAATTTTTAATTTTTTTTTCGGTACCATGCGTACACAGGTCCTTTTTCCTACAACGAGTCTAAAATAAATACATGTTCGCAGAGTCTTTTGGAAATATTTTTTGGAGTTCGTGGGTTTCAAAACCGAATTTTCCTTCAAAACCCCTAAATACCATTTTTACTTGATATCATTGTTTCTGTAGTTGGTCATTGAAATGTAAAATATAGTAAAAAATTTAAAGTCTTAATTCAATATTAGGCCAATTATTTTCCATCACTGTTCCTCAGCTTAAAAACTATGGAAATATGTAATGAAAGAACATTAAAATTCATGGTACCCCAGTTTAATAAATATGTTTTTTTTACCAACAAATAGAGAAAGTGTGAATAAAATATGTATGGCTACAATGAATATCATTGCAAAATTGTAGGAAATCACTGAGAGAGATGAATATTGTTATAAATAAAAATCGAATTAGTGACCATATATGAAAATTTCATTTTTGATTAAATAAATTTCCGTTTTATAATACTATTTTGCCCAGGAATAAGTCCTTAGGTTTTATTAGGCAACGATTATTGAAAGTCCGAATTCAAATGTGAAATTTTCTTTGACAATTGGAAGTTGTTGTTTTATATATTTTAATGACTCTTTTTTAAATACTGGTCATAACGACCACTGTGATTTTTTATGTTTGGGGTTTTCTGTAGGAGAATACGTAAGGGCATCACGAACACATCTATGTCCGAGGGGAACCCGCGGCCCTTCGAACCCAGGAAGCATGGCCTTCGTCCATTTCCCTTTCTCTCCTAGTAAACCTTCGACATCATTATCCAACATCAAATACATCGAAGATATCGCTTAATTTCCCTCATTTGAATTACGTTTTTTCCTGTGTCCCTGGCCACGTGGGGATAGTGGAAATGAAACCCTGACTAGGTAGTAAAAGTTGGCCTCGAGGAAGCCAGAAAGACATCTTTTTTGGTAATATTTACTCTTACTACCCAAAATTTATCCAACGTTGCATTTTGAGTGCAAACAGAGTGGCAGAACTTTTTTCAAACTACAAGGATCATAAGACTTGTCGTGTCATCCGTGGCTCTAAGCCCGAGGCAAGAATTGTTATTCACCTTCGGATCGGGCACTGCCACTTCTGCACGGACATCTCGGGAGTTACCCACCCTCATCCCCAGAAATGAAGAACAGACCTATGAAGCATGCCCGTGCACTGCGATAATGAAAGAGACGAAGAAGGCAAACTTGTCGACTATAGAGAGATGCTGGCTACTGACCTCGCAAACCCTTTAAACTTTCTTAGCTATGGATTTATAAATCTAATAAGTGAAGGGGATGATTTTAACATGCCTTTATAACTAATTTTGCTTTTTATGTATCACTGTCTTTGTCATTTATTTCATTTTAAAATTAGTCATTTTTACTGTTTTACTCTTTTAAACTTGTAATTAATAAAAACTATTTTAACTGACTTTATACTAATTTTCAGAAAATTTGGAATAATATTACACTATGTAATTGACAAGATAGTTGAGCACAATACAAGTTCTTTATATTATTAAAGAAGGTATGAGTTTCATTTCGTGAAAATAATAAAAACTTTGTTTAGTTTTCAAATTTGAGAACTTGTGATCTCATTGAATCTCTTGTTTTTCGTGTTGATCTAAAACCAAATGTATTTCAGATTCGATATCATTTATATTGGGATCTATGAGCACAAATTATTTTCATGCGTATATCTTAAATGACTAAAATTATTTTACAATTAATCATTAGAAAACAAGGACGGTGTGTTTCCGTAATAAAAAACCCTTTCTTACTAATATCGATAACCTGTCGGTTTCCGGATGTTTGAATTAGAGAGCTTCTTGAATCGAACTAAACACTCCAGAAACTGTTTCGGGGCATACAAAACGAACATAAATTGGAAAGATAATACGATTCGGAAACACTGTGTTCCTTAAATATTTTAATTGGGAAAAATTTTCCCGAATTGAAATTTTAACTAAATACTCAATCTCTTTAAAGTTTATTCAAACAAGTTTTTGTTTCTTTCTTAACAGCTCGTTTTAAGAAAACTACATTGATTCGTAACATTTTAAGGTTTTCAAATTTATTCTTTTTACTCCGTGGTTATTCAAAAATATTTAAGAAAATATTTAACTTTTGTGTAGATTTGTACAAATTAAAAGAATTAAAAATTTGTGTTTATATTATTAGCTATTTATTAAAGATATCAATTATTACAATTTTGCTATTAATATATGCAATTTATATGTTGAAAAAAAATTAATTATGTTAGGCCATTCAGGCCATATCATATTTGTACTGTTGCCTGTATATTACCTTAATTAAATAAATAAATAAAAATATCACTGGAAGGGATAGAAAAATCTTCCAGAGTGTAACAGAAAAATAGTAAATTTGAAAAATATGAAGAATAGAAAATTATATTTTTGAAATATTCTAATAGAGGTTCCCCATTTCCCTTTTCACGATTATCACTATAAAATTGCATCAATTTTAAAATAGTCTAAACAATATTCAATAGCAATTTTGCAAATAATCTACTTGGACACCGGCAGTGATTTTTAATTGATTAACGAAATCACTGCATACCCGCTATAGAAAAATGGCGATTAATTTCATAATGCGTAATAAAATGTGTGTATTTTTCATTTCCTTAATAAAGGCGTAATAATGTCAAAATACAAGTTTTAAATAGTGAACATGAATTTCAATTTGCTTGATAGAAATGTCTATATTATGTAAATGTTTTTATTGTTGTTCCGAAAATGATTATGTAATAAGTGTTTTGCTTTAGAACCATTAGATTTTAAAATAGTTTGTAAGAAACAAAACTTTAATACTATTAATTTAATCTGCACAAATTTCTACAATAATTAGATAAAAAATTAAGTTAATTTTCCTGGGAAAGAACTCGATAAAAATGTCTAGCCCCATCCCGTGACCCGCTGTCCTTGGTCGTCAGGGCCACGGGGTTCAGGGGGAACGTCCAGTGCAATTGGCAGAGTGATCCCGCGCCCGCGCGACCAATCCGTTTCGTTTCTGTGCCTCTCCTGTTACCCCCTTTATTTCCTCTCACCCCCCTCTCCTGTTACTCCCTGCCACGTTGCGAGGCAGCGTCACTGACTCAGAGTGCTCCGCCCTTTGAGAAACTAGGAGGAAAATCTTTGAGGGGGGGAAGGGGACGTGTCTGAAACTTGGAGCAAAAGCCAATGATAAGGGCGGATACGCCCCGACGCCAGGATTGGTCATGTCTAGCGATGGTTGTCGCTGTGGAAAAACCAGATTTGGCGCACAAGGCATCGCCCATATTCTGTGAGAGTGGGGATACAACAATGCCATCATGTAGCGTCAATATATAATAATTGAAATTAGCCAATTAGGTTTATCTCTTAAAAGTAGATTTAAATATAATGTGAAAAAATTTAATATCACCACCGTACGCAAGATTGTTGCAGCGGTGTATATTTGAGATGTAGTTACAATGTTCTTTACGTTCAATAAAATAGTTTATTTTGACTTAATTTAGTGGCATAATATAGTCGGAGAATGTTTTGCGGATATTCAGCGGGAGTGATATCAAATTTCGAATGCATTCATATTGGATGGCCTTTAGTTCTTGATGTTCAATTATGTGAAATTATCCTTGCTTGCGTGAACAATGTGCTGGAAATAATGCAAGCAGTTATAATTAATACATGAAGTATATGCTGTTAAAGGGGACGTTAGTTTTTCCTCCTCTTCCTGTGGTCATTAGTCCCGATGGGGTAGTGAATGATTTTAGTGCTGTGCTCCTCCCGCTGGATTATGAATCCGACGCCGACTTGCAGATCGGCTTCGGGAGAATTCTTTAAAGTCACCATTGGGGCCACTCCAGCCGGGGCAGCTGTAAGCCCTGACTGGTATCCCAATATGTGTGGTATTGTAGTGCGGAAGGAAGACCAAAGAAGATGGTTTGCGCGGTCCGTGGTCCGTTTGGGAGGTCCTGTTCCGGCATGTGCCTGATATTGATAAGAGAATCCAGAAAACTACCGATTAAGAACCACTTGCTAGATTTCGTTACCGACAGCGCGGCTGAATTGACCTAGCTATATAGCCTGAGTTGGAAATGCGTCGCTGTCGGGACTCGAATCCTGGATTTCCCGGTCAGACTCGACCGGTTTTGATCCGAAGGGAGCAGGATCGCAAGACCTGCCGAAAAATGTGGAAAAAATTCATTAAATTAAGAGGGGAATGATGACGCACTCTCTCATTACATTCATGAAGTTCTTGAGTATGTAAATGAATCCTTTGGAAGTTGTTGAATTAGGCGAGGGGGTCCCATAATTGGGCAGCGAGGTCTTTATTCAACACCTTTTTTTCTCTGAGGCTACTTACAACAAGAAGTGCAAAATCCCCATGTGTAATGGATACATTTGTTGTACAGTTGCCGTTACTGTGGCAAGTGTCGGTGGAGTTGTGCCACTAAACGCGCAAAAAAAATATCGTCCCCCGCGATTTGGGGTGTCTTACAAGGAGGGGGTCACTCTGAAATATTACAATACAAATTTTCGTGCAATTGCGTAAGTTGTGTTGACTGGTCAGATACAAAAGAGATTAAAGATTACCATGTAGTTAATATGAATATTATGCGTTCACGTGAGCAAAAGCTTCACTTGTGGCCATAGTAGTAATTTAATGTTACGGATTCAGTGCGTACTGTAGCCGTGTAATTTACATCGTGTAATGCAATTTGTGTTGCATTTGGCTAACTACAGCAGTTTCGTTTTCACTTAATCCTACCGCATTAATGAGTTACTGATTATGTATTTGTTTTTAATTTTGTAGTTATTTAATATTTTCCATATTCCCAAAAGTTCGTTAACTAATTCTATGAAAGCTATTAACAATTTTGGGCGTACAATTAATAATAAGTAAAGAAGATAGAAATAAATGTACAGTTAACTCGGCCCTGAAAATTTTATTATTCTCATTGATTCTCAAAATTTACAATGTTATTTTAACTTATTCCCCCACATAATAATGTTCGTCTCTCGTCCTGAATACTATGACTTTTCCAATGAAATTTAGAACAGTTCTAATTATGTTTGAATTTATCTACACAAAGTCCAAGTTACAGAACAGCAGTAGATCGTAGTGTTTCCTAGAGTAGAGAATGACTAAATAGGTCGTTGATAAAGTGACTCCAGTATAATTCTTGTTCTTACTCGCCTTTCCTTTACTTATAAAAGGTTGTAGGTGTGCCTTTTAATACCGAGACCTCTTTAGGTCCAAAATGAAATATGATGTAAAAATGATTTCAATTATTTTTGCCAGTTTGAAGTACATATTAAACAAAATTAGTATGTAAACATTTCGTATCTTTATCAGCCAAAAACACTTGACCGCTTGTTTCTATATTCTCCCAAACGTGACAACATCAAACAATATATAGGATGCATCGAAAAAAAATTCAGTGGCGTAACAAAAAAAAGTTAGTTTTCGATGCCAGAACATTGGCATAATAAAAAGTTTTTAAAAACGGTTTATGGTGCCACTTACCCTGTAAACCTTCTCATTTTTCGGCCTTTTTTCGCTCTTTAGATAATAAAGAATAAAATTTTTTTTGAAAACAATGTCACATTCTTGGGATATTTGTTTGGAAAGTACACAAAATTATCGTTCCTTATTCAACTGCTTTCATTAATATGATCTCAGACTTTGAATATAGTGTGGTCACCTGAAAGATCATGGAGACGAGAATGAGCATTTGAACACCTATTAACTTGTAGAAGCTCGAATTGTTGCGACTATCCAAGCGGCGATTTCCTTGGCCTTGCCCTTTGCGACGGCCTATGGGGCGTGTCGGACGGCAGCGCGAAGAGGGCCCGGCGCAAGTGGCACTGGTGCGAAGCGTCTCCGCTCATTTCAGCAGCCAAGCCCTCTCCCTTTGGCCGGTTCTCGCCCGGCGCTGTGCTCCTTGGGCCGAGGGACGGGGAAAACTGGTCGCGCGCTTGGTCTGCTGCTTGCAGGCTTAGGAAAAATATTAATTTTATATTATATTAAATATTTTAGATTTTTTCTGGTTTAACACCGTTTACAATATTTTAATTATTACGATGTAAACGTTTTCAACTATTTTGTTTTATTCCTTTAATAACATTATTTCAAAAATATGCTTGTAAAATACAGCACCTGATGATGCAAATAACCTGTTTGCGAAACGTTAGGCTCATGGCATTTTTAATAAATAGTTTCATGATTAACTGACGTTCGTCAAGACGTGTTTTTTTTATTATTTACACACAAAAAAGATACGATATTGACCCCAGTACATTTATATTTCTGTAAAATTAATTTTACAAATTAATTTAGAAAGATTTTCGCTCACGGCGTGTTAAAAATACGAAATGCAACACCTGCGCGAGGGGATTCCCACACTTCTTACTTAACTTGCTATTGTTATAGCGCAAACATGTTAAAACTGGCAATAGCCGCTTCTGGACTCCGTACTCAAAATTAATGACAATGTGATTGTACCTCTACTGAAAGAACGCCTCCGAAATTTGTAATTGGAGCATTACATTACATAAATCTCTTTACGCTTTGAATAAATAATGGAAATCGAATATTATTTTGTGTACAATGAAAAATTTCCAAAATAAAAGTTTGTGGGGTATGTAATACACTCATAAGAGTATTAGTTATACTCAGTCATAAACCTTCAATGATGACTTGCTTTCTTAGTATAAAACATTAGCAATAAACTTTATATCGTTATTACATAGCGGCTGAAGTATATAACATGAACGCATTCTTAAATGAATATTGTTGTTGTGATTTAGGATGTGGAATGTTGGACAGATTTCTACACACATGAAACGCAAGCTAAATTTTCCATTGACAAATTAAATTTATTGTATTTACGATCACATTCTGATTCCTAGCAACATTTTCAATGCCCGACAAAACGTAACTATGCCACTGCGTAGTCTATTGTTTAAAAAAATTTCCAGATAGCATGTCGTCCTTCGTCTCTTTCTTTACATATTGTATTATATATTGCTCCTCTTGCGTGGACGCAAGATAGGCATCTGTGTCACAGCCTCCGTGACGTGCACAACTCTGCAGGGTTGACCTTTATTTCTGTCACCACGCTTTCAATGCACGAAGGCCATCTCGATCACGACTTCGGTAGCATAAACGCATCTTTCATTAAGTTCAGCGTATTTAAATCCGAAGACCGAGGCTGCCATGCTATGGGCCTCCTCTTCCGATCCGCATATCTGGAAACTGCATGAAATATCTAGGTATTCCCGAACTCCGCGATTGTTATGTGGGGTTGCGCCATCATGTGCCCGCATCTGTGCCCGCATCTGTGCCCGCATCTGTGCCCGCATTTGTGCCCGCACATTGAACAGGCCTCCTCCAAAACTGTAGGGAGTACCAGAGTTATAAAATTCAGATACTAAACGCCTCTCAAACACTTGGGTAAAAAGTGAAGATCGATGATCCACAATGTCGACCCATCCAACTACAGAGAATGGCGAGATACGCTACGTGTAACATGAGAAATTTCCTCGGCACGCGCATGGAATAATGCACATTATTGGTTCTGGTTCTTTTAAAATACGCGCCATCTGACCAAACAACGGTTTTAAAATTCCTGGTTTTCCTTACATTTGCGCAGAAAATGCCTGGAGAACGGCGTTGTAAGTCTGTTCTGCGCAAATGGAAGGTCGAAATTTCCCTCCGAATAAATTGTTCGCCAGGTGACGGACTGTGATGCGTTGTCTTGTGCTCGCTTCCGGGCCTTTTCGGATAGTATTATTAAGTTTTCCACAGAAGTGGCGAGTCCTAACGCGAGGTGAAGGTGCTCGCTCACTTGCCATAGCCATGTTACAGAGCCAAGCGCATAGTCCTAAGTTTAACGTTAATTATTTACATAACAAAACTATGAAGTGTATTCAATTTTTGCAAATTCTGTCGGTAGATTACAAATGGGATATGGCTCTGGCGTATTGTCAACGAGGGCTGGATGATCCTGTATTTTTACACCTACAAACTGAACTAAAGTTTTCCTGCCGCCAGAAAAATACTATTTTCTAGTTTTCTATGTTTTGGAATGCCCCCCCTTCGGTTTTATTGCAGAGAAAAACATACTGAACTCCAAATACCGCATTTATACGCGCAACCTTTTGTTAAAGTTTTTTCAAACATTCGGTTAGATAACTTAGCCCAATGTTTTACACAATTTTCCTAAAAATTCAAATTGTACTGGATTTTCTCTCCGATGTTTTAATGTTAAAATATCGCCGACCATTTCTTGACTCTCCTTGCATGAGCAAATTACCTTATTGGCCAAATTTGTCACATTGAATGGACGAATGTTCTATTACAGGAAAAGTACATTCCACTGTTAAGTCTTAATACCTTTCATAAATACACAATATACATCTAAAATATACTCTTTTTATTTTATTTTCGACATGAATCTGGAAGCAATAGTTGAATCTTATCCTTAACAGAATCAACGAACGAATCCACTCCCCATGCCGCGAGAGAGGAGAACTCGACGGAATGAAAGACGTGAAGGAACGGCAGTAGGCGTAGTTTCGCATAGTTAGAATAATGGCTGCTAAAATGCGTCGGAAATAATTCGTTGCGCAGGCTCAAACTTTATGTAATCGCGGGAGCCGAGGCTGGAGCCTCGTCATCGATTGGGAAATGCGAGCGAAGCGTCAACTTCACCGTAAAACGATTAACCTATAGGCGCTAATTTTACAAATCCAGTATGCCCTTCGTTTCAGAATTCAGTTTCGTTCTCATTATTCTTGGGGCTAAGTAGTGGATTATTTCTTGTCGTTATTTACTATGAGAGAAACGCCAAATTGTGTGTTGATGTTACATTTTCGCTCGATCGTATAGGATCGCTACAGCCCTTTATTGAGATCATCATAATCTTTTACTCGTTTAGAAATCTGAATAATTGCGAAACAATGAAACCTCGAAACGCTGACGATTTTTTTCTTAGACGATACACAATCACTTGCACATCAGTTGTTTGTAAGAACCGCTCATAGTCTTTCCTACGTGTAAATCTCTCCTGAATTCTAAAAGCAAAGTAGAAGCAAAATGGACTTCTCCGTGGAGATGGAGGATGTGCAATGCTAAAAATATCTGCTAAAGATCGTAAAATGAAGTGACATTTAAAAAATGCAGACTACACAAATTTAAAATTGTTTTCAATTGGTATTGCTCTAGGATACTCTCATTTGGGCGAACCGCTTTCCTTGCATCATTCCCTCGTAACTACGCCACTGTCCGTGAAATTCCTTTAAGACGCCATGAACAGCGTTGCTCTTTATACCAGTCATGTCATTAAAAAAATCAAAGATCAGCGAACGATAATAAATCATCTAATGAAAATGGGATCAATTATCATCGGATGAAATGAAAGGCAATCGAAGATAACATTCATATGCAAGAAGCAGAAACGTGAATTCTTGTCAGACGGCACATCAGGTTACAGATTTCTGCAAACTATTCTGCACGTTATCTTTTTTGTTGCTACTGGAAATTGTATAATTTGTTTGACTCACTTATTAGAAATGCATTGTTTATGGCTGCAAATTTTGAATTTGAAAGGTTGCTTTTTACACCAGAAAAATAAATTTTTAACTTGAGAAGAAAATATATAAATCCACTTCACATTAACGACCAAATTCACGATGTTTCTTATTTCTTCGAGGATTTCGGCGAAAGTTGTCAAGGAAGCGCGTTATGTGAACGTCCATTAATTCTCTCCCTCGACAGCGGCGCATCTAGTGTGTTGCGCAGAGCATGGGACACTTTAAGCGGACAATCGCCAACCCATGTCCATATTCGCATGCAAACTCTGAATGATTTAAAAATACAATAAATACATATAATCTTTTAAAACAACGAATTATTCTTTATTAATACATTAGTGTTAATAATTTAATAATAAATAATACATTAAAATAATTAATTCCACCTTCAGTGTTTCTGATCTATTCCATGATTCCATTTTATGATCTAAAAATAGTACAAATTGTACGTGCTGCATGAAATGCAAACATTTATGTGTATCATGCGCAGTTTTCGTGAGCTCAAATTCTTCTCACTCTTTTCCTATACATTCTGGTTGAATGATGAATAAAGGTAAAGTGTAATTGACATTTGAAAACTAGAAATTTTCGCTTTCGAGCAATGGAAATTGTATTGGCATCGTAAAACGACTACAGATTGATCTTATAGTATTTGCTAACAAAATAACTCCTCTAGCTCTATTCACCTCGCTACTAGCAAAGAAAGATGAACAAAACTGTGTATTGTGAAACCTCATTTATGCTCAGATGCAAACAAGGGCCCATCTCTGCATTTTCACAATGGATCAAAGAAAATTGGACAAAAACTTAATCGAGAAGGGAGATATTGACCAGAAGCTGAAATACCATACTTTTTATAATTAATCTATTTATTGTTGCATCAACAAAGTGGTCATTAGCGAATTTAAAATAGTTTATAATGATTATACAATACGATACAATAGTACAAAATTTGTTCAAAATTCATTAGAACATTTCATAACAAGCATATGTATTCTTTTAGAATTACATAGTACACAAGGTAACTAATGCATTTATTTATTTTATTAAAATAAATAGGTTTGTTTTGAGAAGAAAAAATTACTTGGAATTTAATCTTGTGAATTGTTGAATTGTTTAATATAATCGCAATGTATTGTAAAATAACGTGCGTAAGAGAATATTAATTTAAAATTGATTCCCTTAGCAGTGTCGTTGGTAAAGTATGGCACTAATATAATTGCGTGGGGACCCGGAGGTCACGTCAGCTTTGGATAAGTGCGTTTCTCCTACTCGACTGTTGCATCTCCGGAAAAAATGTTGTGATTTGAAGATTTTTTTGCGATCGATTTCAAAATATCGAGATTTATCCACTCTTTACATGGCCGGAGACTGCATAGTTTTATTAAATTTCTGCGTGGACTGGACGGCATAGTTTTATATACATTTAGTCACCTTCTTAAAGAAATGCAACCGGTTTAATGAAATGATTAACTAAAATGCTTTTATAATCAAATTGTGTAAGAAGGAGAGTAATGTAATCGTGCTCGAAAATCAGGAATTTTTCCGCTGAAGATTGTTATTCCGGGTCCTTGTACTGAAAATGTGAAAAATCAGTTTCTTTATGTGAAAATTACTTTCTCAAGGTGTTGTGTAATCAGAATTCACGTTTTGTCATTCATTCTATTGACGGCGATTTTTGCTATTTTCTCCAAATTGATATTCTCCGATCGCTCTGAACGAACTCAAGACTCTGCAAGTTTGAAACGTAAATTTCGATTTTGGGTTGTTTTACATAGGTCTAGACAACATTTTCTAAATTTTCCTCAAATGGCACCCATACGTTTTATTAAACTGTGTTCTCGGATATGTAAAAAACTCTTAAAACAAAGACATAGGGCTCATTTTCGTTCAATCATCTGAATTTTCGAAAATTAGAAAATTAATAAAATATTATTAAAATTATTTAATTAGAAATGGAAGTTTGTACTGTTAAAGCACTACTGCTTTGCATGGCACACCTTATACTATATAAATAAAATTGAAACCATATGAAACGTTTTTTAGAACTCGTGAACATTTCAGATATTTGAATTCCCCATTTAAAGTTGAAGATCTTCCTCGTTGAATTGGTTTTGCAACCGTTACAGTTGCTTAACTAAACTATAGCAGGCTATTCTATCAACTGACAAAGGTTGTATAAATTGAGTGTTCATTTATTGGGGTTAGGGGCCTTTTAACGGCTGAGGTCATCGAGGTTGATGCGTGATGAGGTAATGTAGATGATAGCGAAAATGATGGTGGAGAAACGGTGTAATGAAAAGACTGGGGAAAGGAGAAAACTTCCTGCGAGCTCGCATTGTCAGCCTTAAATTACAAATAAATTGGTCAGGAATCGAACATATGAGTGCAATAACATGAATTCTACTTTTCAGTGTAAACTATCTAGGCTGTTGGTGTTGACAACCAAATTTAGTAACACTGTCTAAAAACACGGGTTTCCACATTAAGTGAAAGAATTCTAAACTGAAGTGGCGCTAATGCGATTTTTAAACATATAAAAATTAAAATAAAGTTTGGTATGGTCAGCTTGTTTCATCAGTCCTGTAATCCTGTAATTTCTGCAAATCCTCTCTACACTTGCTTGAATCATGGCGTGCCTTCCACGCTCAGTCTCCACTTATAAGCAATTTACCAATCAAGCAATAATATGTAGCGCTTGGCTCAGCTCCTTTCAATTGGCGTCTATACTATCACTTTATAAGCAGGTAATTGCTTGGTGCTCTTTTAGTTGGTGTATCCCAGACAATGACAGCGATGCATCTGATCAGTGTTGCGATTTGCTTTTAATCTGACATGTCAAGTTGTGTCTCCACGAGCTACTTGCCCGCCTGTGAACCTCGACACTCCTACGTGCACTGGCAATATCCCCTGAATCCGTTCTCGTTTCCCCTACAAATCAAGAAATGGATGTACAAGTACCCATGCAAACTCAAGAGGGGAGTATAAGCGCAAAGCTCGCACAAAGTATAATAAAGAATGATGAATTCATACGAAAATGTTTGCCTGATGTTTTCTATCAAACAATTGGGATTTGAATTTTGTTTACATACCAAGTGTAATCGTACACGGGGAAAATGATCAATTCCGTGTCTTTTTTAGAAATTAGTTACATCTGTGGTAGAAAGACTAATCTATCATCCTGAAAAGATATGTTTCAACCTGAAAGAGAATTTTCTCTATCAACCTGACAGCGTAGGATGGATATCTATCAATCTGTCAACAATGCACATGAAAAAAGTCAAGTGTCGACACAAAGACATCGTTCCTCTGGAAAATGATCAGAGTCCATTTCGATCAATAACTTTATGCTAATACTAATGCTAGGATAAAACATTTTCATTATTATAAAGCTATGCACTTCCAGTTTGTAGAAGTCTTGAAAAAACTTCGTTATATCTTCTGAAATACTACTTCATTTACTACTTCATCGGCTAACATTAACATACCAAATAATGATACGCATTTCATTATAAAATTAATTTAGATTTTCTATTTATTCATTATGATTGGAAATTTCTCAAAAAAGTGTACGTTATTTAGAAAACTGTTATTCACTATTCCACTTCATTTACAGGTGCAGATTTTCCTGCTATTAAATACCTATTCCTATTTTTGTAGGAAAGACGCATTTCTTGTTTCTGTTAATCTTCCATTCCTCAATATTCATCCTTCTTTTCCGACATATATGGTAATGCTAAACAGCATAAAGCAACAAAATAACAGGCTAGCTTCTACCCTGTTGCTGGGGATTACATCCGGAGTCTGCTTAGATCATTCTTCTAAGAAGCCCCAATTTCGAATAAAATATATCAACTTTTCCAACGATTTTGAGCTGAACTGAGTTATGGGACCTTGCCGTGAGCTTTCATAGATTACTTTTTCATTATAATAACAGCTCTGGAATTTTGAGGAATCTCTGGAACCCTTATTTGGGCAACTATTAGTTTCTTTACTGCATGGCATTCCATTTAAGAGATATGATCATTTACTCATTCATGATTTGTCTGAATATAATTACCTTTTTTTAATAAAACCAATTAATATATTGATCATGCTATTTTCTTTAGTTTGTATTTCTGCTCACGTGTTGGGGTAAAATCAGTTTTCTATGGTTTGAAGCATCTCTTAATTACATACAAGCAATGCTCTTAAAAGCCATTATCAGAATTAGTATAGAGATTTGCTTTTATGTAATCAATTAGAAGACCTAACGGACACTGCGTCCCTCGGCTCGCAGGCACTGTTCACATATACCTCAAAACATACTAACTACCTCCACAATCGTAACAGTTCCTAGTTGTTAGGGTACGCGTCTATTATTAACGTTGCAATTAATGCAGTTTAGATGAAGCAACCTGTAAGTTCATCGATGCTCCGCCCGTCTCCGCCGTCTCACGCCCGTCTCCACGCCCGTCTCACGCCCGTCTCCCGCCCGTCTCCCGCCCGTCTCCCGCCCGTCTCCGCCCGTCTCCCCGCCCGTCTCCCGCCCGTCTCCCCGCCCGTCCGCCCGTCTCCCCGCCCGTCTCCCCGTCCGTCTCCCAGCCCGTCTCCCGTCCGTCTCCCCGCCCGTCTCCCCGCCCGTCTCCCGCCCGTCTCCCGCCCGTCTCCCCGCCCGTCTCCCCGCCCGTCTCCCCGCCCGTCTCCCGCCCGTCTCCCGCCTCGTCTCCCCGCCCGTCTCCCCGCCCGTCTCGCCCGTCTCGCCGTCTCCCGCCCGTCTCCCCGCCCGTCTCCCCGCCCGTCTCCCCGCCCGTCTCCCCGCCCGTCTCCCCGCCCGTCTCCCCGCCAACTGCACTGGGATCCGTCGTTGACGCTCCCCCTCTTAGTTTGCGGCTGTTAATAAACCTTTCTCAGAAATGTCATCGTTAAAATGCAGCTGCGATTGTTTTCGTTTCGAACTTGCAGAAGATAACTTGTTTCCAGAATGCACATGCCATCGGACGAAAGCTCTGACACACGATTAATTCCATACGACGCGTCGTATGAAAAACCTGAGAAAAACTCACCATACCGCGCTCCTGTTAAAGAAAGTCCTTGCATGACGGGCGCTGCCGTGCGTCACATGTCCCTGCGTCACAGGTCGACCGACGGTGCGAGGGAGACGGCTCTCACTCTAGCATAGGAGAATGCAACTACCAGTGCCAGATTACCCAATAGGCTGAGTAGGTTGCAGCCTTGGGGGCGCACGAATTTCAGCGGATGCAAAATTTTATAGGGAGAACTTATCAATGTTTTTAAAGATATATTTCTTTCTATATTTGTATCGAAAAAAGTGTTAATTAATCATGTATAGTTTCAAACGGCCCAGTACAGTGGAACGTTGACGGTGGTGTTAGAGAATCGGTGGCCAAAGATGGTTTAAGCAAACGATGACATTGAGTTTTCTACCTCTAAAGGTATTATGCAAAGGTATTATGATTAAAGTCGATATTTATCGAAATCATATTTCTCGAAAACAATGGCAAAACAAACAATGGTGCCGTTGTCAAAGGCAGGACCGTCATAGTACATTCCCCATCTACAGGGCATGTCTTTTGTCCCCTTACAAGTTATATGGTGATCTACTTTGCTCGCTACAACAGAGCTTAACGAATGGAAAAATAGCAACAGCATTTCTGAGCGAAGTTTCGAACATCAAGATTGCGTTAGAAAGTGTGTATGTAGGTCTGCAGTTTTAGAAAGAGTGGATTCAGAGCTTGTGAAACAGCACAAGAATAAAGTGGAATATTGGAGAATGTCCTGAAAAATTTAGGTATTGTGAAATTTTAGCATCAGAGAGGATTGTCTCTTTCGGTAACAACGAAATGATTGGTCACGAAAAGAAAGTTTCTTAGGCTGCATTGAGTTGATATCCAAATTTGATACTAAATGGCTAGCCATCTCGTTTGGTAAGAAAATATAGGACCACATTCCTTAAAAGAGTTTAGAAATGGTAATTCGGAGGTATTTTTATTAAAGAAAAATTATTACAAGATATATTTCCAAACGACGAAATTAATTTAAGACTAATGATGTCTATGACTAAAGCAAATGGCAAACCAGCTTTCTCTGCTTTGTAACGCGTAAAATATTATCTGAGATCGAGTCGTAAACAAGACGCATTGAATGCATTGTTTCTGTTATACTACATGGAAAATGTCATTTTGGGACGCATGAGTTTGAAGACACTCTTGAGAAATTTGCGGAGACTAAAGCGAGATAACGAGATTCCGTATGACAAAGAATTTTTATATGTACTCCTAAATGCTATTTTGATTTTAACATCAATTTTTTGTAACAAAATGAAAATTATACCCAAAACAGAAATTCTTTTATAATTGACTTATATATTTAATTTATTGACCTACAAAATGATGTTATAAAAATGCAAACATATTATCAATTAATCATAAATAACTTAGAGCAATATTTCCATTGCTTACAAATATAGTACAACATTGTTTTAATTGAAAATATAAATAATGTTTTCAAAAAGCAAATTAAATTAGGGGCGCTAAAACATTTGACAGCTTAGGCGCACAAGTCGAAGTCAGGCACTAGCAACTACCAAAATGTAGAAAAAGATAGAAGAAAAATGAGGCAAATTTACAATTGGACATATTGATGGCAGAGAACTAGACTGTTCTACGTCCAATTTTACAACAAAGTGATATTTCTGTTTCTTTGCGTTGTATCTCCATCTAGATGTGTGCAACAAACAAAATTGCAAATATTCCAATCCGTTAGCATGCAACAAACCTATTACATACTAATCCATTCCATACTTACCCACTACATACAAAAGCTTTAAATGTCTCTCTTGTAAAATTAAGTAAAATAAACTTAGAACAGTCTGTATGTCAGTCATCGATATGTTTTCTTTTGGCATTATACTGGAAATAGATCTATCAATATTATTATAGATCTCGCATGCAGCAGGAAAGTGATGAACGAAAAAACACTGAATGTGTTTCCGACAAGTAGCTCGAACACTGCTAAAAAGAAACTATACTTTCGCGTAGCACAGCAACACGTATTTCAACAAAAACGTGTCTTCTCGAATACAGCAACAGCATAGTACAGGAAAAATACTACAATAGTCCTTTACATTTCGAAAATATAAAAAGTTGCTGTTCCGTAGGGAAGTGCGTGAACATAAAATATAAAATGGCGAGCGGTCTCTCCCTTGGGATCTTGCTGATTCGCAACAGTTGAATCGTAAGGAAAGACAATAGACAGAGTAGCAATTCAGATGGTACACGCCGTATGAGTTTAGAAGGAATAACACAATGAGACGTGCATTTTTCAGTCACAATCGAAAATAGTTCATTGTTTTTTTAATTTTCCCGAGTTCGTGTATATCTAACGATATCATAGACACCTTTCTAATTGTCGCAGACTCCAATGTCGTCTTTCAATTTCTGCGCGCATAGGGAATTTGTAGAATTGAAAAGAAATCGCCATACCTGTAGTTATGTATTTAGATTTTCTACACAATTCTACGTTCTCATATACTACTACACAAAGTTTTTATCTGTAAAAAAATAAATATCGAATTTGAGGAAATATAAAATGTTATTCTCGAAAAAGATGTTTCGTCAGTTAATTTGCCTGCCTGTGGACAACACTAACTCCTAATTGTTCACAAAATCCTATCAAAAATAGATTTTCCCCAGTTGATCTACCGTACTCAATGCCTTGCGAATTTGAAACGGAACTTTTATTTACTTGCTTGTCTGTTACGCACTAACGTGAAATCAGTAAATATTATAATGTTGCAGAAGAAGGTGCCAAGTATTCCACAGAAAAACTCATATTGTGGGTCCCTGACATCGAAAAGTGAATACTTTTTGCTCCTATACGTAAATTACGAACTCCTTTTATCACGTCTTACACTTAGAATCCACATTTTGTTTGTTCTTAATATAGAAACATTCGTTTATTATAAACGTCCAGCATGTCCGGCTGTCTACGAACGATGCGAGCTAAACTGAAAGCAAACCTTCAAAACGTGACATATCCACTTCACACGTTGCAAATAAAAATGAAACATGTAGCCCAAATTACACTTTTCAACTGTACTTAACTACTTACTCAACTACTTAATACTCAACTACTTACTTACTCAACTCTTAATCTATTGTAAGACTTCTTACATTTCTTTTGGAAATAAAATTCGAGAGTAATAGAAGAACTCAACTAGAATGCTGACTAGAAATTCTGTCAAGCAAACATTCAAAAGGTGACATGTCCATTTGGCAAAAATTGAGTACGGATATTTACTGATCCATGTACGGATATTATTTTTGGAGGGTGAGTTATTTTACATAAAATACAACATGTTCAACATTTTCTCAAACCGACTCTAAATTCTTTCTTTGATTTTCTTAGATTGAGAAAAGTGCGGATAAAAATGGAGTCAGGTTCGATTTTCGATGGAATTATCTGAATGTTTGAAAATTGCAAAGTTGCAATTATTTCGTTTCTTATCCAGTTACGATATTTAAGATAGTGTTTCCTAACGAAATATGTTTACTAAATTATCTTGAAACAATGACCTCGAAAATTGCTGAATTTTGAAATAGCCAATGGAAATGTTTAACTTCGTTTACAAATCATCAGGAAGGTTCTTTTGCTCTCGATCTGGTGGTATAGAATAAATTGCATGGCGTGCTAAAGTTCAAACTATATCTCAAATATCAGCAAGTGAAAATATTTTTGTTGCTTGGGAACACTTTCTGGATCCATTTCCTTTTCAAAAATAATCTGCAAATATGTACTCTGGTGACTTGTTACTTCATAGATGTAAAATGGAAACATTTTGGATAGTCCGATACCATAGCTTTATTTTATACCTAATTTTCAAAATACAGAGGCGAGAAGGACATGTTTCGAGTAAACTATTTTCTCTAAAGTATAATAGAGATTTAAAATATCTAGAATTACTCTGATTACATGGTATAGATATATTATTTACCTCAAATTAATATCACACGCCACTAAATACTGTATAATATATTCGTATGACACGCCTGGTACATGTAAATTTACATCAAATTACTACCTTTCAATTTCACAAATGCATTTATAATTTTATTCATATCTAGATACATAACAAATTTGTGTAAATATTGAGTTTTATCAAAAGAATGCACAGTGACGGAAGAATTGCTATTTCATGATAATAACTAGTCAGACATTGATCAGAACTTTATTTAACAAGCCGCTTCGAGTTAAGAGAACCAATGATGAGAGGGCTGGGAGTGCAGACGCGCTAGAAACTCCAGACGGTGCGGAGACTGCCAATCGCGAATCCCTCGCATGACGATGAGGGTACGTCGTCGAAAGCAGACTATTACGATAAGAACCTTTTGAGCGACTTAATTCTGATGCTAATCGCATCAACAACAGTTAATTAAAATACCACTAAGTTGTGTTTAAGTATTCGTTTTGTTTACATTGCCTGGCAATTGGAAGAAATCCTTTAGCCCCCCCTCGACATGGACTCCGTTGCTGGGATTTTTAACCTTGGCACCCTATGCCTCCTGGCGTTGCCAATTAATTTTAACTCCTATATTAGACACCAGGAACCGCCACAACAATGGTCGAAGTCTTACTATGCGTTATTTGGATCATTTCCTGAGTGAGAGTATGAGATTCGTATGTGAAGAAATTGTCGGAAGAAATTGACTTTAAGGAGGCGAAAAATGCGACTGACAGCGTTGGGAAATGTGGCGCGAGACACGGACAAACCTCAAGGCTAAGAATGGATGAAGTTGGAGACATTGGAAAGAATGGGAACTATTGGAGGTAGAGGAGTTATTAGGGGTGACTGTAGATAGGAAAGGATAGGACATTTTGAGATGAAATTATGGAATTTTAAAGGAATGTACAAGTATCATTGTTGAGAAGAAAAAAGCAGGAGATAATCCGAATATTTGATAAGAATAAAACAGAATGGGCGATAGAGAGATAAAAATAAAAACAACGGATAGAAATGCATGGAGAAGGGATGGTTCTGCTCTAGAGCAGAAAAATTATAATGATTTCGGAAGGTTGTCACTTGCAGGGCAGTTGTTATTTTCGCAGGGCAAAGAATATTGTCTCTGTAAATTATCCGTCTTTTGAAAATCCTGTGACTTATCCGCCTTAAAATATCCACCTGTGAATTATCCACCTTTAGAATTTTATGAGATATTGAGTAAAGGTGATGTTTTTCACACCCCTTCTCTCCAAAAACTCGGTTCGTTTTCTTTGTATGATTTTAGAGGCTAGATGGTGAATCTTCCTTGAAATTCGGTGTTGTAGCATGATTTAAAACGACCATAGAAATGAAACAATAAAAACAAACATCTTGAGGTATTGTCTGGCACAGTAGAAAGAGCTTAAATATTTGCAAGATGTCGGGTTTTAGAGAATATTTATATTCTAATTTATAACAACGTTTATCACAATGGCAATATAAACAGTTGGATTTGCGTATGCCCATAATACTTAATATCTTTCTACAAATTCGATAGGACTTTCCATGTAGTTAATATTCCTGTAAATCGTTATTCTGCTACAAATTCTGTTCAGTGATTCGCAAGAAATCTCTATTCCTCAAATTATTAGCAAATACTTTTCACCTGATTAAAATGAACTTTTATTGTAATTTTTGAAGACTAAATTCTTAAATACACGTCCACTTGCTTTACATAATATGTATACCATTTGTTTTAATCAATAAATATAATTTACATTTAATTGGCCCTTTTCGTGTTATTAATACATTTAATCATTCGAAATTTGCTTAGAGGGTTTTGAAAAATTGGCCTGGTTAGATTTTGGCCCCTGTGCGACGATCCACATGCGCGGGAGGGGGGCGGCGAGGAGGGGCGTGGCTGCTGCGGTGGCGGTGGCGGCGGCGGCGGAAGCCGCGAGAAAGGGTCTGCGGACAGCGACTCGGCTCGGGCGGCGGGACGCAAGCGCCGAGCAGGTGTGCACAGACGGGGAAAAGGCCTCGGCGACAGGGCGGCCGCGGCGACAGCGGCGGTGACGGCGTTGGCGGTCGGCGGTGGCGATGACGACAGTGACGGAGGAGGACGGAAGTCGAGCGTAGGCATCGAAATGGCAGAAACCATCACGAAAATATCCCAACCTGTTTGCCACGAGAGATATCGAATGCCAGAGTTGAGCAGAGCAGGCAATGAGATCAACAGCCCGAAATTTTTTTATTTAAAGTGAATGTTTTAGATAACCTTTATTGTTACGGAATTTTTATTTAAATAATGGACACGTACATGGCACATTAATCTGGATTTGATATCATGGGAGCAGGCAGATTTCTTTAATAAGAAAGAAATTATTAACAGACCATTTCCTATTGTCGTAAAGTAGCAAAACTATTTTATTTTCTGGTTGCTAGAAAACTACACAACAACTCAGTCGAAGATAGGAAAAAATAGAAGATCGGACTCCGTGGCGACCGAGCACTTCCTCGGCGCTGGTGACAGAGGCAACGTCTCCGAAGACAAAGACTGGCTGAGACGTAGAAGGCGTTGGTTGCGCCGGCAGGCGATGCCTTATCAACCTCAACAGACTGTCACGCCCGCCTGCACGCCCGCCTGCACGCCCGCCTGCCCGCCCGCCTGCACGCCCGCCTGCACGCCCGCCTGCACGCCCGCCTGCACGCCCGCCGCCTTCTGGCCGTGCATCTTCCTTTAATTTTATTTTCCTTCTTATTTTTACGTCTTGGAAGCAGCCGAATTCCGCTCGGGTGCCGGAACGCCGCTCTCGAGGCCGTTGCGAAGCCTCCGCGCAGACACCCCGCCCCGCTCACACCACTTCGCTCCGTCCCTCCACTTCGCTCCATTCCACTCTTCTACCTCCGACGTGTGTTTGCTGCGTTCCTCACGGGATCTTCGCTCGACTGCCAGTTTTTCATTTCCTGCCAGCCACCTTCTTTATCCATTCACGATGAAGGTATCCCACTCCACCGTTTTCTGTTTGGCACCTTTGTGTTGCACCCATTTTGCTCTCTAGCACTCAAGATGGCACAAATTGCCTTAACCCTCAGCAGTTAATTTGCTCCCTGACCCGGCTAATTGAACGTCTCAACGTAAACTATACCATTTCTTAATAGTGAATCTCGTGAGAGAGGTACTATGTAAAAGAAGTATTATTTCAAACAAGTAAAATTTAAGCATTCCACTAGACTCCCAGCGGTGTAAAGTTAGCTCCTCCTTCCTCTCTCCATCCCCTCTCCATCCCCTCTCCATCCCCCTCTCATCCCCTCTCATCCCCTCTCCATCCCCTCTCCATCCCCTCTCCATCCCCTCTTCCATCCCCCTCTCCATAATTCTTGAATCTTCTCCCAGTTCTCACAATGTCTCTTTGGTTTCAATCCATCAAAACCCCACAACGTTCCTGGCTGCACTATACTCTTCTTATAAACAGTGGCATTAAGACTACGAGCTGGAAGAAAGGGGCAGTGTCATCCAATCAGTAGCTCTAATGCCCAAAAATGTAAAGTAGTAACAATGCTCCCAATTTAATGGTGCCCCCTCCCTCTACCCAGCTCGTGACCTTGAAGGACCCCTTGTTTAAATCGGTATACCTCCACAATCTTTAGATCCCCTATGTCTAGTGGTGTATTAACTTTTATCGTCAGGTATCCTTTTCCACAAACTGTCCTCTCCCATACAAACTGAGTAATGTATCTTTTCCATTTGACGCCTCTCAACGTGTCTACTTGTTTCTCTCATATTTATCATTTCTCCTTTCGTTCCTGTTACTAACGCCATATGGTTTGCAAGAGGACTGTCGCCTGTGCATTCCATCTACAGTTACTCCACGTATCTAAACAGAACAAAGGATTCTCAAGGGGTTTTCTAAAACGGGCCAATTCACAAACTGTTATTCAGGAATGTTCAATATGTTCTGTCAAGTAATTTAACTTTTAGAAAGAATATAATTCTTAATATGCGATTAATTACCTTTGACTGATGCAAATTCTATGGGAAAATAAATGACATATTTGATAAACCTTAGAATGTGATTTAAAAATCTATTTTTCATGAATGTGATCACAATGTTTCAAGGTTTTTCATGTTTCGATAGTATACATGCCAAATGTAGACATATTTAAGATTCTTCACCTCTCATTTAAGATTTATTACCTGTTAATTTCAGATAACATTAACATCAACATCGTAATGTGCTCAAGAACACCGAAAGCGTTTATTACATGATTGCAAACAAATTAGTTATGTAGAATTCATGACCCAAATGAGTTTGCAACAATTATCAAGGAACCGTAATGAATTGAATATAGAAACTCTCCGCCAGGCAGGAGTCCTGCTGTGGCGTTGAGCCAAATTCGCCAGCTCACTGAACACGTCACACACTCAATTCTCTTTGTGGAATTATACTACAACATTAGGTTCGTTCAATATAGCTATTTATGCGGCATAAAAATCCTTCACTCGGAATTATACATAAAACTTTTTTTTTGGAGTTCCCGGAAGTAATTTATCACATTCACTTGAGTATACCCCTATATTTTGTAATTAAAGGAATGATATCGAAATTTATAACCTCTAATTTGATCTATGTTGATCTATGTTGATCTAATTTGATCTATGTTGATCTAATTTGATCTAATTTGATAGAATTTTACGGATTTCATTTTTATATCTTCCTCCTTTTTTGAAACTCCATCTTTATATCTTCCTTCCTTTTTGAAACGAACATCTCGTGTATACCCAGTAAGCATAATCTATTGAGTCGTTCTCCTTTCATTGATCAGGTTTTTAATCTACGCAAGTTAGTGAATGACAGTAGTCACTAAATGGGATGCATGGTAGAGCAAGAGCCTTGGTATTCGTTTTGGAAGAGTTAATTTAAATAAATGTGTCAAGTTTACGACATGGTATATTTTGGATGAAAGAGAACAAACGTTACAATGCTTGAGTGTGAGTTGCCCCTCGAACTTAGCCCTCGCTACGCCCACGATATTGCACTTTCTATCCTACTAACACATAAGCCAACTTTTGATCAACACAAACGATATAATTTAAAGTATACGAAAACACTGAAAAAGCGTACATATAAGTATTTGAAGATCTGACATTGAGGAATGGATTGCATTAAGAAGAAAAGCTCATATTAATATTGAAAGTATGCAGCAGCTCTAAATAAATTTCGACAGTCACCGTATAATTCAAATTTTGCAGAAATCGTCTGTTCTGAAAGGGTTGTCATTCAATTATCAAAGGAGATAGTATGTGGCTAGATTTCAAGAAAAGAAAATCTATCTTCGTAAAATAGGACGAGTCAAAAAATTTACAATTTGCAATTTTCAAAATTTCTGAGAGTAAATTTGTTGTGTGTGTGTTTTTAAGAGGTGCTTTGCTCTACTGGAGAAAATATTCGAGAAAATGTCAGAGCAATTTTGACCTCTCCTGACACCACCTTGAGGAGACACTATGTTAAATTGGACAATAATTACAGCTTTCCTTTTTGTTTGCATTTGTTTGTTTGTTGCCGAACAAGGTTATAAATTCAATATTTCGCCCTCATATTACATTGTCTTAAATGTAAAAATTCTACTATTTTTCGAGACAAGCGCAATAAAATATGTGCCTCTTTACTTTCAATTTTGAGTGTATATTGCTGTCTCCTCAGTTTTGTTTCCTAGCGTCTTTCAGTCCATTAAAATGTATATTTTTGCCTTCACATTCGACGTCAAATCACTACAAGCTCGAACTCAAAATCGGAACAGTGAATAGTTCAAATAATAGCTTGATACCCTATAAGCGTGTGCGTTGTTTTCCAAATCACGGGTAGTCAGCGTTCTTGAATGAATTGACATATCTAATTTGAACGAATATTTCTCTTGGTTCGTGAAGGTATGTTTTATGCACTCCCTGAAGTCGTCGCTGACGCTTCCTGAAAAACGTTGACAAAAATGAGAACGACACAAAATCGTAAATACCGATGATATTGGTGCATTTTCCCGTCATTTCTAAATAAAGAGGTTATTTCTGAGGTAGTAATGTGAAATTTTCTCTACCACTAGGGTATTGCAAAAAGGTATTTGCTGAACATTGACACGGTCAACTTGCTGTTGGCTTGTGATGAATCTAAGCAGTAAGCAACCCTTACGATTCTTACAGATCTCTCGGCATTAGCGCTTCGCGAGACCCCTCGCGATAGACAGTTCGCAATTTGTCTTCGCAAACTCAATATTCCATAAGCAAAACATGCATGTATCAGGAGCCGCCGAACAGAAAGCCAAGTGTGAGGCCTCCTTATGAGCGTAAAGCACGTGGCTTCTATTGCTGGCCTAGGCAGTCTATTCTCGCTCGGAAGAATTTAAGTACGCTGTCACCTCGAGCTGAGTGAAAGACAATTTACAACCCATTCCTGTACAATCATTTATCAGGCTTCCTAAGACAGACACAGGTTAGTATAAAATGTAATAAATAAATGAATAAATAAATACTTTTAGACTTTGGGTTACTAACGATTGTTGGTACGACTACGCGAGTCTGGTAAGGAAAATTGGTACGAGTGTCACGCGAAATCTAGTATATTGCAAGTTGCTCCTTAAAATTCGCTTCCACTTCAGCAGCGACTCCAGCATCTCTTCTCTATTCAATCAATAATGACTCGGTCTTGTCCAGGTGTATTGTTCACCGCGCGATCTCATGTGCCTCGAATCATGCCTAATAGCCTAAACATTAATCATGAACACGTTGCCATGCAGAGCCAGGTACTGCATAGATACCTCTGGATAAACCACAATCACATCAACATAATCCATCAAATCACCCGTCCAATCAAAGCCCTAATCTTAACACAAATTCAACCTTCACAACGCTTCCCACCCTTCCCTTATAAACAGCACTGTACTTTTGCATTGCGTTTCTTAGGGGTCATCCATAAATTATGTGAGGTCTTTAGGGGAGGGTCTAGCGAATCTCACCTAATCTTAAATGGGGGGAAGGGGGGTCTCGGCAAAGATCACGTAATTTTTTCGTTAAAAACAGTGCTAAATTGCGGGAAAACTGAGGCAATTTAAGTAAAACATGTTTCTATTCGAAAATATGGCTAAATCTTGCACAATAATTTTTATGGCATTTCGTAGAATACTATAATAAGTAGCATAGTATACTGAAAAAGAATCTAACAAAATGTACCAAACTTTTATCATTAATGAGATAAATCTCATTACCTGTATTCTACAGAAATTTTAAAGAAAACGTAGCAAGTTTTATTTAGAAATGCAATAATATTCATTGTAATTCAGGCACTCGATTTTCTAAATACTAGCCATGTATAGACTTGAATAAATATAATTAAGTAAATTAGGTTTTTCAAATAAATCTCAATGCAATCAAACACAAATTAACGTATTTACATTAAATATACCCATTTTGAACAATCTCACGTGAGATTAGATGGGGGGGGGGAAGGGTGTCGAGCCAAATCTCACGACATATCACCAAGGGGGGAGGAGGAATCGAAAAATCGTCTAAATCGCCTCATGTAATTTATGGACGGGCCCTTAGACGAATTCGCCAATTCACCAGTATTTCACGAGTATATTCACCAGTATTTTCGTGGCCACGTACGCAACGCGAGTGAGGCGGGACTCTCCATTCAAGGGCCCCAACACAATACCTCCCGGTGGAAGAGCGTCATACAGACGTAGGCCGCCCAGTTCGAAAAGAACTCCTCAGAGAACAGTGCTTTGTTTCGCGCCTTCGCATCACTGGTTGGTAATTCCGGGCGTGTCAACTGCTAAGGTCATTAGTACTGTATGTGCATTTTGTATCGCGGGAGTTCGCGGTGATCTTCCCCTGTTGGCTGGGGAGATTTGGCGCCGACCTACATCGGCTGGTGAGGATTCTTCCCAACTAGGTATCTCCTACCAGCGGGGCACCGCCCCAACCGGGACCAGCTCTAAGCTCCCGACTGGTCTCCCGAAATGTGTAGTGGTGTAGGTATGTGTGCGTATGTATGGAAAGGACGAATGAGGAAAGATCGCACGGTCCGTGGCCCGTTCATTAGGGTACTGCTCCGGCATTCGTCTGGTATTGATCGGAGAGACCACGGAAAACTACCGATCAGAGCCGCCGGCAGCTAGAATTCTCCTTCAGACAACGACTGAACACAGCCTATCTATTTAACTAATGTCGAAAATCCTACCACCGTCGGGACTCTGAACACCAGGACCTCCGGGTGTGCAATGAAATCAGTTGATTCCCTGAGCCACCTTCGCGTCAACGGCCGGCGGTGCGGCGGCCAGTGCCAAGTGCGCGCACTCGTTCGCGCGCCTTGGCCCACGCCGCGCGGCGCGCCGCGGCGCCCTGCCGGTCCTGCCTGTCACGAGGACCGTTCCGCGCCGCTCCGCTCCGGCCCGCTCGCCTGCGCGGCCAAATATATCGCGGCAAACATATCGCGTGCCGTACCAATTGTCAGAACCAAGTCTTGTACGTGCTAAATGATTCTCAAAGCCCACAAGTGGGGAGCAGTGAATCTTGTTTTGTAGGCCAGCCGTGTGGAACGTGCTTAGCTGAGGACAGTGTTTTTAACATGTTAAACGTATGTATACCCACTCTCACAGAATATGGGCGATGCCTTGTGCGGCCAAATCTGGCTTTCCACAGCTTGGACAACCATCGCTGGACACTTGACCAATCCTGGCGTCGAGGTGTATCCGCTCTTATCATTGGCTTTTGCTCAAGTTTCAGACACGTCCCCTTCCTCCTTGAAGATTTTCTTCCTGAGTTATCTCAAAGGGCGGAGCAATTTCTGAGGTCAGTGACGCTGCCTCGCTAACGTGAGCGAGGGTAACAGGAGGGAGGGTGAGAGGAAGTAGAGGAGGTAACAGGAGGGGCACAGAAACGAAACAGATTGGTGCGCGGCGCGAGGATCACTCCGCCAATTGCACTGGACGTTGGCCTGAACCCGTGGACGCTGACGAACCAAGGGCAGCAGGTCACAGGATGGGACTGTGACATTTTTATCGAGTTCTTTACCATGAAAATTAATTCTAATTTATGTATCTAATATTGTGAGAAATTTGGCAGATTAAATTAATAGTATTGAAAGTTTTGTTTCTTACAAACTATTTTAAAATGCTAATGGTTCTAAAGCAAGGAACACAAATTATTACATAATCATTTTCGGGAAACACACAATATAATACATTTACATAATATAGACATTTCCTATCAAGCAAATTCAAATTCATGTTCACGTATTTAAAAACTTGTATTTTGACATTATTACGCCTTTTTTAAAGGGAAAATTCAAGCAATACACACTTTTTATTACGCATTATGAAAATGTAATCGTCCATTTTTTTATGAGCAGGTGCATGCAAACAGTGATTTCGTTAATCAATTAAAATCACTGCCGTTGTCCAAGTAGATTATCATTGCAAAATTAATATTGTTTAGACTATTTGTAAATTGATGAATTTTATAGTGATAATCGGTGAAAGGAACTGGGGAACCTCTCATTAGAAATATTTCGAAAATATAATTCTCTTATTCTTCACATTTTTTTCAAAAGTTACTATTTTCTGTTACACTGCTGGGGAAGATTATATCTATCCTTCAGTGATTTTTTTTTTTTTTTATTTATTTATTTATTTATTTATTTATTTATTTATTTATTTATTTATTTATTTATTTATTTATTTATTTATTTATTTATTTATTTATTTATTTATTTTATTTATTTATTTATTTATTTATTTATTTATTTATTTATTTATTTATTTATTTATTTATTTATTTATTTATTTATTTATTTATTTATTTATTTATTTTTTTAAAAGGTAATATACAGGCAACTTTTACAAATCTGATATGGCCTGAATAGGCGCTAACATAATTACTTATTTTCAACATATCACATTGCATATATTAATAGCAAAATTGTAATAATTTTATCTTTAATAAATAGCTAATAATATAAACAGCAAATTTTAATTCTTTTAATTTGTAAATCTACACTGAAGTTAAATATTTTCTTAAATATTTTGAATAACCAGAAGTAAAAACGAATAAATTTGAAAACCTTAAATCTTACAATCAATGTAATTTTCTTAAAACGAGCTGTTAAGAAAAACAAAAACTTGTTTGAATAAACTTTAAAGAGATTGAGATTTAGTTAAAAAATTTCAATTCAGGACAATTTTCCAATTAAAATATTTAAGCGGAACACAGTGTTTCGAATCGTATTATCTTTCCAATTTATGTTAGGTTTTTGTATGACCCCAAAACAGTTTCTGGAGTGTTTAGTTCGATTCAAGAACTCTCTCTAATTCAAACATCCGGAAACCTTGACACGGTTATCAATATTGAAGTAAGAAACGGTTTTATTCACAGGAAACACCCCGTCCTTTTTTTGCTTGATTAATTGTGAAATAATTTTAGCCATTGTAAGATATACGCATGACAAATAATTTGTGCTCATAAGATCCCAATACTTGAATGCATATCAACCTGAAAATACATTTGGTTTTAGATCAATACGGAAAACACAAGAGATTCAATGAGATCACAAGTTCTCAAATCGAAAACTAAACTACAGTCTTTATTATTTTCACGAAATGAAACTTCATCCTTCTTTAATAATATAAAAGAACTGTGTATTGTGCTCAAATATCTTTCAATTACATAGTGCAATATTATTCGCAAAATTTTCTGAAAATTTGTATAAAAGTCAGTTAAAATTTTTTTTATTAATTACAAGATTAAAGAGTAAAAACAGTAAAAATGACTAATTTTAAAATGAAATAAATGACAAAGACAGTGTTACATAAAAAACCAAAATTAGTTAAAAAAGGCATGTTAAATCATCCCCTTCACGCGAAAGATTTATAAATCCATAGCTAAGAAAGTTTAAAGAGTTTGCGGAAGACAGTAGCCAGCATCTCCTCCATAGTCAACAAGCTAAGCCTTTTTCGGCTCTTTCATTATCGCAATGCACAGGAGCATGCTTTACAGAAAGGTCTGTTCTTCATTTCGGGGGGGATAGGGGTGGTAACTGCACGAGATGCCCGTGCAGAAGTGGCAGTGCCCGACCCGAAGGTGAATAAAAATTCTTGCCTCGGGCTTGACCACAGGATGACCACGACAAGGGGTCTTATGATCCTTGTGAGTTTAAAAAGGGTTCTGCACTCTGTTTGCACTCAAAATGCAACGTTGGATAAAATCTTGGTAGTAAGGTAGATATTACCATAAAGATGTCTTTCTGGCTTCCTCGGGGCCAACTTTACTACCTAGTCAAGGTTTCATTTCCACTTACCCCACGTGGGGACACGGAAAAACGTAATTCAAATGATGGGGAATTAAGCGATATCTTCGATGTATTTGATGTTGGATGTATGATGTCAAAGGTTTACAAGGAAAAAAAGAGGAAATGGACGACAAGGCCGTAGCTGCCTGGGTTCGATGGACCGCGGGTTCCGCCTCGGACATAGATGTGTGTTCGTGATGTCCTTCGTATTCTCCTACAGAAAACAAACATAAAAATCAAGTGGTCGTTATATGACCTAGTAGTTAAAAAGAGACATTAAAATAATATACAAAAACAACAACTTCCAGTTGTCAAAAAAAAATTTCACATATTGGAATTCGGACTTTCAATAATCGTTCCCTAATAAAACCTAAGGATTTTTATTCCTGGGAAAAATAGTATTATAAATGGAAATTTATTTAATCAAAATGAAATTTTCATATATGGTAAACTAATTCGTTATTATTTATAACTTAATATTCATCTCTCTCAAGTTCCTACAATATTGCAATGATATTCATTGTGTAAATAATATTTTATTCCCCTTTCTCTATTTCGTTGGTAAAATAAACATATTTATTAAACTGAGTACCACTGAATTTAATAATGTTCTTTCATTACAATATTTCCATAGTTTTTAAGCTGAGGAACAGTGACGGAAAATAATTGGCCTATATTGAGTTAAGACTTCATTAAATATTTTCTGTATTTTACATTCTCGAATGCGCAGCATACAAAGAAACAATGATATCAAGTAAAAATGGTATTTAGGGGTTTAAAGGGAAAATTTCGGCTTTGAAATCCGAACTCCAAAAAATATTTCCAAAAGACTCTGCGAACATGTATTTTTTTTTAAAGACTCGTTGTGGAAAAGGACCTGTGTACGCATGGTACCGCAAAAAAATTAAAACATTACTGACTTCTAAATCAATGTATTCTTTTTCAAAATTGATATTATACTAGCAAGTTCATTGGGATTCTGAATCCAATGAGAATCCAATATTTCTGGAGGGTATGTTACATTATGCTCATATTGCATTTTGATATTGATTCAGTGGTGAGTGTATTTGGGCATTTTACATAATTGGAATTTGGAAGGCGTTGTCGTCAACAATATTATTTATTTTCAAATAGGCTTTCGATGGCTTAGCCATCATCATCATTTTTTCTGATAGCTAAGCCATGATGATGATGGCTAAGCCATCGAAACTGCTTTAAATAAATAATTTGTGACAAAAAATCTAATAATTCAATCATAATATTGAAACTTTCGAAAAGAACTCTTTCTTTTTACTTTACACTCTTCATTCAATACACTATACCGTTTTACAAATATTTGTATAAATGTCACCTTTTATTAATATCTCTGGGATTTTTCAACATTACAATTACTAATCTGTTTCAAATTTCTAATGAACTCTTTACTCTTCTTCTCGGTATAACTAATTCTACAAATGAAGTTATAAAAAATTGTATAAATATTTTCCAAATTTAGAAAATTGCTTTGCAGTGAAAGCATACAAATTTTCCCTTTGAAGGCATAATCTAAATTTCTCATATATTGTGCACTTTCTTCTTAAAGAGTAGAAAGTTACTATGCTACGCGAAAAACGGGGGGTTGTCTGCAAAAAAACGCATATCAGGGCCCCTTGTGACAAAAAAAATGGATAAATCCACTTGCTAAATTTAGAAAAATCCTCCAAATCGTGGTGTAGCCAGAATCCATGTTTTGTGGGTGGTTGATAGCGAAAAATCGACTGACGGTAAAATGTCTGTCCGTCCGTCCCTGAACAACGCTAGCGGCTAAACCGTTCATCCGATTTTCACCAAAATTGATACTCCCAATCGATCTGGCGATGTCGTAGCGCCTTGAATTTGAAACCGATATTCAATTGGGGGAGTTTTTGCAAAACCCCTGGGACATTTTCAAATGTTCTAACAAATGGCTCCATAATTTTTATTACATTTTATGGTTGGATAGTGGAAGTCATTTTAAGAGAATATTGCTGGTCATGTTCGTTGAAAACAGATTTTCTAAGTATTCCTACAAGTAAAATATTGAAATTTGAGATTTTTCCCTTCATGAAACTTTACCCAAAGATAAGATTTTTAAATAAGATCATGTGCAATTTTCGAAACTTTAGAATTTCCCCATAAGTTTCCGTGAAAATACGGGTGAAAAAGTACCGCTTTAGCATCACTAGTATTCTTTAAAACTGTCCTACTTCTAGACATTGGGCTCTTCTCGAATAATTGCAAGTCCTTTCTAGTTTATTATCACAATGTGGTACTAAAGTATGCATGAAGAAAAGAAAAAATATGTACTTTCTTTCTATAGAGAAAGTTCGTTCTATTAAATTAAAATTATATTATATTAATATATTTTATTATTCCCTATATTATACATTTTATATTATATTATATATCTCAATATATTTAAACTTAAAAGGATTGATCTCTGAAAACAAAAAAATATATACTGAAACGATTATTTTCTATTTAGCATAGGTTTTATTATATTTCTATTTTTCTAATGCAACTGAAACACAAATCGCTTTAGCCGAATGGTTAACGTCGGTACGCTGGCGGCTTGCTAACGTTGTGAGTTTGAATCAGAAGGTGATTTTTCTTCTGTTACGGTGTGTTTTCAGTAGTAATATGTCCAATATTTTGTAATTTTTTAAATTTTTTGAAAGACTTAGGCCTAAAGGGCCGTTTTTCGTCCATCAGTACGACGACTAAAAAGCCTCCGTTCTGTACCATCTGACCAGGCGCTGGTGGTCTATTTTCGAGGAACTCTATATATTTTGAAAATTGAAAAAGTTAATTTTCAAACACAAAATTGAAAATAGAGATCTTACTGGTTGAAAACTCTTTTCCCAATTCATGTAATAGTATAATATTGCGGAGCAGTGACATTAGAGAAGAAAGTATGTGCTGTTGTAGTACAATTACTTCTTATTTACATTATAAGCATTATAATTTCTTTAAAACAATCAATCAACTGTTTGCTGATAATTAGAATATTGTTAGCATTATATCATTCAAGTTTAGGTTACAAGTTTTCATGAATAACGAATCCCAAATTTGTCCGGAAATTCTTTTAGTTGTTTTAAATTTGGGTTTTTAAAAAATCCATAGTTACTTGCTTAATACTACGCGGTTCTGTATTTCAGACTGGTTTCACGACAGTTACAGTTCAGTCTTATCGCGAATGTGGAGATCACCTGAAGATATGGGAGGGCAAGATGCAGTTCCGGATAGAAGCTACTTCGAGCCCTACACAAAAGACATTCGAATCGAAATATTTCTAACTAGAATCAACTATAGAATAGTATCCGTGATGATTCCACATTCATCAAGAATGTAGTTTCCCTGTAACCTGAAGTAAATGTTGTTATATCATAAAAAATAAATTTCAAGATAAATTCATTCTAAACACCCTCATCGTGCTGTAAGGTACCTCGTGATAGCTCCGTGGATTAAACGCGTGTAGATAGAGGAATGGACTGAATCAAATCCTGCCGAATATGTATTTTTTTACCTGATGCCGGGAAACACATTAATCACTATCATCACGAGAGAGACATTCAAAATTCTTGCAAGGAGGAACAAACTTGTTTTGTAAACGATAATGTGATTATATTAGTTTGTGTGCTGGTATCTTCTTTCCAAGCAATGTGACGAAACGAAATTTGGAAGAGATAGCTCAAATATTAACAGTGTCTCAATTGCAATATCATTATCATATTTTATGTAATCGTTAGAAATAATATGAAAAAGTCTGTTTCAAGTTGTTAATCACTAGTAATTTACATATTTAACAGTTCTAGAGATAATCAGAATCCTTAACAAGTCTGTGGGATTATTATAAAATTTTGCAATAAAGGTAATTTCTTCGTTCTTTTATTAATTGAAAAAGGAATATGTCTTTTTCCCGTTTAACAAAGTTCTTAGAGACTATTACGAACTCATTAAAATTACTATTTTGTGTTTGTGCCTTTGTGATAAATGCTAACAGAACGATCCCTTAATTTTTGTAACAATTGATAATTTTATTTCTTTTATGGTCTTCTTAAAATTTTTAATGTAAGTCTTCGGTAGGTGGAGCCACATTTCAAAATGTAGAACTCCAAAACATAATAAAGTACGATTTGACGTGATATGAGAAAGAAATCAATTTTTTTTTATTATTATCTCTTTTTTAAATGAACAATGTTTTGATACGGCTTATCTTTAGTGCGGGTAGACTGAGACTAAGTGGTGAGCATTCAATCAGTCCAATTTCAAAAAGAAAATAAGGAATTTTAATTATTTAGTTATATCCAATGATTATTCGATGCTTGTGTAGGTGATCAATGCACAAATCACCTGTCATTTAGTCTCAATATGGGAAAAAACAAGGAGGTGCAATTTGGATCTCAAAATTTCTGGGATAAAGTCGTTCTTTTAAATCTAAATATTAAATTAATTATAAAATTCATAAATATAACGGAGTTAGATAAATTAATATATTATCATGTATTGTTAAAAACATCAGTTGCCCTAATATTGCATTTTCCAGAAATTGTACTGCTTGAGAACGAATATGTTTAGAGAATATGATTTCTATTACGTCTTAAATGTTACTGATTTCTATTACGTCTTATTTCGTATTCGTAGATATATTAAGGCTTGCAGATTACAAAAAGACCAATAACTCTCTCTGTAGTTTGAAATCTTTTTGACACCGGGTTTTAAATCAGGTTTTGAGGATCGAGTTCTGCGCGATGCCTTTTTCTTCTTTTCCCCGTTCTGTTTTACCTAAGTCTGAGAATTAAAAAGATAAGAATGTTTAGCGGAAAATACTTGTATTTTTTATTGCTTATAAGATCTTTGCTGAACTTTTATACTATATAATGTGTAATTAGTTTGATCCCTTTATTACAAATTTTATACAAATGTGTACTTATTTATATTTAGTTAGTAAGAATTTAACTAACCTCGCTTGGAATTAAGATAGTGAACGGTTTGACATACATTTTGCATTCACTTAAAAAACGTTTGTCACAACTCTGTCACTTTATGGGAAATGAAGTATGGGGAAATGTTTATCCCGTTGTTAGTGATATCCATATTGTGACCTGATAACCGTATTAATTGAGTACTAAGATGAATTCCTTCGGACAGGAATCAAACGCATCGTTCGATTTGACCAGTTGCTCTGACCACTGAGCTCCGAAAAATGCGTTTTACGGTTGGATTCTTGGGCTCGTATTTCCCCGCATTTTATATTTGTCCCCACTTTGTCATGATTTACGTATTCAGAATATGACGGAAGGTTTGAACCTTAATAATTGATATCGAAGTTGTGCCCTTTTTACAAACGTTGTTCCCAGATTGTTACAAATTACTCATTTTTTCTTGTTTAGATAAATACATTCATATTTTGCAAAATGGATCATTTATATAAAAAATAAATCCACCTTGAAATGACAGTCAGTAATGCAGAAAACTCTCAGTACTTTTTTTTTTGTATCTCATTTTGTAGAACTTCTGTAATAAACTTAGATGGATTTTGAACTATGATAATTCGACATCTCAGCAAAAAACAATACTTACACTCTTCGTTTTCTTCTCGTATACGCACGTATATCGGAGTAATATACGTAGTGTGAAAAGTTATGTAATGCGGAAAACCGATTTCGAGATATCAACGGGAATACACGTTTTGGAGTCCCCTGATACCGAAAAAGTGCTGATTTTTTTCAAAACGTCCGTCCGTCTTGAACCACACGTACGATCCTTTCCAAATTGAAAACCTTGTTTCTTCTGGCTGTTGTTGAAGCTTTGAATTTTGAAAAATCTTTGAAATTTGGGTACTTTACATGAAACCTTTCGGCATTTTCAAAATTTTCTCACAAACGGGTTCATATTTTTTTTTTAAATTTTTTGTAAGAATAGAATAAAATACACTTAGAAAGACATAGGTCCAATTTTCCCGGTAACTCTGAATTTTCGAAATTTCAAAAAATTTTAATTTTGGGACGTCTACCAACAACTATAAATTGAAAACAGAGATTTTTAAAATGAAATTTGTTTTCCATACATCGTTCTTGCATAACGGTTGTAAAGGGTTTTTTTAATATTGGTATTTTTCGTGCAAAAGTGAGCAAAATTTCAATTTTAAAGAATGGTTTGAAATGCAAAAGTCCATTGAAACCGTTTTTCTTTTCTTAACTTATAAAACGTTTCGAAACAGATTTTGTGAAATTGTTCTTTCGTTGTAAAGGGAACATTCCTATCTTCAGCAAGCAAAACTCAACAAGTATCACTCAACACATCCTAATATGTGAAACATTGTATATTTTCTGCAGGGAGTGTCGTCATGTAGTTCAGGTATACGAAGGGTTTCTTGCAGAACCGAGGACTCGAGTTCAGGTCCTGGCCTGTTCATGCAATTTTATGTTTGAAAATATGTGAGATTTTAATTAAACTTTTCCTTTTCAATAATTTAAAGGTATGTATTTGTGTCGTCGTTTGAGAGTTTTTAAAAAACCCAAAGGAGTGGTAATAGTGTAACATTTGTAATTTATTAAGCAAACATTACCAATAACCGAAACTAAGAGTGATTTTTTTGAAATGGTAGGTGAACAAAAAATAATAACTGCGTAATGATAGGGATTTTCTTTAAGTCAATACATGTTTCTTAGATTATAATAATTACTTGCAGCAAATGAATTTTGAATGTCGGACCGTGTCGAAACTTGTCTGCTACATTTTGTCAACGTTATCACGTCTAATAATCTCACCTGGACCGAGGCGATAAGGGCTGAGCGTCTGGCTAGAACGAAGCGTCTGGTAGCCAAGAATTACATAGTACTGAACTGAAACATTCTTGAGTAGAATTAACTATTTTATAGTGTCAGGTAGATTTCTTTGCTTTCTTATTGTCTCCTAGAGGTAATTTATTTAATATTTAAATTGCAGAAGTGCGGAAAACAATGAGTTTGAAGACAAAATTCGTAAGATTCTTAATTAACTACACGGATATGCGTACGTATGTCTGTGTTGGTGCCTAAACCGCTTGGTGCGTGGCTTTACAATGAGGAACGCGTGTTCAAATCCGGCAGTGTATCAGCGGTTTTAATTGACGAGCAATAAAATCAATTCCAATAACGATGTCGAGAATATTCTAAACATTCCTCTCCTTTGCAAGCAGATACCATTACAAAACTGCGAAAAGAATTTGACGTACTTTCGATTACTGGTCGTTTACCAGATCATTCACTACTCCATATGTTTCCTCTTCATAGGCCGTTTTTTGGGTTTTTTCATTAGTACGTTCGTTTCCTTCCAATCCCTATACATATGTCCTTTGTAATTAATGTTATTTGTGTTTTCTGCCCTTTTGTCAAGTTCTCTAGCTGAAATGTTTTCTTAGTTTGAAACTTCACTATCTACTACCAAAATATGAAGAACTAAAGGGGCAAAACTAAGGTTGCTAATGACAGACTTTCTTGTAGCAAATGTTTCTAATTTCTTTTGTGTGGACTGGTTTTAAGGTTTTGCTCCCTTCTCTTGCCAGCTGCCATCTATCGCCGCACAAGATACATTTTTGACATTTCGTAACTTTCGGTTCCAAATAGTAGAACCGAAATATTATTTCTAGAATATTAAAGAAAGGCTAAATCTTGTCCTAAAAAGCTATTTTCATGGAAAAATTTGGAGCCGTTGTTAAGAAAATAGCGTTAAGCGTTACTTAAAGCAAAATTTGAGCTCTTTTGCACAGGAATCTATTGAGTTTCCAAAAACTTCATTTAAATCATTTGAGGCACTTCTACTCACAATTTCAATAATGTATACAAATCTATTTTTAAAAGTGCTATTAATGGCGTGAGAGATATTTCATAAAATTACATTTTTGTAAATTTTGAAAAACAAAAGAATGCAACAAAATGAACTTTACGTCATATTAAACAGTGCAATTTTGCACTTACCATTGGAAAAATTTAAAAGAAAATATTTGGAGCCATTTTTGAAAATGGCGTTGTAGCTTTCTGAAAATGCGGTTTTGAGGTCATTTTACAAAACATTATTAGATTTCGAAAACTTTATCTGACATTATTTAAAGCACACATACAAGTATGTGAAGAAATTCTCTAATGTAAATATTACCAATATGAGAGACAAGCCCAAAAAAAAAAATTTTTTAAAAAAAAAAAGAATAGAGCAATGTGGCGTTTATGTCATCGGATAGAGTGCATCTAGTTAGTCCCAGCAAAATTTAAAAAAAAAATTTGGGCCGTTTTGAGAAAATCTTGTTTATGCACATTTTTAAAATTGCAAATATTGCACGTCATATTGTGGAAATCTACTAAAACTTTCAAAAACATTTAGATGACTAATTAAAAGAACCAATTACGAGCAACATATTTCATTTTTAAGGAAAAATCTCTATCTTTAATTTCTTATTGTAGGAAGACGCCGAAAAAAATTCAAACTTTCGCAATTTTTTAAACTTCTGCGTTAACCGTGAAAATCGGACCTAGTCTACCTTTATAACTGTATTTTACTCTATTCTTACAAAAATTTAAAGAAAAAATTTGGGCGTTTTTGAGAAAAAATTTTTAAAATGTCCGGTGCGTGATATAAAGTCCCCAAAATATAATAATTGTTTTTTAAAATCGCGGAGCTTCAGCTCAGGCAAAAACGACCTGGGTTTCTTCAATTTGGAAAAGATCTGCCCTACTTTAGGCGCTAGCGTAGTTCACATACACCAGACGGACAGACGGACGCTTTGCTTCCAATGGGTTTCGGCATCAAGGGGTCACAAACTGGGTTTCTGGCTACACCACGTGTTGAAGATTTTTCTTTAATTTAGCAATTGGTTTGATTCAATTTTTCGTCACCAGAGTGCCATTTGACTTTTTTCCCCCGAAAATTCGCCGTTTTCGCGCAGCATTACCTCTTTCTCTATACTACGTATATTACTCTGTATATACGTACGTATACAGAATAATGTAAAAGGGTTTGTTAACATGCGTTACGTAGATACATTTTAAGGAATGAGTTAGTGATGAAGTTGAATGATTGAAAAAATAATTCTTGGTTTTAAAACCATGTATTTATATAATAAATATTTGATTATCAGTTGATGTAAATATGTTTATCATCCCCTTTTGTGAACATTCTGAAAGGCTACATTGTTGTAATGATATTGATTAATAAACAAGCCTATAATTAAATATTCTTCTAATCATTCATTCAAAGAGTATTCTACAACTATTCTAAACTCTCCCAACCCCGGATCCAAAAGAAAAGAATTAGGGTCCCTGACCCTCTCTTGATCCTAGAAAATATACATTTATCTCTTTTAATGAACTCGTGGTAAACTAGTAATGAAGATGAAGATGAAGATCTTTATTTAGATAATAATATTTCATCAGAAAAGATATTTAACCTTAACTTGACGTTGAACTATTTGTTACATTATTTTAGGGGACACCTAAGCCATCAAGACAGGTTAAAACAAAATGTTGAAAGGTTTGTTTAGTCCATCATCCAAATAACTACAAATGTTGGTGGTTATCGTTTAAAACTTCGAGAACGGCTGCATAAGCTTTTTACTTCATACAAACGATTTCCGCTTTTTTGGGGTCAGCGGGTCACTTGAGAAATAAGTAGAGAAATAATAATTTGTTTGTATCTGTAATATTTAATCCAGTAATTAATACAAACATAAAAATGGAATTCAAAATAAATAATGAAAAGTCAAGATACATGGTTGTAGGAAATATCGATATGATATAGAACAGAAATAGGTATATTTCAAATATGAAGAATTTAAAAATCTTAGGTGATATTACAGCAGGGGGATCTAATAATTGGGCTTTATTGAAAAAAAAACAAGGGAAGGCCGATTATTGAGACTTCATAATATTTATGATATAAGAATATTCGAAGAATACTAAGAGAAAATATACAAGACAATGGTAGAGGCTGTGTTACGTATGGATCAGAAATTTTGGTTAAAATGATGCAATAAACTCTGGGTTAAATCCATGAAAATGAATTTTGAGACGATGTTGTCAGGATACTGTTTGATAGAATACCAAAAGAAGAGATTAGACAGATAATGAAGATTGAGAGACAAGTGATCAAATTTAAAATCAAAACAACTCCAATGGTATAGCTATCTAATGAGAATGCATTCTGACAGAATATATAAAATTATTTTTAGTGGATCCCTTTCGAAAGAAGAAAACGAGGAAGGCCGGAAATCTTGTCATCATCGGATTCGCAATTTAGCACAAGGATAGAGGAAGATGCCTGATGGAATAAAAAAAATTAGCGTGTAGAGTGCGAAAAAAGATCATTAGAACTGTAAAATACTCGGGAAAAATTAATAATAATTACCTTAAACCGAAGTGGAAAAAACTGGATGAAGAAGCCTTGTTATTATGTGCTGGCACAAGTAAGCGCGCTACAGATTTGCGGAATTCCAAACCAAAGCAAAGTTACGTTCTTATTTGAAAGATTAAATGAAAGCAAAGAAAATTGGATTATTTTCTAGAGTGAAGTCCCCTTTTGATAACAAATGTCAGATATTACTTTTATTTGATATTTATAATATTTGTAAACTTTGTCTAATTATCGGCATGATCCTTTTTCAATGGAACAACTTTCTTTGAATTTATAGGTCGAAATGTAAATGTAGTATTTAGGTAAAAAGATTATTGAATTATTTTTGAAAAATTTACGGGACTGAAGTAAAAGAAAACTATAACAAATATAAATTCACATTTCTTGTATGTTGCACCAATGAATATGTCAATTCCGCAATTAAATATGTGGGTCCTTTGCCTGAAATCTTTCCTTTAGCTGCGATAACATAATTCACGGAAAGTGTACAGCATTTTATCGACAATGACAGAAAATATAATTACAATAGCTAGTAGGACTTCTAATGCGTATTCCAGGCAGATTTTTAAAACTCCCGACATTTGTTCATCATTTCTCTCTCATGGTATGCAACATTATTCTCAAGTTAATGGTGAAATATTTAGTATCACTTTGGGAAACCTAACATAAGTAAAAGGACGCAATGGTGACCCTGAAGATTTGGTTACGAACCCAACAGCATAGCGCAGATTTTCCTTCTTCCCGACCTTGCATTAAAGTGGTCGCAAAGTGGTCCAAAGTGGTCGAAGAGTGCGACTAAATGTGAATGAATTATGAATTTGAAGTCATTGTGTTATTATTTAGATTTTCTTTGTAAAATCTCTTTGCGTGGGGATATACTGTATACGAACACAAACTATCATTCAATAGGCAGTACAAATTAAAGCGTTACATTTTTAATACAGTGAGTCGTTTCAACAATAATAAATATTTTAGATTAATTTTAAAATTCAACCTTAATTCATATTATAGTACTTTAATTAAATTACTTTATAAATATGTATAACTCGAATGAAATTTTTCCCAAATCAAAAAATAATTAATTGCCTATTTTGTTTAAATATTTATTAACAATTCATTAAAAATTATAAATAGGCAGTGCAATATTACAGAAGAGGCGTTAGTGAATACATATCCAAAATTGGCAATTTTGTATAAAATGTAAAAATGTGAAAATAGACAAAAATTTATTTTTCAACAATATTTTACAGAAGAGGGGTATCTATTCATTTTCGAACGATTATCGTGATGAATTTCGAAGTTTGACAAAATTTTGAAACATTATTAACAATTACAATTTTGAAATAATTGATGACATGAGAATCTCTAGTGATTCTTAATGGATTAGCGAAAACAGTGTTTGCATAGGTCTGCTTATCTAGAAGAAGTGGTGTAATTCCGATGACGTTAAAAACTTTGTATTGCATTGCTCGTCTCTCGAAAATAAAAATAGCGTAACGAAAAATATAATTGCTATAATAATATAAAAATATTAATTTCATTGCGTTGGTTGGAAATCATACATAAATTACGTAAGTAATATATTGATGTTGTGTGTGTGTGTGTGTGTGTGTGTGTGTGTGTGTGTGTGTGTGAGTGTTCCTCCAAAGTTCACTCAATAGACAAAAGCTGGCGTTTCTACCTTTGCAAACATTAAGATATAAAAATGTTATATCAGAGTCTTGTTTTTGATTCTTAAGCAAAATCCTCAAAGACTAAAGGGATCACATATGATTTTTAATAGTTGCGGTAAAGAACTCCATGTAAAATGCAATCACCCTAACGTTATATTGAAGAAGTAATTAATTGTGATCCCCAAAACAAAAGATCAAAAATCATTCATTTGCTTGCAAGTTGGTTATAAAATTGCAATTGCAAAGTTGCAATGCAAGTTTTCTACTACAGACATTATGATTGATAGGTGCATCTACCTATCAATCATAATTTAATAAAACTTCATTATAATAAATGAACTTTAAAAACTTTTACTTTATTTAGTATTTTACATATCAAAACTATTTTATTACAATATTAATGTCCCTACATATAGTATTTTTTAATTCGGTCATCTGAGAAATTGATGATGAAGTATTTCACAACTGAAAGCTGCTATCTCGGAGACGTGTTTTTGCAACTGACTATAAAACGTATTTCTTTAAGTTATTAGTTTTTCTAATAAAATAACTAGGTTAGACAATGCAAAAATGCAAATTATTTGCATTTTATATTAAATATTACAAAATAAACGACGAAATGTAGACATGGAGCAATACTCGTCCAGTGTTATTTTTGCCTAAACACGTTTTATAACAGTTTTAAAATATGGTTTTACTGGAAATTCATGACTTTATTTATGTAATTAAATGTATAACAAAATTTATGTAAAACTGTTGGTTGATTTAATATTTATATTCAAATATTTACTATAATATAACTCCGATCACGCCATTTTGTAATGTTCAAGATGGGAAAAGTCCCGCCTCCCTGAAATGAAGCTAAAGCGGATTGGTCAGCTCGATCCCGAAGGGCGGGGCAGGGGTCGGAAAACTCTGGTAAAGTTCGGCTCAGGACATCGCCCATTTTTTGTGCAAGCGAGGGTACGTGGAACTTATGAAACGATTCGTGTGTTCATGTTGTTACTCATTTTGGCTTTCAAATTTCACTTACAAATGTTTAAATTAAAATTGTAAAATTAATTAATAACAAAATTTTGAATGGATTAAACTTTTGCTCCAACTGAGAAAGTTATTTTTTGGAAAATAGAAATTTAGCAATTCAAAAAGTATTACTGATTGACGATACAGATCAGAATTTCTTCAAAATATTAATTAACACAAGTTGTTCAACGTTTTTGCTAGAAATGTTCTATTATTACCACTAGGTCTATTTTGCAGATTAAAGAAAATAATAGGGTTTATATATTGAACATTATGGCGAATGAATCTTGATTGATTACTCTATGTATGAGATATAAAAATTAACATGGCGTGCCACATACGGCCTGTAGACGGTACGCGTATGTTAATATGATCTAATTGTGATAATTTAAGTTGCCACTTGCCTCGTGGATTGTGTTTAATGCATTACATTTTCAATCTACTCTAATTTATTTTCGTCGAATGAAATATTTGTTACTTTAATTACGTTATTTAAATTTTGCTTGATTGTCTATTCTCTCATGAAGTTGAAAATTAATTGATTTTGTGTATTCAGGAAAACAATGAGCATTATTTTACAAGTGGTGTTTAATGCCATCACCATTGTGTACATATGTAATATTCATCAATATTTGTATATAGATTTATTATTATCCAGTATTTTAATTATGGATTTTTTTAGTTCTCCATTATAATTATCAATGACACTTCGTACTGTAAACAAACTGCACTATACTCTATGGCATAATTAGAGGATGATAATCTATTTTCTAAAGTATACGTTTCTTTGAAAACCTACGTCATTCCATGTAACTTATTAAAATGTGTCTATAGCAATGCTGTTCACCTTAATTTCCCTAAAGCTAATAAATGCATAGAGTTGGATATGAGGTGCTATCCAATGTTCGGGAAACTCACGTGTATGGAAAAACTTTGCTCTGGGTTTCCAGCGCCTTCTTAATGAAGTTCCTTTGGGTCGGGATTCACCGATCTCAGGAGATCTTTTTGGAAAAGTCTATTCAATTGTGTTAGACTTGATGTTCCAGTCTTCAGTTTATTGTAGGGAACAGAAATAGTGGTGCTCCAATAGCACACTCTTTCTCGCGTTGCAAATAACTTTTGCAATGTTCGAAAATTCAGAGAAATCAATGAAAATGAAACCTTCCAAATTTTTATAAGCGTACTGTGCTCTATTCTCGAAAGAAAGTTAATTTGTAGCCACTTTGGAAAAACAATTGTTTTATATACATTGTTTAAAAAATGCCTATATTTCACTCACAATTACCAGAAAAGTACTCATATATTTGAAAATTGTACATAATCGTATGCATAGGGATTGATGCATCGTATGCATAGGGACTGATGCATCGTATGCATAGGGACTGATGCATCGTATGCATAGGGACTGATGCATCGTATGCATCAGTCTTTAAAGAGCAGATGTTAAGAAAATAAACTATCTTCAACATCGGAGTTGTAGGACGACGCCGAACACAATTTTGAACTTTTGCAATTTTCGAAAATTTATAAAGTTAAAAGAAAACGAGAAATGAGCCATTATCTTAAGTGTCGTCTTCTTTATCCGTGAAAAACATTTATAAAAAATAGCCATTTCTGAGGAAGTTTGGAAAATGTTGAGGCTTAATGTAAAGTACCACCAAAATCAAAATTTCCGTTTCAAAATTCCTGGGCCTCGAATTCTATCAGATCGATCGGGAAATATCAATTTAGGACAATATCGTCTGAACTGTTTAGACGCTAGCGTTGATGACGGGCGAATGCGCAGACATTTTACCGCAAACAGATTTATCGATATTAAGACTCCACAAAACGCGGGCATAACTTCAGAATGTTCTAGATGAAATAATTTACTTACAAATAGAAACAAGATTTATCAACTTTACTGTATCAATGGTACGTAAAATATCCATTTTCCGCTGTAACAATACGTTCTCTTCACTACGTAAGTACACAGGCGAAAAATAAATATCAAGAGTAAGTTATGGTGTATAGGAAGGGTGCAGTATAATCGCAATGGGTTTGGAAGTCAGAAATTGTCAGAATGGAGTGATACGTGTGCTGCGCGTTGTCTTAATAGTTTAAATTAATATTATATTACAAATAATACACTTGTTTGGATCAAACTTCGATGAATGGTCGTGAAATGACCTACTTTGTCACAAATACCATGGATAGTTTGCTCGCAATCTGTAGGATAGTCTCACGAACTTCAGCTCTAGTTCGATGTTGTGCATCTTGATGTTCGTCAAACGATCTTCATCGAATGACAATCATCCGTCCTTGAAACATTGGTCCCAGAGAAACGATTTGTTTTTGATCGTCATTTTCGAAAGACTTTTGGGATCTTACAAAGGGTTTCGGCAGCTCTTTTTTAGTTTAAATTAAAGTTTGATGCGTATTCTTTTCTTAATTAAATCCGTGATTTCGAAATCCGAATCGCTTAAGCATAACCTCAGATATCGCAAGGGGAAAAATAGAGACCGCTCTATTGCACAGCCCGTTAGCACACCGGTTCAGGAAGTATTGAGCTAGAATATAAATATATAATATTTAAATAGATTTTATTATCCTTGTTCGACAATATCATGTCTTTCAAGGGTTTTTACATAATATACACAATTTTTGTAACTTCACTTCATCATACATGTGCAATGTTTGAAAATAATAAAATTACAAACTAACAGTGCTAGAATACACTGTATACTGCTGAATGCTGACTTGGGCGTTTCCTCACTATTGACTTTTCCCGAACCTTTGAGTATTACCTCATGTTTTGCTCTGACCTTCTCTCGACTTTTTGACCATTGAATGAGCACTAGGTACTCTATACTTCTAGCTTGGAAACATTAATATAACACACGTAAGTGTTCTTTCCCTTCAGAGCACTGTTTTGGATATACAGTAGTTCCTTATATATCAAAACAAATATGTTTTTAAGCATTTTCCATATCCATATTTGGCAATTTCTTTCAAATATACTGTAATATTACAATAATCAGTCCCTAAATAATAGTGCTAAAACAATTGCAAGATCTTTGTGGGGTTATTCTGTTTATCTAAACCCTTTCGCTTGTAGAAACGATTCGTGATTCAGACTATGTGGGTTTATTATTAGGAGGTTGTGTAGGAAAGGAAAAAGACGATGCCAAAGGGAACTATTTTGAATCAAAGTAAATCCTCTGAGTAAGATATAATTGCAAAAAATTCGGAGTTTAAAAATGTGAGGTTGAAAAGTGACAACTTTTTTTCCGTTAGCCTGAACAAACAAAATTCTATACTTCCATCTTAGTAATAAATCTAATAAAAATGTTGTTACACATTAAAAAGATCAAACAAATTTTCAACAGTGTTTCATTAGTTCATTCTAGAAATAGTAGTAATAATACGAGTATATTTATTTACCTACATATTTTTCTTTTAAGCAACTTAGCATTTTTACCATGAAATTTTTTTTTTGATTCCATTCGCACTTCAATTTTTATGGGGACTAGATATTATGGCTTCACTTTCGAAATACTAACTGTTTTAAAAGTTATGAAAACAATGATACTGTGCAAATGCGAATATCTGAATCTGATGTCTTGCAGATCAGTTTTTTCTTTAAAAGAAGCTGTGTTTGTTCCCAAATTGCCCACATTGTACAACGTCAAATAATGTCAAGCAGTGTTTTTGTATTGTTAAAGTTTTGATTTGATAATAAACAGGAAATGGAATCTATGCAATTTGTTCCAAAGCAATCCAAAAATAATGCAACATTGAATCAGAAAGTTGAGTTGCTTCAGGGCAACAACTACTGCCACTGCGACTGTGTCTGGGAGGTTCTTGGGTTCGAGTTTCACTGTTGTGAATTTTTGACAGTAGCTAGATAGGTAGGTCGGAATCACCCGCTGCCTGAAGAGTTATACTAATTATTCTAGCGCCGGCTATACATTCAGTAGTTTTCCGGTTCTGACAAAGGGCGATGGACCGCGCGATGATCTTTCCATTCTCATTTC